>JAAXCT010000439.1:0-506644 GCA_012490785.1 Eragrostis nindensis | reverse complement strand
GTTGTTGAGTTGGAGTCTGTCTCTGATTCGACCTTGCAGAAGCTCTTGGCTGGTATTGTTGTTGCGGGTTCTGAGGATTCTGATGCTGATGCTGTGGCTGCTGCCAATTTCCTCCGTACCCATGCTGCATCTGATGATTCTGATATCCCCACTGTTGTGGTGGGAAGCCACCCTGCTGATGCTGAGGGGGAAAACCACTCTGCTGCGGAGGAAATCCACCCTGCGGGGGAAATCCACTCTGCTGCGAAGGAAATCCACCCTGCTGTGAGCGATGCGGGCCAGGATACCTCTGATTCTTCTTCTTCTGAAACCCTTTTGCGCCTTGCTCCGCCATCGCCTTCCTCTTGACTACTTCAGCGAACGTCCCTCTCGGCACCTTGCAGAAATCTCTTGCGAAATTGAGTGCTCTGATCTCGCGACGCCACCTATCCGAACCCCGAGCTGGGAAGCAATCCGCTGCGGTGAAGGACTTTGCCTGAACTAGATCCTTGCGCACCCAGACGAGGGCTGAACTGGAGGAAGACGGAACCCTAACCCTAGGTGGGGAAGAGGGGATCTGCCAGAGTTGGCCGAAAAACTCCTCTACCTGCTCATCTTCGCTGCCGTCATCTTCTCCTCGGATACCTTTCACTCCTCGAGACCCATCTCCATTTTCCACCCACGGAGCAGTCGGGATTGCGCCATGTGTCGCACATCCGAGGGAGGAGCGATTCCGCGCACCAGGGTCGCTGCGAACTGGGCCATCCTCCTTCAAATTTCGGCGCGCGCCTTCTGACGACTCCGCTCGTTCGCAATCGACCCGGGCGATCGGTGGGGGAGGGTGTGGTGGTGGTGGTTCGCCGGCGGAGGGCGGCGCAACCTCGAGGGAGGCCCTCGCCCTCGGCGTCGCTCCTGACGCTTCACTCATCTCGCTTCCTACAGGTACTAAGATATTGTCACATATAGATTTTTTGTACTGTAAAAGTGTAAACATGAACTGCTGGGGCAGCTGGGCAATATCGTACGCTAAAAAAGAAGGAAAAAAATGGCTTGTGGTATCCTATAAACCAGCAGATGTTTCCTTCATAGATCAACTACTGCGATATACCTTCATAGAAAAGGTGTACAAATAAAAATGTTCTTCAAGGTGGCACCCCCAAACAAGAAAATAGTATGTAATGTCGAATCCTCTTGCCATCTCGAACGAACCAAAAAACTAATATCATTGGAATCTGGAGGAATGGAGAAACAAATGATGCCACTCACCGAGTATTGTAGAGTATCTGGCAGGCAGATCCAAATGTAATAAAATGAGGTAATAAAGACACACACACACAAAAAAGGAACAGCTGAAAGGTACACAGGAGATGCAGACATTTACCAATTTCGAACAGTTATTGGATAACAGGAACCCGTGGTTTATCTGAGGCACGGTGGTAGCAGAAAAGAAGAGAGACAGAGATACTGACCTTGCAACACATTTCGTCGAGCAGGTGGCGCTCGACACGGACGAAGCTTGCTCGCCTGGTGAATGATCGCCGGGCACGAGCTTGCAGCGATGCCAAGGATAACAGGGAAAGACCTGGGCCGAGGGTGGTAGCTGCAGCGCTTGCATATGCTGCCGACAAGAGCGACGGCGCGGCGGCGGGCGCGGCTCTCCACCACTGGGGCAGTAGACATCACACGGTCGCTGTAATTTATTGAAAAACTTGTAAAATAAGAATAATAATAATAAGAATTTCCCGTGCAGGGAAAGGGAAGCTATTCTTCCGTCGTTTGCTAAAAAAGAGGGCCTCATCCGCTGATACACCTGTCGTACAAAAGTGCTACAAACTACACACAAACGCACATACTCACCTATGCACACTATATCCGTACGTCACCACACGAGGCATCCTAACATAATACTCCCTTTTTTATAAAATACATGTCATTCTAGGGTTATCAACTTTTCTCAAATTGCATGTCATTCTTATTTTCTAATGTACTTTACATGTGAAAAAAGTTATGAAATCTGAAAGCCGTTTGGTCGATAATATGAAATGTCTGCAATGCTCCTATGGGCCTGAAAGACAATTTATACGCAAATTAATCGCAAAACAATGTGTCGTTCACAGATTTACATGTAAATAATTATTTTAAACTGATCGAATTCGTATTCTTTCATTTCTCCGTGCAACTGAAGCCTCCCTCTTCAGAACAGACGACATGCCCGGTGCTTTCTAGTGAAGGAAATGATTCCATGTTCTTTCAGTTGGTGATCTTGTCAAACCACTTCTATTTGGAACCGCACGATCGCTGCTTTTAACCTCCGTGGCCATCGCGTTTGAGTTCACACGCGGCATTCCATTATTTTGTACAATCTATTGAACTCCGCAACGCGCCCAGAACAAATTACCATGCTTGCCTTCTTTCCAATTATGACCAGAGTAGCACGCGATAGGCCAGAGGAAGCTAATTTAAATTTTCGAAACACTCGTAAATTTCTTCCTATCAATTTCCTTCACGCTTGACGCGTCACTTGAAGGAACATCCGACCATACTACAGGATTCAAATACACGAGGCCCCAAACATAACTCAAAAGCCTAACTTTCACGCGATTCTGCGCCACATTCACAGAAAAGAAAGCAAACAGCCCCATTTTTGTGGGCCTAATCCCCGTCGCTTCCAAATATGCTCTGAAAATCTCACATTGCAGGAGACTTGCCGCACAGACCAACAAATCAAAAGAAGAAATTAATCGGTCTACCATACGAGTCTGTAACTGTCAAACAATTTTCCCAACCGCTATATCACGAGACATTTGATCAGTGAACATCTATGGGTTAACCAGTTTGATTTCAGTGTGTAACATTCTATGGAACTTCTATATTGTAATGGAAGCGTAGTTGGTTCTAACTGCCGCCTGCCAACACACTCACGGGTCATCTCGTGGACTCCGCAGAATCTGAAAGCAAAGGCTGATAATTAGAACCCCTGATTCTACGCAAACTGGTCAGTAAATTAGTGAGATCGATTCTTGCCGACTTAAGGGCCGGCTCCAGATTTCCAGAGCTTTGGATACTTCCATTGGTCTGCTCCATTTGCTGAAGTATGTCGATGGCGCTAGGTCGATACAAGGTTCTGAAGCATCTGAAAGCCAGCACCGGACCCGTTCCTACCACGACAATCAGCTGGGAGAAGATGTATTCACCAAGTAGTGGAGCAAAGATCAGCTCTACTTGTCAGTATGACAGATAGTGTTGTTCAATAAGAGTAAGACTTACAGCCACTGTGATCCAGTATGAAGGTTGACTGCACAGACGAAACATGATCGTATACATCTGAAGAGTAGGCACTGCGCTGAGTATTAAGTTGATCACGTAGAAGGCTACAAGGTTTCCCCATATGAGAATGATTTGTGGGCAAGTGAATGAGCTGAAGGCGCGAGAGATAATGTCAGCAATATAGTATAGATTACTACTATGCGTTCGAATTAACCATGAAAACTCACTTTGTGTCCATTGTCACCACAAAAGCCTGTAACCAAATGCATCCAGATAGTGCAACCATTGACAGTTCCTCCATCTCACTTTTCTCACCAGCATATGCACATATTGTGATTAAGAAAACAACGAGGGCCTGAAATTTCAAATGAATAGTCTTATGCAGTGCAACTGATGACGTAAGAGACTGTACATAACTTAAGCATCCACACGGTGCCCAAACAGTTTGCACTCCATGCATAGAAGAAGCAACCAATTATCTTGTAATTCCATTGCTAATGTGGTTAAGATGAATCGCATTGGTATATTAACTGATCTGTGTACATCCATTCCATGTTCAGGCATATTCGAGAACAGAAAAAAAAAATGTAAACTCAGAAGCTTTACGTCAAGCAAGTGTTGTGCATCGTCCAGAAAATATTGCACAAATATGTTTGCTAGAAAAAGGATTCATGCATCCAACATGCCAATACAGCTTGCACTCTATGCACAGAAGCAACCAATTATCTTATAATTCTATTGCTAATGTGGTCAAGGAGCATCTTACTGGTATATTAACAGTTTGTATATCAATCATCCGACCAGGCTTATTCGAAAACAAGAAAATGGAAACTCAGAAGCTTATCGTCAGTGTTGTGCATCGTCCAGAAAACATTGCACCAATAAGTTTGCTGGAAAAAGGATACGAGTACAAGGACTCCTGATGAACAACACTATCCCAACAATAAATGCAGCGCACTTTAATTCTCTGATAAACTCATCATGATATGCAATGGAAGTTGGAAGCTGAAGCATAACAAAGGAATGTTGGCAAAGTATTAGCTTACATGGTACAATGAGCGCCCAAACCATCCAGAAAACGTATATGGATTTAAAGGCCTGTTAAGATAACAAAACTACTCATATCAATAATACTAATGCAGATCAGCTTCAGGACATCAGTAGAGGAAGTTAACAAAAACATCAAAAGCAAATAAAGCAACATTCTACTTTACCTCCCAGCTTGAGAATACAATAAAATCTGGGGATATTGCAGAACAGTTGTTTCAGATATATCCTTGTCAAAAATTATAGTCATCACAGGTAGACTTGTGTAGAAAACGTTATAAGCCATCAGGCTAATTGAGTTGAATAAGCTAGTTCCAGAGAGCCCCGACAAATATGAAAACCTAAAAGAGGTTACAGGTGAGCAATCGTGCCATAAATTCCAAGTGAAAAGCTAAAGCAGTAGCGATAGCCTATCAGTACGACTAGAAATACAGCCGCTGACAAGATTATTAAAAGGGAGACTCACAGAATCTGTATGAAGCAAATCAGAAGTGACTTGTAGAAGGAGTACTGTGAAATAAATGCTGTTCGATTGTATGAATATCGACCATGTATAAGTATCAATCTCTTCAGGAACTTGAACTCTGAAAAGAAAGGAAAAAAATAGTATCAGCGAATAGAATTGTTTCTAAAAGTAAATGAATTTGGAGGTAAAGTTCAGAAGGATAACAGAATGACATGAAAACCTCAAAAGGCCTTGGTAAAGAAAACATTATTTATTGATTGTAAAAGCTACTTTAGATGACACGATAACAATTTTAGATGCACAAAGCAAGATTTAAATGTTAGTATTATGTGCAAGGTTACCATGGACCGTGAGCAATCACGTGCACTCACATACAGGACCAAGGCAGGATGGCATGTAGATCTAGAATGACTGAAGTTAGGAATTCATGCAACAGTTACAAAAGATGCTTACTCCCGATGCTGTAATCAGCTGCTCTTGCAGCTTGCAGTCCTTCCCTACCACTAATTCCTACTCCAATGTTAGCCTCTTGAATCATTCTAACATCATTACCACCATCACCAACTGCTAGCGTTAGGTAACCAACAGACTTTAAGATCCCAACAAGCTGTACAAAAAAGCCAAAAAAAGAAGAAGACATTTTTAGCCAAATAACGGTTATAAAGAGACAGGATGCCATGTTTTAAGTAGATCATAACTGATCAATCTCCATCATAAGACAAAATGCAGTTATGCATTCTTGTTTATGTTAAAGCTTCTGAACACCAGACATTAAGCTCCCTACTACTGAACATACTGAAATTTCCCAACACTATTTTATCAGTAAAGAGGCTATCCAACATATTAGTACGAAGGCAGATGTTGTTAAGGGTATTCAATTTTTTTTCTTAAAGGATCAACGCACATGCCAAGTAAAAGTTGAAGAAAGATGCTGATTGTAACAGCATAAGGAAAACCTGTGCTTTCTGCAAAGGTGTCATTCGGCAGCATATTGCTGTTCTTGACAGCATCGCCAGCTTGGTGAAAGATTCCTTCGAATGCTTTAGAATTATTTCAAGCGCCCAACCATCCAAAACAAATGCAAGGTCCTGGGCAAACAGAACAGACAGGAAGTACTCCAACTTAGCCTTGGAGAAAGACAAGATCATTCAGAAAGAAACATAGTCTCTGTTTCTTCTCGCTTTTTTCCTTTTTCTTTTTGGTTGCATCAAGCTCAGCAATCTATGGAACATGATAGCATATATGACTTGAAAAATTAAAGTGAATACAGGGAAAAGAAAATGAATGAGAAGTTTCTCCCGTCACTCTAATTTAACAGAACATATAACATAACACCACTATATTCTATACGGACACAGTTCTGCTAGTGGCCTGCTGGATCGATCAAGCACCTTGCAATTACAACCTGGTGCTCTGAGCGAGCCCTGTGATTTCCACACATTTGAAGGGTCTGTTCATTGCGCCAGGCTGCTCTTAAAATATGAATGATTGAGCAGAAATCCATTATAGAGCCCAAAAGTATGGAAGGTTGAGTCTTTTTCATGAAGACAATTTTCCAACACTTAATCAAATGGTATATATCAAGTCTGATGAATACTTATTTAAGGTCAAGTAGGGAGTATAGCTTAAGGTTTAAGGCCTCCTTCGTTTCAGCTTTTGATTGTGGATTCTGGATTCTAAAAGCAGAAGCTGAAACAAAATGCTAGCTTTTGTGTCTGGATTCTACAATTTGAAGCAGAATCAATAATCTGCTCAGGACTAGCTTTTACTGGATTGTGGCACAAATATTTACCCATTTGCCATTGTGGCCCCACTGTAAGTGGATTGTGGAATCCAGACAAACACACACCTCTCAGATTTTGTCCCTCGGATTCTACTATCTCAGATTTCACAATCCACAATCCAAAAGCCGGATTGTAACAATCAAAAGCTGAAAGCACAATATTACCCATTTGCCATTGTGGCCCCACTGTAAGTGGATTGTGGAATCCAGACAAACAAACACCTCTCAGATTTTGTCCCTCGGATTCTACTATCTCAGATTTCACAATCCACAATCCAAAAGCTGGATTGTAACAATCAAAAGCTGAAACAAAGAGGGCCTAAGCTTGCTCTGGTTGGATTGCATTTTTATTTTAACCAGTGATCATGTATTGTGTTGGCACAAATTCCTCTCACCTCTTGATTGAGAAGGAATTTGTTTCTATGCAGGTCCTTTCTCTCTTAAATATAAAGAATATGCAGCTCTCCTGTGTTTTTTGAAAAAAGAACTTGGTTAAGGTAGAATATGGAACCCAAGATAGATATACCTTGGTTTCGCGCGTAGTCTTCATAGTAAGCAATGCTCTCTCTAGGCTTCTTAATATCTCATCTTCAGTTTTCCCATTGATAATCAACAATTGGCCATCAGGATCTGAAGCAGGTGTAAAAAAATGAAGTGATAATCTAGCTAACATGTTACACACCTTGGTATTTATATGGCAAATAGGTCATGTGTGATCTTACACCAAATAGAAGAGAATAAATTGAAAATACCGGTCATAAGGCTGCTAGATAAATTATCAGCAATTAACATCATGTAAGTACTACGCTCCACCTATTTTCATGCAAAGTTGCCATATTTTCTACATGTTCTTTTCTGACTAATTCAACTAGTCAACTTAGCATTACAAGTAACATGACAGTTTTACTATTTTTAATATACACAAGAAAAGCAAACTCCAAGAACCCTCTTTTAGTGGTAACTCACAGCCAACATATGTGCAAAACTATCTTCTGAGTAATGCAACTAGCCAACTTTGCAGCACAGATAACATGTAAGTTTTTTTTTTAACCCCTTTTCACCCTCTTCGTTCTCTCTTCTTTCTTTTTCCCCCTGTTTTGCCCTTTCTTTTTGGTTGGTTTGCATCTCTTGTTGGTTTTGCCTCTCTTGTGGTTCCTGCAGGTTTCATCTCTAGCCTACCCCAACTTGCTTGGGATAAAAAGGCTTTGTTTTTGTTGTTGTTGTTGTTGAAAACCGAATTCCAAGAACCCTCTTTTTATGTAGTAGGGCACCAGAGGGAAATGAAGACCATCTTGAAATGGAAATAAATAGGGAGAATTGCTCCCTGGACCCTGTTCTGACCAATTTGACCTCCTTTTTTCAACTTTGCTCATTTGACCCTCTTTTTTGAAAACAAAGCTGCCGTCTGACCCTGGTTTGTAACCACGTTAGGGCTCCCGTAATTTACGAATTAAAGAAAATAGTTTAATGAATGGAAAATGCCTTATGAGCTGGGAATGACTGAACTACCCCAGAAAGCGAATGAATGTCACGAATTCTATCTCTCTGCCTCCCGAAGCCTCTCTCTCTCTCTCTCCTCCCGAACTCCCTCCCATTATCTATGTTCCCGACAGCAGTGGCTAAGGGTTGAGAGGGTGGCGGCAGCAAGGTCCTGGCAGACCACGCATGCCAGAGCGGCGGGTGAGGCCTAATGAGGTGGGCGCGGCATGTCCTGGGCAGCTGCCTTGGGTTCCTGGGTGCGCTGGGAGACAGGGAGCAAGCGGCAGTGTTCCTGTTTGCTGTTTGGAGTAATTTCCCCATCAAAAATCCTTTTGTCATGAGTTCTATCTCTCTGCGTCCCGAAGCCTCTCTCTCTCCCCTCCCGAACTCCCTCTCATTATCTATGCTCCCGACAACAGTGGCTAGGGTTGAGAGGGTGGCGGCGGCAAGGTCCTGTCAGACCATGCGTGCCAGTGCGGTGGGCGAGGACTAATGAGGCGAGCGTGGCACATCCTGGGTGGCTGCCTTGGGTTCCTGGGCGCGCTGGGAGACATGGAGCAAGCGGCAGTGTTCCTGTTTGCTGTTTGGAGTAATTTCCCAATCAAAAATCCTTTTGCTGTTACTGTTAGATCTAGATTGGCTTCGCCGCTAATCATGGAAAGGACCTGACAAGCTTGTCAGCTTAGTGCTGATTTGGGCAGCAAATTTTGCATGGACACCCATTGAAGTGGAAGCAGGCGCATGCAGCCAAAACAATAGACATCAGCTAGCTCATGCTTCGTGTAATGTGGCTCTACTCCTAGCAGCTGCAGTATTGGCTGTCTTTGTGGTGCTTGGGAAGATCTGGATGTCCCCTCCAAATTCTTATAATTTTTTGGAAAAATTCTCTCAAATCTATAATATATGTTATACGAACTAGGGTCAAATAAGTAACACCATTCATAAAATAGAGTCAAATGAGCAGGGCATAATAGACTTATTGGCTCCAAGTTAACACCGTCAACTGCAGTTAACAGATCAGGGCCAACTTGAACATTTTTGAAAACAGAGTGAAATAAGGGAAGTCGAAAAAAGAGGATCAAATTAGTAGTTTGGCCTCGAAATGAGGTCAACAGCGCAAATGCCTCAAATAAATATTATATTCAGCCACACGACTAGATGCATGAACCAACATGACTTAATACACGAACAGTTGAGTAAATAATTACCAACTAACAATTTCTCAAAAAAAAAACCAACTAACGACGATAGTATAAGCAGCATAACAAATAGGCCTGGGCGTTCGGTCATGACCGGTATTTCGGTCCGGGTAATTCGGTCTTTGGGAAACTCGGTCATTGGAAAATGTTAACCGAAATCACAAGCAAAATTTGAGTGACCGAAAGATCGGGTACCCGAGCTTTCCGGTCCGGTCTTCGGTTATGACCGAATTGCTCATGGTTGCAGAAGGGGAGAGCACCTGCACAACGCTGTCACGGACTCGCAGACGCGAGGTGGTCGAGAAATCGACTCCGGCGGGTGGTGATGGTGAAGCTAAGACAGTCAGCGGAAGTGCGGCTCTGGCGGCCGGCGATGGTGAGGCTTCGACGGGCAGCGGAGATGCGACTCCGGCGGGCTGCGATGGCGGAGCTTCGACGGATCCATGGCATGCGGCTGCGGGGTGCGACGGCGAGTACTGCCGGACGTGCACAGGCGATAGGCGGCGGCGTGCGTAATTGAAGTGCCTCTGCGTGGAGTCGGGAAGATGATGGGTTATTGTTGCGTCAATGGACCATGGCCCATCAAATTTCGGGTTATCGGGTACCCAAGGTTGTAACCCGAACCGGATTGAAATAAATCGGGTAGTTAAAATTGGTGCCCGATCTAGTACCCAATACCCGGAATTTCGGGTTTTTCGGCTTCGGTCTCGGTTTCTCGGTTTCGGGCTTTCGGTCTCGGTTTTTTGCCCACCCCTAATAACAAATGACTCTGAGATGTCATCCTATGATAGGGCAATAGATCAGAAAAATATAAAGTTTGCAAGGGACAACTCATATTGGTGCAATGCACATGGTTACTTGACAAAGTTAAAAGATAGCTAAGTTCTTGTAAAGTACTGACCAGAGGTTAAGAGGTTACAAAGACGTCCAATCTGGATGGCCGTATTTTGCTTATCACCAGTTATCATCCACACATTAATTCCAGCACTCCTTAACATTTTAATGGTTTCAGGAACACCATCCTGCAAGCCACAAGAATTTATTTGGCATGGTGGCGACAAATGTAAAATTCTGACAGATGCTTCTGCTGATAGTTGGATACAGCAATTGAGAAACAAGGTATACCTGAAGACGGTCCTCTATAGCAGTAACACCAAGAATATGAAGATCTCGCTCTAAGCTGTGACATGCTTCAGCAATTTTACACTGTACATAGCATGGAGCATAGAGTATCAGCTAAGAATACAGTTGAGAGTTTGTGAGACAAATGAGTGAACTAGGTAGCAAGATATGAAGATAGTTAAACAAGAATAATCGCTAAGGTCTGTAACAAAGTACCTCCCTATCGTCCAAGGAGCAGCTAGCATCTTGAAATCTTTTGGACCAGTCCTTGTATTCATCTTCTTCCAACTCACGCCATGCCAAACATAATGTCCGCAATCCCAACTGTGAATACATTTCTACTGCATGAAGATAGCTCTGTATTTGTTGTCCTGTGATGCATGCACTAGACAAATTAGATTCACTGGTTAATTTCTCAAGTAAAGTTGAAGCAGCACATAAAAAAATCCCTTGTATGAGAAAGGAAAATGGCTAGCCATTTGACCATGTGGTTCAATACCATAAATATCATGAGTTCTGGATAGTGCTACATGAGGACACAAATAACTAGTACTAAGAAGTAAGAATATAGAAACCAAAAGTACTAGGCAAAAAATATTAATAAAAGGGGAGCAAGTACCAGTTACAATTTTCTCATGGGTAGGTAGGTGGGTGGCAGTGTGGAGGGATGGGAAAGACTTGTTGCCTAGAAAGAAAAATAAATACTACCTCTGATTTTGTTTTTACGTTAGGACAGTTTAGGTATTGCAGCTTTGCACATAGCTGTCCTAATGTCAAGACAAATAAAATGGAGGGAGTACCACCAGTGGCGGAGCTAGAGTCAAAGTAAAGGAGGGCCGGCCAGTTGAACTGCAGTTATCTTGCAGCAGGCTAGTCAGGTGCACGGCGAGTTTACAGCGGAGCTACGATTTAACTTGCTTGTTGCTACTGTTCACATCATTTGCATGTACACATAGGAGAAGCCGTTTTAGTTTGGACCACTGTTAGTGACTGCACACGGTAAAGCAGGAGGAAGGGGGGGGGGGGGGGGGGGGGGGGGAGCGGCGGCGGCTGGCCGACTCTTTGCTCCGCCAGTGAGTACCACGTTAAGGGTTTCGATATCCTGGCCTATTCAGAATAGACATAACTGATCCACAAAAATGTGCCTGGAGCACATCATCATATGATGTCACTGCTTAACTAAATATTTTATTGAAGCCTAATTCAATTGATTATTTTGCGTAAAGATACAGATCGGTATCAATAATACAGAACCAATTCTACTTGAACTATTCTGGCACCTCCATGTAGCAAATACAGGTTTGGAATACATATCTATAATGTTCGTGTTATGAATAGCACTTGTATTATAAATATATAAGGGTACATGAGAGAGTCCTAAGAGGACAAGAGTACAATATGAAATAGAGAAAAGACTCTAATACTAAAGACTCCTAATAGGACACTATACCCTTAACACCCCCCCTCAAATGCAAGGCGTATGCAATAGCATTGCATTTGAAAGAGCACAAAATACTAAACTTATTACATCCAAAATTCTAACTCTGTGAAGTCATCGTAGAGTGAAGCCTTAATAATCCGTCGACTAAAGCCAAAGGTGATGCCAAAAGAATCTCCGTGATCCATAAGCCGCAACAAAACGACGTGGACCAACAATGTCCTTGGATCAAGTAGCCAAGTCGACAAACAAAATCGACAGAAATGCTATAAAAGATCTAAGCCAAAGAGAATAGGCAAAGGCTAATCGACAAGGAATTTGTAGACTCACACGGCATAGGTGAACAAAAGAGCAAAAGACTTGGATGTAGACGCAGCGGAAGAAAAAGACTAGCTAGCAGCAGCAGGCAAACGCCATTAGGCAGTAGATAGCATAAAAGCTAAACTAAGCGAAAAAGCCAAGCAGCAAGAACTATCTGAACCCTGCTGTGCAAAGCGTGGCCCAAAAGAGCAGCACGTGAAGAGCCCATGTGCAAGGCCCATGTCGTCCTGGTAGCAATCCCAACTCCACGGCAGGAAGAAGCACCAGAAGCCTAGCTGCAGAGCAAGCCGACGAGCCGAGCCGCTTGAAGAGCCGAGCAGAATAAATCGAGCCGACGACGGATTTGGGGATCAAATCGTCGGGTTGCTTCGATCCCGGTTCTGGTAACGGCGGCGGCGGAAGCGGCGAAGACACTTGAGGACGCGACGATTTGAGCAGACGACGGCGCGTCGTGTTTATTTGAAGGCGGCGCGTCCCGGTGATGCCGGCGCCGGCGGCGGCTGGAAGACGAAGTCGAGATCTCACGACGGCAGCTCGTCCAGAGAAGGACAGCGCGGCAGAGATCCAATCAACGAAGATCAAAATCGAGACCCAGAACAAGCAGACCTGACGAAGAAGCCGCCGCCCCGGGATCGCTTCTCCCGGGGGCGAGCGCAGTGTGTAGCGCGGAAGTGCAACGCGCGAGGATCGGCGGCTAGAAAAAAAAAATTCTCTAACCTAGCTCTAATACCATGTTATGAATAGCACTTGTATTATAAATATATAAGGGTACATGAGAGAGTCCTAAGAGGACAAGAGTACAATATGAAATAGAGAAAAGACTCTAATACTAAACACTCCTAATAGGACACTATACCCTTAACAGTTCGCACCTCGTGACTCTGATTCAGACTCAAAAAATAATGATGTAATAAATCTGAGTCTGTATCCAAACTTTGAAAATAACATGCTAATTCAATACTGGGGCATGATAGAGTAATGCACTTTTCATTGCTAGAGCATTTACCTGGATAAGAACGAGGGAGAATTGATTCATCAGCACCTTTAGATAATAGCAGGATTTTTCCAGTCTGATCTTCCTTTACCACAACAGACATTCTTTTGCGATCAGAAGTAAATTCCAAAACGTGCAATAACTCATAATAGAACTTCGACCCATTGAAACAAATCTCTGTAGAAATAGCAGCAAAAACTCAATTATGCAGCTTGGTACATGCACTGTCATCCCTTACAATCTAATAAACATTTACTTACCAGCAGTAGTGTTGTCTTTACTTATAAGCATCATATTCAAGTTTGACGCCGCATTGACCAATGCTTCCTCATCTTGTGATTGTGCTTTGTATAACACAGTGCCATCGTTGCTGAAAGTATTGAAAGTTGAAGGTATGTAAGGAACAAAGCATGAATTTGCAGAATACAGTATTGAAAGAAACTACATACTTGCCTTTTGATAGGAACCACTGTATTGCAAAGAGACATCACCATAAGAAATTTGATGACATCAGGATCATTACTTGAGAGAGCATTCAGAAGCCTGACATCTAAGTAGAGGAAACGTCAGAGACCAAATAATAGGTAAGTTTTGGGGACAAATTTGGCGCAACAAACAATTTATTAACGAGTATCAGAATAAACTGAATAGGACTTCCAGCATATAATACCACATGATGTTGGAAGTGTACTAGCAGTCTAGATTCTATTCTAGAAGCACCTTGGAATATTGGATACCATGAAGTTCTGAAACTAAACCTCACTGTTCCATAATGCAAAACAAAACAGTTCATCTCTACCCCTTGCTCTGTAGAAAAATTCATTAATTACTTTTTTTTTCTGTAGAACTATGCAAGTATGTATCTCCTAGAGTACTTCCATCCCTCCCAAGAAATGTTTCATGAACAGTGTCAGGCATAAATATATAAAGTGATAAAAATTATGCGCTTCTCTATGAGTTCACACTTGCCGCAACCGAGATGTCACATTTGCACAATTAAGCACTCCTAAAACGAAGAGGACAAACAGTGTCCCCTAGTTGAATGGAAAAAAAACCTGGAGTAAGTGGATGACCTTTTAAAGCATCTCCATTGTCATTTCCATACATAGTATCGCTTATGCAACATCTTCTGAAGATCATTCTATTCTCTGTTAGTGTCCCAGTTTTGTCACTCAAAATATATTCAACCTGCCCAAGGTCCTCGCTAATTGCTGTGCTGAAGTATAACATTTATTTAAGCTCTATGAAATGAATTCAGATGTGATGAAAATATAGATTTACATAAATCGATAAAGCACGTCACATACTTAGCTGAATGAGCAGGTGTACTTGTTTCATGATCCATCATTTGTTCATCCCAATCAATAAACTTCGCATATACACCTTTAGCCAAATCAAGACTGACCTACAACCAAAGGAAAAATAAAATTTTAAAGATTATACTGCACAGGTCACGGAACTGTAAAAAATGTAAATCTTATCTGGTGGTCTTGAAATAAATAAACAAATAAATAACCATTTGCACCAGCATAAATGGATCTACAAGGTTTGAGAAAATCCAACACACTAGACAAAGTTAGATCCACATGCAGGGATGAAGAACTATGGTAAACTAGACAAAGTTACTTCATCACAGTCAGAGCTCTTGAACATTAATACAAAAAACAGAAATCCAAAAGTGAAGTGAAGTGAACCATGGATTTATTCCCAACCCTAAACTTCCAGCACACGACTTTAACAGGAGTAAACTTGGAACAAGATAGATGACTGGGCAAGGTGGGATTTCAGCCTCAGGTTTTAAAGCTGGAACCTCTACATAAATACGTACATGTCAACCAGTGTTAACCTATCTAAAATGTACATGGTCTCCACAGAAAGAAAAAAAAAAACTACCTGCTGTAGGAAATGAATATCAACGAGTACAGCATAATACTGTGCAAACATGTAAGGTGGGATACTTCAAACAAGCAATAGAGTAAGGGGACATAATGATATGATCATACCTTTATGGAGATAGGAATCATTATTGAACACAATAGCTCGAAGCGTAATGGGATAACCAAGAAATCAAACCATGGTCCCTCCGCAGGGTACATAAGATACCATTGCTGCATAAAAGAAGGAAGTTATCTGATTAAATAAAAAAAATCTCAAAAATGTCCTTTCGAGTCCTCAAAAATCTAATCATCTGTATCACAACAAACAGTGGAGAATGCCCATAAGATACTACAACACCGAGACAATTTGCATTGAAACTACAATGTATTTCTGTTCCCCAACAAATACTTATCATAAAGAAATATAACCTTAAGACCTTGAATGTCCTTCCAGATATTGCCAACAAAACCTAGCACAAGAACAACAATAATTTGAAACATGAATATCGCAACAGTGAGCTTGTCTATCATTGCATCAGCAGCAGTGAGCTTGGGCTCTGCAGTTCCCCTGCTCATTCCTGATTTGGTTTCGTTGCCTGTCATGAAAGATTTTGGAGTTTAATGATGTCTCATAGAACATAAGTCGCATCAGCTACTTGCACCGCAAGTGCCTCAAGCAGAACAAATACAGCATCATCAACTCTATATTTACCTGTGTAAACTGCAACTCCACATGCCCACTCTGTGTACCTTAAGTAACAAGACTGAAGAAGTGTATTGTTGATAGTTAAAGGGCATTTCTCGTTATCAGTGATAGGAGGAAACAGGCGCATGTTAGCATCAAATCTTCGAATGTCATTGTCCGGGTCGGGGCATTCGACTACACCCTGCTCAGTTCAAAAAGAGGTAAAGAGAAAAGGCATGAGAAATGTCCATGTCCAAGAAGCGGAAGTGCAGAAAGGCTGACCTTGACTTTCCCTAGCTGCTCTGCTGACAAGTTAGAAGAAATTGAAGGAATTAGTCTTGTTTTCAAGTCAATTTCACCATCCAAAGCAGCAGTCTGAAGCACAAGTGGAGATCTTAAGCATTTGCTGATAATACATCATAAATTCATGTAATACTGGTATGCATCCATGAAATACATCATAAATTGCTGTAATATGTACAACAAATAAACATATGGACTGTGGCTACAGTTTGATTTTCATTTACCTCAACATAGCAGATGCCTTGAGGATCAGATGTTCCGATAAGAACAAGATCACATGGTATCTCATCATTCTCATGGAGCCACACTATATCTCCAACATGTATCTCCTGTGCTTTGATCTGGAAAACAAATCACGGACGCAGTCAAATAACCAATATTTTATAAACAAATCCAAGCAATCCAAAATTCATTATTAAAAAAATATTTTTCTTCAGTTTTAAAGAAAAATATTCCCAGAACTTCATGCTTCATCCACATTATCAATACAGAACCTCCCAAGTACCATTTCTATCACTGCTTATGTTTCAGAACATATCAGTGGATATACCAGTTCCAACAAGGGGAAGAAAGAAAACCACACCACTGTACCAGATGATCAAGCAAATTCTTTGAAAGTAATTTAAGTTAGCTAGATACATATCTTGTGAAAATGGGCTCAGCGCTGGGAATTTAAGCATTTCTACTTGTTGCAGGCGCTGTTTTGAAATATTGAAATTTGCAAATATTGAATGTTGCAAATGTTGCGAGACCCACTCACGCAACAATTGAAAACACTATTTGCAACAAAACAATGTTTGCAACAAAATTTCCATCACGTAGCCCACATAAGGGCAACGATGATGCATAAGGGCAGAACCTGAAAACTGAGCTCACGACTTTTTGCTTCTCTGAAATAGATATCAGATAAATCAAACAAGAACTAATATGGTATTTTCAAGTCAAGCACCGTACTGAATAGTGCTAGGTCAGGTTTGTGTCACATTTGCGACACAGGTGGAAAAAGCAGCAGCTGAATGACAGGACACGGAAAGAACTTTACAGAAGTTCTTTTCATCTAAGGATTACATACAAGGGTTTCCAGAAGATTCTCTCTTCTTACTGAATTCACAAGTAGAATGCCTTTAGGCGAAATGAATTTGGTCATGCACACTTTACATCCGAACAAGATTAAGACACTGTGTCCTAGCAGCTCAAAACACAAATGTCCATGCAACTTACAATAGGCTCGAGATGTTTATGTTTTCGATCAAGTATTCAAGTTAAAGGAGAATGGAGGACAGAAAAGAAAATAACCTGTCTATGGGTGCCATCCTTTACCACGCACACTTTCCTTTCATTTGCTTTCTTGTCAGAAAGATACCTATTGTAATCATCCCAAGCCTCTTTTGAAGCAGAGACTATGAAAATGATGATAAGTGGACCCCATGTGGTTGCTGGACTTACAGGCGTAATCGTGGACCACAACTGAAGGCAGGCTATTAGCAGAAAATACTGATTCATGAAACGCCTGAAATTTTTTGAAGAGTGAACCCAATCTTTCAGACTATTATTTTCTGGCACATGGAAACCAAAGTAATCTACTACATAAGAACAAATATTGATTAAATTCAATAAAATAAGAAAACAAAGAGTTACTACAAGATACTCGGCAAGATGCTTAAGAAGACTAATGCCTCACATTGCAATTATGAGCTCTATATACTGGAGTAGAGGTCAATTATACTTATAAATTGCAGAGCTAGTAAATTACAATGAAGCAATTGTCTCTGGTTACTATCAGGTGCACACATATTTGACAGCAGACATACTGATCTACAACTGCAGGCAATCCCCCAAGCAAAATGAAGGTAATGGGCTCAAGCAGGAATGGGCTGAAGCATTGCACTACCTACTGGCATTAACACACAAAAAATTCAGCATAGATTGAATAGTATGAGAAATAACTTCTGCGGGGCATGTCCAGACAACAGAAATCACGGGGCTCAGTAAACTGAAAATGAAGCAACCCATAAAACTGACCAACTTGCAACTATCAGGGCAAAAATGTCACAGATACACATGCTGCTCAAGAAACGTAAGTTAGAGAAGTAACTGCTTTTATATTTGATGAACAGGTACAAACCTGAATTGCTCCCATAAGTTCTTTGGTAGAAAGTTCAACAAAGTATATTTGGTATTGGATATCCGATTATCACAGTATGAATTCCGGCATGAGTCATCGTTTATATAAACAAAACGTGTCATTGTTGACCAAGATGTCACTTCTGTGCCATTGCGCCGTTCGATCGCTCTGACGGACAAATTCTGTTGAAGATGAGAACATCAGTCCACATGACCCGGACAGAAAACAAGATGCCAGGAGTGAAAAACAGTGGACACTAAAGAACATTTATGTTCAAGAACCCATCTCTAGTACGTTTGCAGTAAACTTTGAAGACTGCAAGATGAAATGTGGTCACAAACATTTGGTTTGCAGTTGGTCATCACCGTTCACCATCCCCTATCAACTAAATTAGGCAACACGCTATTGGTAAGCAAACAAAATAGACAACTATGTTTGGATTCTCGGACAAAAGGCAAGGTACATTATGCACGGAGTGTGGTTGCCTAACAAAGTTACACTGTCAGAACAATCAAGCAAACCGAGCAAGCAAGCATAATCATCCAAAAATTAGGAAAGGGAACCCCGACTATCACAGCACCACGACAATCAATGCTGGGAATCCAAATCCAATAGGCAGGGGCGGGACCTGGGGGTGCACACTTGATTGAGTTGACAGTCGACCCCACTAAAATTATATACAAGGCGAAATGAGCTGCACCCGCACGGCCGCAACCTGGGTCCCGACCAGCGCCATGGACGAACGGGGTAGCATCCACCGCTCCACCATGCGAGAAAACAACACGACTAATTTGACGGAGGAGAGGCGGAGATTTGTGTGAGTCCGTGTAGGGTTCGTTACCTGCAAGTGAAGCCAGCCCCAGCTCCAGTCGGGTGGATCTCCGCCGCTCTCCGCCGATCCAGATGACGAGGAGGAGGAGGAGGAGGGATACGAGGAGAGAGCTCGGTCGGGTTCGCCGGCGTGCTCCCGCGTGCGGCGGCCGGCGGCGAAGCGGACGAAACAACGGTCGTGCGAGTGACCGCGACTCAAGCGAGATGCTTCGAGTCCGGACCCGAAGCGTGAATTGCGTGCCTCGTAGAAAATGTTATTCGAGCTTGGCACGTTGTTAGACCCCGAGAACGACGAGATGCCGAACATCTAACGTGATGGATCTAGAGCCTGTCGGCTGCAACCGTGAATGACAGACACGTCACGCCATTGCTGTTTCTAATATGAGAAACTTTGGTTGCATCATCGAAAACGACCTTAGTTTATGTTAGCGCCCAGAGATATTGGTACCAAAGAATCAAGAAAGCGTCGATCGAAATCAGTGTCAGTTTAGGGTTTAAGCAGCTAAATCAGCCTTCTGTTCAACACTCCAGCGGGGGAGAAGCTCCATGCGTGGAATCAACAATACTTCACGCAGTTTCCGAATTGTTAACTGTGAAATGCCACAAATGCCCTTCTACTTCTCTGGTAAAGGCTGGTAAGGCTATCTGCAACGGGTACCCTAGTTTCCACATAATACCGAAAATAGGTCCTCAAACTGGAAAAACACTTCTCCAACGGACAATCTAAATACCTCACCCATTTTAGCCATCGCTCCCCCCGCGACGCAAACATGCGTCTCCTCGTTCGGTCACCCAATTCTCGAACCGTTCTTTTCTTCTCTCTCCGTTCTTTTCTTCTATCTCGACGAACAAGCGCCCGCCGCTCCCCATCCCGGCGCGCCGTCGCCCCAGGGCGGCGCCCCCCATCCCGGCGCGGTGAGCTCGCCCAGGACCTCCGTCGCCGCGCCACTTCTCCTCCTCCTCCTCCCGCGCCGCGCCGCCAACCGCCTCTCCCTCTCCTCCTCCTCCCGCGCCCCGCCGCCTCGCGCTACTCCTCTTCCGTCGCCGCCGCGGGGCGAGGGGAGAGCTCGAGCCGGGTGACGCCGTCTGCCGCCCCGCCCCCGCGTCGAGGTCGAACTGCTGCTCTGCGGCGGAGGCGCGGCGCTGCTCCGGAGCGGGGGCGGCGCGCGGGGGGCTGGAGGGAGCGAGCGGGGCAGGGCGGCGGCGGGTGGGGCGGGGCGCGGCTGCGCCGCGGGCCAGGGCGCAGGTGTGCGAGCGCGACGGCGATGCGGGGCCGGGGGCGCGGCGCGGGGGCGCGGTGGGAGCTGGAGGAGGAAGAAGGTCTCGAGTTTCGGTGCTCCATCGGAGACCGGCAAGTTTGGCAGTACCTTTCAGCCCCTCGACCACCCATTCAGGTGTTTGGTCTCCGATTTTGGACTTCCTCGTTGGAGATAGTCTAAGGCAGGTTGTATACGAATATTCTTCCTAGGGGCAGTTATCGCGCTTCCGGTTGAGCCGGACGCCAATCACGCGTCTCCTGCCGCGCTGCGTCACCCGTTCCTCGCTGTTCCGACAGTGTGTCCGTTGTCAACCTCGCGCCACCGATCGTCGAGCCAACCACTGCCCCAGGAACCTTCTATAGCCGTCAGGAATGAAGGTCACCGCTGCCGCGCGTCCCCGGTAACCCGAACCCTAACCCCGCCGACGATAACCACCACCTGCGCCCTCGCCTCCGCGTCGCACCTGTAACATCCCCACTTTCTCTGAGAGTATTAATTACTCTTAATCATGATTATGGAGTGATTAGGGAATGCTAAGCTCAATTTTCAAGAAAAAAACAAATTCGCTCAAATCAATACAATTTTGTTTTAAATTTGTTGAAGCAAGAAACTCCAAACTTTCGCACACAAGTGGGCTCAACAGAATCGTATTCGGGTTCCAGGTGTCAAAATAGAAATTTGGATAATTTTCCAGAATTTTATGAAGCTCCTAAGCAATTTAAATAATTCGAGAAGCTTTGAATTTTAGTTCAAATTCTGTGCAGAAATTCAAAATCTTCCAAAACGAAAAATATTCTGTGGAGATGAACTTCCATCCCTGAATTTTTCAGATTTTCTGAGCTCTGGAAGGTTTGGTTTGGAGCATTCAAATTCAGCGCGTTGGAAATTGACTTAAAAATCGAAAGAGGATACTGTAGCGCCATGCCTTCCTCTGTTTCTTCGCTGTAGCGCCGCTGTGCTGCCTGCCGCCGATGCCCAGCTCTCATGTGTGTGCAAGTGGGAGGAAGCTGCACTCCACCTCGTCCTTATCCTCTCCCAGCTTGGTCAAGTCGTCGTCGTCTTCCTCCTTCTCTCCTCCTTTTTCTCATGCAAGCCAGCCGCCATGGCCGCCCGAGCTTGGAGCACTGCTCGCCGCCACCACCATCACCCCCTGACCTCGACTCCAACAGCGAAAAGGTGCGCCTAGAGCCCCTCTAGCCACGCCTGGACACAAACTTCGAATTCCCCCACCCTACAAAGAGATCTACGTGAAGTTTCCACCAAGACCGCAGGATGAGCACCTCGGACGCCATCGTCGATTCCTCTCTCTACAGTGAGTTTCCACTCGATTCCTCGCACACATAGCTTCCTCACATCATAACGCATCCATTTAAGTCGTCTCCTGTCCTTTTCCACCACCCAAATCGACGGATTTTAGATATTTGTGGCCGCCGGTTTTTGTCCCCTGTTTTTACTGTTCACGAAAAAGATCAGGAATCGGCTGAATTTGTAAAATCGATAGAAAATAAAATATAGCTTGGAAAATTGTGAAACAAATTTTGTTGGCTTCCTTATGAATAGATCTATCCAATGGTGCCACAACATCACTATGTTACTCAGTAAATCTTTGTACAAAATTCAGGGAATGAAAACATAAATAAATTCATATATGCTTTTATGTTCATCCAAAAATTATGAATTTTGGTATCCTTGCATATCATGGCATTCCTAAACTGTTCACCAAGTGGCATATTTAATTTCAGCCTATTTTACCAGTTTTTACTCCTTCAAGCTTTTCAGTGTTTTAATTTTATTAATTAATCCCTGCATCAAATGTTTCTGAAATTTGCCACATTGTTCCTTATGCTACTGTTGTTCACCAGAAAAATCCATGTGTTTTTATATCTTCCAGAACCATGTTAAATAAATTCGAAATGAAATCTTTGTTTAATTCTTTTAAAACCTAAGCAACTTGTAGTTCTTTTTAGGGAAGTACTTTAAACAAAATACCTTCAAACCTTTTTGGTTGTTTCTGAACATGACATCAACTCCATCATATCTTTGCACTCATACTTTTAGCAAAGTTTCCTTTATACATTCCATTTTAATTATTGTTTTTGCATTGCATCCATTCAGGAAACGACGCCGGAAACTTGGAGGTGGAGATCGGAGCCTAGAAGCTCGATGCTGCTACTAACATGTTGCATGTACTGACCATTAGACCCTAAGGCAAGCCCCGGTGCATCTCAACCCTTTTCGAAATATTTTCGCTTTCTCACATGTATGCGAGTCATATTATGTGCATTAGGTATTCAGAAGTTGAATGATAACTTAGTTGCATGTATCTATAGGCTTTCCTATGGGTTGGTTGTTTAGCCGCGCGTTACTTTACGCTATGCTTAATGTTGATTCATCAGTAGAAGTCGAGTGGTGCGGAACACTACTCGCGAGCTATAGGTTCTTTTGGGAGAATTACTATTCATGTTGTTATATCATATGATGATGATAATTGGAGACCGGACGGGGATTGGTAGGTTTGCAGCAGGACATGGAGATCTTGTGTGCGGTAGCCCCGTCTGTGTCGATTGAGGACCGATCGTTGTGGCCCTGCTTGAGCAAGTTTGAACGTACCGGACGCATGCTAGTGATATGGGCACTAGTAAACCGATGTAGCTCGATTACTGTATTGTTGGACGGGCCCCCCCTCTCTTCTGGTGATGAAGATGGTCACGGTGGTTCACGGGTATGTGTAGGAAGGGAGAGCATGTTGGCGGTCGTTAAACCGTGTTTTGACCGCCACCCTACCGGTAAATAAAAGCATAACACCAAGATTTTGTGCATAGTAGATAGGAATAATGCTACTCCACAAGTTTTGGTGAATATTTGGATGCAGGAGGAAATCCATTGCAAATGGGAGCAAAAGCCTACCGGCCGCCCCATCATAGGCCGGCCAGATTATGTTGGATCTCAACATGGTCCAGCAGCCCCAGGCATCTCTCAATTGGCTCAAACATCAAGGATCAAATGGCCAACAAATATTTCCCAGCCAAGAGTATCGACCACTGCGCAAGGCCTAACAAACAAGCCCATCAACCACTCAAAAAGGCGTCAAATCACTGAGCAAGACCGTGGATCTTAATGGGCACATCATGAGAGGCTAGCCCACAAAAATTTGAGGCATTAGGAGAAAAAGCCCACCGGCCGGCCTAGGCCGGCCGGCCAACTCTTTTCTCCGAATCGGCCCGTCTTTTTCCAGTCGGTTCCAGAGGCGGTGGCAAGCTAACTTGGCGCACCGACCAAGTAAGAAGACGTCGGCAAGTGAGGAATATCCACAAGATTCTCTTAAGATGAAGGGACCTTCTCCACTCTCCCAAGGAAGCCTCACACTATAAATAGAGGACATCCCCCTCACTTCCAACCTGCACCTCGCACTTGAGAAGAGAAGACCCCAAGTAGGGTCACGCTCTCTCTCATGGAAGATCACTCCACTTGTGTAGTTTAGAATAGGATTAGTATTTTAGTCATAGGAGTTAGAGTAGAAGTGAGAGCTTCGCTCGGAGCTCCGGAGTTCTCTTTGGAGTTTGGGTAAAGTTCTCGTGTATCTTTTCTTTTATATTTTTTTAATATAATTATTTTCTTATTTATTTAATTTAGTTTTCCTTTTAGTTTATATTTATTTATTTAAGTAATTATTAAAAAAATTCTTGTGTTGGATCCACGTCTGTATATGATAGATACGAATGAGTTGTTTGCTTGAGGACTGACAGTAGGGACATAATTGCCTTATTGTCACGTGTCCCGCACAATTTATTTGGATTTATTGTTCATGGGTGGCTTGCTCTTTGGCCAAGAGTAAGTTACTAGGATAGTTGTAAGCAAGGTGTTTGGAATTGTTCTAGCGTGTTTTGCCCTCAACCCCACGGGATGATGTGGTAGCCGCGAGTGTAGGTGACAGCTACACCGGTCTCTGTAGTCCACCACGTTCGGGTTGAGTGTGTAGGGGCCTAGACGCGGTCCGTTGACCGGATACATTGAACCTAGTCTCGGGTTGCGTGTCTTGGCGGCGGCCGTGCCCCTGATGCACTTGAATGTATCTGTAATGAAAGTTTAAGTAAATAATGGTAGACTATCGTGAAACTAAATGCTAACCCCTAGGCTGACTGATACCTTCTTCTCGTTGTCCTCCCAAACTAAATGCTAATTCCTTGTTATCTATATCGATGGATGTTCTCTTGAGTGCCACACATATAATATATGTATCCCTGCTTTGGTCTAGTTTGCAAGTTATAAATAATAGATATTTCTTTGTTAATTAATGATATTCTTAGCCCTGCTTCCCTGTGGAAATATAAATACGATACCCTTGGAATACTCCTGGGTGAAATGCTACAACGGTGTTCCGTGCGCTTGCGGAGCTGAATTTAATCTCTGTGCGTAAGAAACGCCAACAAGCATTTCTGGCGCCGTTGCCGGGGAAGCAATGGTTTAAGATATCTTTGATTGACATCGACTATCTGTTATGTTAATTTGCTGCTAGACTAAGCATCCACCTGCATTTTGTTTGAGCATATCACCATCGCATCTGCATTGTTTTCTTTTCAGTCCATCTGCATATTTAATTTCCCTCCATCCCACCCCGCTGCATTTAAAAAAAAAAACCGAGTGCCCAATCATAGGCCTCGGGCTTTCAAAAATAATAATAATGAATAATTAAAAAAAAGAACTCGAGCGCCTAATCATAGGCGTTGGGTTTTTTTTAAAAAAAAATAAATAAACTCCGAGTGCCCAATCATAGGCCCGGAAATTGTTTCAAAAAAAAAGAGAAAGGTTGGATTTATATGACAGGAAGAAGGAAACATACGTGGCGGAACTAAGACGTTCAATGAAGAGATCTAAGAGCTTAGTCTTGCATTTTATTGCAAAGACTAAGCTTGGGGAGGAACCGCCAGGTAAGCATACGCAATTATTCCTTGTTTTTCTTGTCATATATCCTCTCCTTTTATAAAAAAATAAATAATAAATAATAATAATAATAATAATAATAAAATATAAATAAATAAAAATGCTGCCTGAATCTTTCATGAAAAAAAAATACATACTTGCTCTCTGATAAAAATATGCTGCAAATCTTTTTGACCATACCCTTGCTTTTGAAATCCTTTTATTTGTATGGGTATTGGTTGAGTTGTTAGTCATAAATCAATCGCCTGCGTCTCTTTCTGTTGGTTGGGTGAAGATCACTTCCGTGCTTCTGTTCTCCATTGAGATTATGCCCGGTGGCCGTTCAACCAACAGAAAAACACATACCTCTATGATGCTTTCATGACAGAAGGAGAGTATAGCGTCCTCTGCTCTCCTCACATAGTTGATTGAATTAGACGTGGTGTCTAGGTTGATCAATGGAACTATAGAGATGTGTCGATTGTAGACGAATAGATTTGTACTAACCATTGCAGGGATCCTTGAGAGCAAACCAAGTACATCAGGCAACATGAAAGGCACATAATTCAAGAAGGAGATACCAACAAGGCGGGCCCAGTGCTACCACATGAAAGATTTAATCGCTTAGCTTTGCACATAGTTGCAAGAGCTAAGCTTGGGGAGGGACCGCCAGGTGAGTACTTCTGTATACGATATTATACTCTTCTTGAATTGTGCCCTTTCCTAAAATATATATATATATATATATAAAATTAAAAATTATAAAAAAATATTAGGTTCTCGGCAAAGCCCAATAGGAGCTAGCCACCTGTATCACCCTCATTCTTTTTGCAGACACAAGAAGAATGGAGGAAGCAGCCTATTCAAGCTTAAGTCTGGCAAAGACTCAAGCTTGGGGAGGACCCCAGGTAAGTATTTCTAAACTTTCCTTGAATAAATAAACTCCCTGTTTCGAATAAATGCTAGAATCTTGGTGTTATGCTACGCATAAGGGAATGATGATCGAGTTACAAATTAGCTTCCCATGTGTCGCATAGATGCAACCTCTACTCCTGACATATGTGTTATTTTTATTTGAGCATGATCACATCATGAGTCTTGCTATTTCCGTGGGTTGCATTTGTTACACCAAGTCTGAGCATTGTGGATTGTGATATGGCATGATTAGGACTTGTTGCAATTTCTTAGTATGGTTTCATCCAGAGATGTTTTTCTTGAATTGCTGCAAGTACCTAAAACTCTTCTGTTTTGGCACACTTTTCTTAGTGTGAGGATTTATTTACCTACCAGAGCCATATCATAATATTCGAAACAGCCCCACTCATAGCCAATTGTTTATGTATTGAGTTTTGTTAAGGCTTGATGTGCTCTTGAAACGAAGCACTCCTAATTTTGGTCATAATTCCTTCGCGTGTGTTTTCAAAAATCTCTCTCCACCAAATAAAAAGGGGAATGTTTGGATAAATCAACCAAATATGTTTCAGAGTTTGCAAAACTTTTGGTCCATCCAAAGCTCAAGAATATTTCAAAATGTTTCCTTTTGAACCATGCAAAATTTATGGCCCCTTGCACCATGGAGTAGTAAAAAAGAAAAAACTCCATGGTTGCATGACAAAAGTCAATGGCCATATGGTTCTTATCATAAACATCTTGAGCAAAAGGACCAATGTTTTTCAAAACCCCCTTCCACAAGCGTGAGTCCATTTTCTCCCCCTCCATCACATCATTTCTTATGACCAAAATAAATGGAGTTGCTATGTTGATTGAGACTCATTCTTTAGCTTTACAATATATGCATGACATTTGTGCATTCCTTACCAAGCTCCACATACAAAGCTCATTTGGTAGAAGGTAAGATGAGTGAAGCTTGTGGGAATAGACTCACTTTGGTAGGTAAGAGAAGTGCCTGCCAAAACGAAGGAGAATTTTTTCACCTTACCTTGCAGCACATAAAAACTCTGGATGCATACCTGCTAGAATTGATTACTTGTCCAAAAGTGTCGTTCTAGTCTTCAATGCTGCATGACAAGGTGTATCATGTAAGTCCCACGATTTTTTGCAACACTCATGAATATTTTGTGCTCTCGTAAACTTACCACTGTTTAGGGAGTATGTTGTTGCATCTTTATTACGCATGGGGCGCTTCTTTGTAACTCCTGATCCGCCGGTACTCTGAGTTGAGTTTGCTCGGGACGAGCAAAGTTTAAGCTTGGGGAGGTTGTTGGCGGTCGTTAAACCGTGTTTTGACCGCCACCCTACCGGTAAATAAAAGCATAACACCAAGATTTTGTGCATAGTAGATAGGAATAATACTACTCCACAAGTTTTGGTGAATATTTGGATGCAGGAGGAAATCAATTGCAAATGGGAGCAAAAGCCTACCGGCCGGCCCCATCATAGGCCGGCCGGATTATGTTGGATCTCAACATGGTCCAGAAGCCCCAGGCATCTCTCAATGGGCTCAAACATCAAGGATCAAATGGCCAACAAATATTTCCCAGCCCAGAGTATCGACCACTGCGCAAGGCCTAACAAACAAGCCCATCAACCACTCAAAAGGCGTCAAATCACCGAGCAAGACCGTGGATCTTAATGGGCACATCATGAGAGGCTAGCCCACAAAAATTTGAGGCATTCGGAGAAAAAAGCCCACCGGCCGGCCTAGGCCTAGGCCGGCCGGCCAACTCTTTTCTCCGAATCGGCCCGTCTTTTTCCAGTCTGTTCCAGAGGCGGTGGCAAGCTAACTTGGCGCACCGACCAAGTAAGAAGACGTCGGCAAGTGAGGAATATCCACAAGATCCTCCTAAGATGAAGGGACCTTCTCCACTCTCCCAAAGAAGCCTCACACTATAAATAGAGGACCCCCCCCTCACTTCCAACCTGCACCTCACACTTGAGAAGAGAAGACCCCAAGTAGGGTCACGCTCTCCCTCATGGAAGATCACTCCACTTGTGTAGTTTAGAATAGGATTAGTATTTTAGTCATGGGAGTTAGAGTATAAGTGAGAGCTTCGCTCGGAGCTCCGGAGTTCTCTTTGGAGTTTGAGTAAAGTTCTCGTGTATCTTTTCTTTTATACTTTTTTAATATAATTATTTTCTTATTTATTTAATTTAGTTTTCCTTTTAGTTTATATTTATTTATTTAAGTAATTATTACAGAAAAATTCTTGTGTTGGATCCACGTCTGTGTATGGTAGATACGAATGAGTTGTTTGCTTGAGGACTGGCAGTAGGGACATAATTGCCTTATTGTCACGTGTCCCGCACAATTTATTTAGATTTATTGTTCATGGGTGGCTTGCTCTTTGGCCAAGAGTAAGTTACTAGGATAGTTGTAAGCAAGGTGCTTGGAATTGTTCTAGCGTGTTTTGCCCTCAACCCCACGGGATGATGTGGTAGCCGCGAGTGTAGGTGACAGCTACACCGGTCTCTGTAGTCCACCACGTTCGGGTTGAGTGTGTAGGGGCCTAGACGCGGTCCGTTGACCGGATACGTTGAACCTAGTTCTCGGGTTGCGTGTCTTGGCGGCGGCCGTGCCCCTGATGCACTTGAATGTATCTGTAATGAAAGCTTAAGTAAATAATGGTAGACTATCGTGAAACTAAATGCTAACCCCTAGGCTGACTGATACCTTCTTCTCGTTGTCCTCCCAAACTAAATGCTAATTCCTTGTTATCTACATCGATGGATGTTCTCTTGAGTGCCACACATATCATATATGTATCCCTGCTTTGGTCTAGTTTGCAAGTTATAAATAATAGATGTTTCTTTGTTAATTAATGATATTCTTAGCCCTGCTTCCCTGTGGAAATATAAATACGATACCCTTGGAATACTCCTGGGTGAAATGCTACAACGGTGTTCCGTGCGCTTGCGGAGCTGAATTTAATCTCTGTGCGTAAGAAACGCCAACAGGGCACACGGGCTAACCACGGATAGCTCCGGCGTGGGTATCGCGTGGAGGACGTGTGTCCGGGAGAGGGGAACTTGGACCGGCTTTACGGGGTCTTGCGAAAGGTTGCCGTGCGTGACTCTTTTGAGTGTGCGTACATCGTGTTGTTCGGGTTTCGCCTGCAGGTGTAAATCGATTCGAATCGCCGTCCCTCGCGGTTATTGAGTACCACTTGTTCACCGTGTCACCTCGTAGTAAGAAGTGAACCATGATGATTATACTTGCTGTTTGTACTTCAATCAATTGTATTGCAACCATGTATTGCTTAGTATAGGATGCTCACCTTTATGTTTATGCAAGAACCATATTAATTTGGCTAAAACTTGAAAGAAAGACCAACTTTAGTGCTACTTTTATGCAATTTATCCCTATACCTTGGTCAGCCCCCTGCATGCTAGGAGTCGGTCTTAGAAGGCCATTTTGACGGGTAAGTCTTGCTGAGTATTAGTTGCTCAGGGTTTGTTGTTTAAATCTTTGTTGCAGGTAATCTTTGGTCGGAGGAGAATGAAACATGTTTACGGGCTGAATATGCTTCATTATAGGGTAATACGTCGAGTTGTATATCGCTTCCGCTACGCTTTTCAAACTCTTTATGTAATCAAATTTGAACATAAGTTGTAATAATTAAATTTCATTCGAACTCTATTTTATTTATGCTCATGTGTGTGTACTTTTGGACTCTTGTGTCGTCAAGTGTCACCCGATCTCGATCCTGTTAAGCTAACCCCTCATTATTTGAGGCGGGATGCTACAGCACCCCCGCACCCACCCTGCGCAGTGCGCTTCACCACCGCGCCCCCTCCCTCCCCGTCACACGATAGCTCGGAGACGCTGAAGCGATAACCCACGCCGCCCACACCCCCCCCATGCTCCACCGCCACCCTCTCCGACCAGCCTCAATATACTGGAGACCACACCACCGGTATTAACCGCGTCCTGCATCCACTCCGCGCTCCCCCCGTTGTTCCTTGTTCATTGAAGCTGGGACGCCTATGTGCGCTTTAGAGTTTCCATTCTTCCTAGATTCCATCGCCCTCTGCTCGCGAATCGCGATGACTTGCGGCCTGTTTCAGGTGCTTTTTAGTTGACAGTTGCAGGTTCGTTTCTTGGTGTCTGTCATTCCCTTTGCAATTGAGCATCTTTAAAACAACTATAGCCGATCATAGATTATGCTAAGATTCACCATGATCATATTGCATTGTGTACCCTTAACCTTCCCCGTAAACAATCTGACCACTGGAATCACCTTTGAGGATAATTTGGTCACACATCCAAACTTTAGTACTACCTCTATCCATTGATACTCTTTTTTATAACCTTGTAGTTTAACTCTAGAATAACACTTGTTCTACAACGGAGGGAGTAAGTGATAGGTTGCTAAAATATCAAACATATTTTAGATACAGTTAAAGTGTATCGACAATCATGGTCTTGCCTTTTGGTGCTCTCTTATTGTTTCTTCGTTTTTTATATCGTGTAATCTTGATAAACTAGTTTGCCATGATTCACAAGAATTCTTATTAACCAATAAGAACATGTGCATCACTAAACAGAAGTCGAGGAAGAAATAAAAAATTGCTAATAAGTGCTAAGGAGTCAAACGAACAATTGATGGAGCACAAGCTCTAATGGTATTTCTTAACCTCTATCCAGTTAATCCAATTCTTGACGATCATTTGATGAACATTAACAGGAGCGGAGGACCCGGTATGGCAGGGTGTAGCGGCCGCCATACCTTGATTTCCTGCTAGAACATCCAGATCTTCGAGTGTACTCTTGATTATGCTGAGATGTGCCTGTTTTGGAGTGCAAATTTGAGGAGCTTTTGGTCCAACGGCAGAACTTCGCCATACCTTAACTTTTTTCCGTCCTCCGCCACTGAACATAAACAGCACGAGAAAAGGTGACATCACTAAACAGTGACAACAAGCGTGCGGAAAGGAGTGCCAGTGGATCTACAGGGACTTTCAGCGTTGATGTTTGTAGTGATTGTTACTGGTTCAAATACTACAGAGATAACAACATTGTTTTCTTACTTGTGTGGTTTTGTAAAGAGGAGTTTTACGGTACCTTATACTATTAGTATATACTAGTAGTATTTAAAATCCAATAATTCAGATTAGTTCTCCTCCCACCTCTGGTACCACTGGTGTTCATGAGTATTATTAATAATACTATTTAAATGTTGAAATCGATGGCGGCAAATGGCAAATCAGGGATGCTCTTACACGTGATCTTTACAGTGCACCTTGGATGCCCCGGCCTGTCGGGTGTGCACAGCAAAATGTGTCATGAGGATTCAGTGGCCCTGAGGTTAATGTTTGAAAGATGCGAGGGCTGATGCTCTGTAGGGATGAAACATCTCTATTTTTTTCCCCTTTGTTTTTGTCATGTTGTTTGTACCTTCAGACATTGAATACTACTTCCGTCTCAAAATGTAAGCCCGTGTTGATTTTTAAATATCACGTTTGACTATTCGTTTTATTCATAAATATATATAAATATTAATATTATTTATTTTCTTACAATTGTTTTATCATTAGATATACTTTAAACATAACTTATTTATTTTATATTTTATAAAAAAAGGAATAAAGCGAACGGTCAAATAGTGAACTTCAAAAATCAACAAATACATACATTTTGAGATGGAGGGAGTACAAACTAGTACTACTATTCCACATGGCACCGTCAAGTTGCTTCCTCGCCGTCGGTGGAGGAGGGAGGCCCGGCATCCCGACGTCCACTTTGTTCCTCATAGGTTTAGATAGGTATGTCTTCTCGCGATGGTTGCTGCGACGACCGCGGTGTTTGTTAGGGTAGGTTTCTCTGATGGTTCGGTCGAAGAGATTGGCGGCGGCGAAACGTCATCAAGTTGTTCGGCGTATGAAGCACTGGAGGAGGATGCTTCTTGACGGTGGTGGCGAGTCGAAGGCGCCATCATCGAAGAATAAGGTACCCGGCCCCTCCTTTTCATGACCATGGTTGTGGCCTAGTAAGTTTGGTTTCTGGCGACATTCTTCTGAATCTTGCTTGGATTTGTGTTTTCCCATTGCAAATATGGTGAAGGAGGCGACGATAGGCTCGACTACGGGCTCGACGACGGCGAGTTATTCGTACTTACATGTGGAATATCAGTCTAACTCTTTTTTGCGAAAGGATCGGGTTTCAATTTTCTCCATCGGAGATGAGGATGGCGGTGGTGGATGGTGAGATGGCCGTGTTCTTTCAGATTGGAGTTTTCATCTATGGCATATCCGTCTGGGATGGTGATCTTAGATGGTGGAATTTGCGGCTCTTTCAAGGTTTCTTGTCTCTCATCAATGGTATGACATTGATTGGGATGTCTTTGTAATCAGGAGATGTAATATGCTTCAATATTAATAAAATTTCCTTTTCGCAAAAAAAAAAAAAACTCTATGAAACATCCACCACTACGATTTCAAACCAACAGTAGTGTACCATTGCGGCAACTTCTTCATCAACGGCTGGTGATTTAGGATATGTCCTAACCCGATAATGCTGCTCCTAATGGCCCGACCTCTTCCACTCTAAAAGTGTAAGATTGGTCATGATCGGTTTGTCCCATTTATTGATGACTAGTACCAATGCACGTCTTAAATTGTGTCAAAACAATGTGATTGGCTAGATTAGACAACAAGCGTAAGCATCTCTATAGATCATGCACCTAAGCGTCTTGATTAGTTATGCCTCCAATCAATTTTTTTGATGTTAATCCGGATTCCGGATCTACATGAGCAAACAATAGGCAATGTGATGAACACATAGTATTAGTATATAATATACACACCATGATTACGTGATGTGTAGATCACCTATGTATAATCTGCTAAATTATTTACAGTTAGTATATTACATGTCGAGGTTGATGTTCACTCCAGCAAGTTATGTTGCTACACCATATGTATGCATGTCATATTTCCTTCAAAACATAGCCACCAGGTCAAAACAAAGAGGATTGCGCTACCAGCAAATGTCATGTATCCCTTCGGCACATCCTCCTCTTTAACTACTTCACTATGCCATTGTTTAAATATGAGCATCATATGAAGGAAATTAGAATTAATGAATTTAAGGAATAAAGTCTGACGACAGAAGAAGGCACATCCTCCTCTTTAACAAATTTCACTTTAAGCATTGTTTTGTAACCATCACGCAGCAATAGGTCGATATTCACGGGAAGTAACAGCAAGTGTGTATTCATCTCACTTGCACGAGCTGCTGCAGTTTGGCGCTTTGCAGGACAGACTGCACTTTTAAAATTTCTCCAAGCTTCCCCGGAATATCTTTGTCGCAGCCTACAAAAAATAAACTGGATAAGAGGAGAGGAGGCTTCAAGGACCAAAAGTGGTCAATTCTCTAACCATAAGTCGCTTGAACTTCATGGAAAATGTTTTCATATAAGTACAGGGGAATATTATAAAAACAAACTGTACATGACCATAAGCCGCTAGAACTTCATGTAAAATGTTTCCATATAAGTACAGGGGAATATTCTAAAAACAAACTGTACATGACCATAAGTCGCTAGAACTTTATGGAAAATGTTTTCATATAAGTACAGGGGAATATTCTAAAAACAAACTTTAAGAAACACATGTGTTCATCTCACTAGTACAATAAGGGCCTTCAGTGGCGGGCTGTCGGCGTTCAGTAACCGGCCGACGAGTAGATTTTTGCGCGACTCGACGGCGATCGGTGAGTTTGCGAATGACACGGTGGATTATACTGGTTCAGGCCAAAAAATGCCCTACATCCAGTTCGTGGTTTTCTGTTCTTGTTGCTCGTAGTAGGGGTTACAAGCCGCGGGCGAGAGAGGGATCCGCTCCCAAGTCTCTGCCTTCTCGCTGTGCGTGTGTGTGGGTGTGTGTGTGAGCGTCAAAGAGAACTCTCTCCACTCCTCTGGGCCCCGTCTTCCTTTTTTATATGCCAAGGGAAGACGGTTACAGATGGAGAAAAGGAGAAAAAAAGACTAGAAGGAAAAGGTGAAGCCAAGCGGTGAAGATGGAGTCGGGCCGCCCTCGTTGGACTCGATGGCTTCCGCCGCAATCCTCTTGCTTGGTCGTACGATGAGGTCATCCGGGTCTTGTCTAGGCGCTGTGGATCGCCCATTCCCTGATCAACACTGTTGATTGCTGTTGGCGGTGCTGTGGACTGCTGTAGAGTTAGGCGACGGTCATTCCATGAGCTGTTGTTGACTGTGTGCGTACTTGATGCATGCATTCGCCGTTCCACGCTCGGTCTTGATGCGACGCCCTCCACTCCGTCGAGTGTCAGGCATAGTATACTTTACCATCGTCCAGGAGTCGATGTGGAATGAATCCTTATCCTGAACCAGGCGGTCGTACGCCGGAAGTTGACCGGAGCATAGCCGCCGCTCCCGTGCTTGGTTCCCGGCCATTGAGGTCGGGTTCGGTTCGGGTCGGGGTCCTCCGTCGATCCCGACCACCGTCGAGGCGAGCGGTCGACAGTCGACGGCTGGCCGGAGTTGGGTCGGAGCTATGCCGCTCGACCCTGTAGCGCCCGACTCCCGTCGAAGGAGTCGGGCGATCATTTCGTCCGAGTCAGGCTCCTTTAATGCGGGCCGGCCGTCACTCCGTGCGGAGCTGCGACCACGTGGCTGCGTGTGGTTGGGCCCTTATCGGGCCGTGCGGAGCGGGGACTCTTTTTGGCTAAGGGCGGTAGTGCTGCCCTTTCGCCTGACTGGGCCCCTTCGCGGGCCCAGTTTCCCGCTGCTCTTTCCCATGTTGAGTTTTTTAGCCCATGGTCGGTATTTGTGGCAAGGATATACGCGGTATCGGGTACCCAGAAAATGGGTACCCGACACGGGCCTTTTTGGCTAGTAGTGGCGGGCAAAGCGTGCGCCACCGAGCTTTCGCCACTGCTAACCCGTCTAGAGCGGTGGCACACAGACCGTCCTCCACTGATATAGAGAATCAGTGGCGGACGGTGACGCATCCCGTCCGCCACCGCCACCACCACATCAGTGGCGGAAGGTATGATGCCACGCCGCTCGCCACTGCTGCTGTAGCCTTCAGTGGCGTTCATGATAACGTCATCCTGTCCGCCACTGCTGTTTCAAACACCAGAGGCGTTCGCGGTGACGTCACTCCGTCCGTCATAGGTACACTATGTTCAGTGGCGAACGATGACGTCACGCCGTCCGCCTTTGTTGGTACACACATCAGTGGCGGTTAGGGTGACGTTATACTGCCCGCTACTGGTACTACGTACCAGATTCAAAAATCATGCTGAAATTCAAATACACCCAGGATTTAAAATTTAAATATCCATCACAAACCAATATTCATCACAGATCATCATCACATATCAAATATCCATCACATAACACATAACCAACATTCGAAATCAATAATAACAACAAAATACAAGTTACAAGTTCATCATCCATGCATTTATATCACAAAAATATGTCAAGTATAGATTACACAAGCTATGGATCAACATCATCGCTTTCATACGGCAAATTATAGTCTACCAAGTCCCTATGAGCGAGATCATCCTTTCAATTGTTCTCAATCATGGTCTGGTGGTGGCTTGTAGTTGATTGTCCTGTCCAAGTGCATAAGTCGATGTGCTGTGCCAAATCACTTGTAGGATCAAAATATGCTCCTTCGGGATGGACAAGATGATGCATAATGAAGCGACATATCCTAGATGTGAAGCTATAAAGCTCAGAGTCGCTATACCCACTAAAGCCTTTTTTCTTCGTGTCCTGCACACATGACGAAAACAAACATCAAGATATGTGTGTGTGTGTGCGTGAGCGCAAATTGCGTGATTTAATGCACTTACGTGTTTCGTAGGGTCTTCGCGAGGCAAGTGTAGAAACTTGTTATGCACGCCCATGGACAGCCATCCAAGCACGTAGTAGCCACAGTGCATGAAGCCCGGAGGCTGTTTTCGACACTGGGTAACCATGAAAACGGCGTTAGCGTTACGCTCAATCTCCGACATAAGTACCTATAGAGTGATAGAGATGAGAGTCTATTCTATAGTAGTACCGGATACTTCCACCTCCATCCCATATTGTTTTCCCACTTCGCCGGGTGCTCGCCATTATAACTACATGAATATTGACAAGAGTCCTTAGATACGAGTTCTTACCACTCTATGACTTTCATAAACATCATAGGTTTCATGTTCATAGTCGAGGGAGTCGAACACCCAAACCCTTCCTTGCTTCGGATATATGAGAAAACATATCAAGTGGTTCCTATACAAAGAATTATCTATGTTACTCTCCTAGCTTAGCAATGAACATTAAAATAAATGACGACGTGGTTGAAAAAACTTACGAAAAATTGTAAGGGGCCACGATGCAGTGTCTGTCTCGCTATTCGTACATGCATCTACCTATGTAGACCGAACATGCTTCCCTCACGTTTTTGGTCATTTGCTTACTATATTACGCCGCTCTATTCGAGACATGCAAGCGTATTGTGGCGCGTTTTCATCAATCTTCGGGGTGAGCTGTGTTTCACTTATGAGATACGGGTGTAGGAACCCAACATGCTTCTGATCATAGTGGGAAAAAATCCTACACAGGAGAATTGCATTAGTAATGCTTAGTAATCATTTCCATAGAGAATGAAAATATGGGACGCACTTGCACCAAAGAATTATCATCGTCGCGTCGATCCGATCGAGACGATAGATGTGATGGATATCCTCAAAAAAGGCACCTTCATCTCGAAATCAACGGAGTTGAAAATCTTCCCAGGAACGCGACATAGGATATTCTCAATGCTTCGAGAACACGCCTCAGTGTACCACTCGTGAAATCTATTCATTACCCAATCACAGTCATTGAGCTTATTCCTTAGAAGGAGTGGCATACCGTGAACATACTTCGGGAAATCATCTTGTTCATAATCCCAAGACCCTTCCGCGACACCTGGCTTCATCGTACGTTTTGGCGCCTCAACGGCCTTCACTGTAGGATTCTTCGTCGTCCTAGCGGTCAGGGAGCGATAGAAAGCTGCACAGGCAGTGGGATCAAGAATTGGTTTAGCCGGTGGCTCATCGTTATAAAGACTTGTCTTCTTAGGGAGAATTAAGGAAATAGGCTTGCCTTGGACAATCCCCTTAGCATAATAGGGCTCCTCTTTTCGTTGCTTCTTTGTCTTTTTCTTCCCCTCAGTCGCCTTATCATTTTACGGTGGTGGTGGAGGCGAAGGAGCGCGCGATCCCTTGCTACCCTCGGCCTTCTTGTCATTTTTAGGTGATGACGGAGGTGAAGGAGCACGCGCATCGTTGGTACCCTCGGTGTCGGTGTTCTAAAAACCGGCAAATAAATTGCGGGGGTTGCGCGTATGAGCTTGGATGGTTAGCTAGGCGGACACAAGGATTTATACTGGTTCGGGCCACCCTGAGGTGTAAGACCTTACGTCCAGTTCGAGCTGCTCGTGTTGCTTCGCTATAGTTTGCAATGGGAGTACAAACAGGCGAGAGAGGTAAAGCTTCCCAAGTCTCTGTGTTCGTGCGTGAATGGCGGAGGCCAGAGCCTCTCGTCATGTGTCTTCTTCCGCAAGGAGCCCTGCCTCCCCTTTTATAAGTCAAGGGGAGCAGGTTTACACAGTGTGGTGAAAGAGATAAAAAAGAAATACATCAGAGAGAGCGAGAGAGTCCAGGGAAAGCGGGAGAGGCTTTGGTCAATGTCACCGGCCCCACTGTCCTGGTCCTTGTTCATGACGGCAGCTGCATCTAAAAAAAGAAGCAGTTGACACAGTGTTTCGTACCACTGTGTACTGCATATATAGTGTTGAACTATTGAAGTGTGGGTTGTCTTGTCATGGCGGTGGCGCGCCCCGACCCTAAGGGTCGGACGAGATAGGCTGCCCGACCCCTACGCAGGGGTCGGGCGAGATGGACAAGGGGTCGAACGAGGCTGTCCGACCCTTGCGCACGGCAGTCCGGCTTACCGGGTGCGATTCCCTTGCCTCTCAAGTGTGAGAGTAATCATGAAGAGGAAAAGTATACGTGTATAGATGCATGCATGTGCCTGCGAGACAGAGAGAGAAAGAGATAGTGTAGCATTGCGTAGACTGAGAGAGAGAGAGAAAAGGTAAGAGAGGAGACGTGAGAGTGACTTCTCATGCATGGCTTTGTCCTTTCCCTTTGACTTGGAGTGATCCTAGGGGCTGTAGATGATGCGAGAAGCAGGTAGGCATGCCGGTCGTCACTCTCGCTGCAGTGAGTCGGTGCAGTCCGCAGTACTTGCCACGTTGTGCAAATTAAATGATCGCGGACTACCAGCTTACCTGCTCCGACACGGGCCCTAGAGACATGGTTTTCGGACCTGTCCGCAGGGGGTCGGGAGGAAAAAGGCAGCAGCCTGCGCCTGCTAGTCGTGCGAGGCGGACGCGCCCCGACCCCGGTCGCCGGGGGTCGGGCGAGGCAGACGCGCCCCGACCCCGGTCGCCGGGGGTCGGGCGAGGCGGACGCGCCCCGACCCCGGTCGCCGGGGGTCGGGCTAGGCGGAGGTGTCCGACCCCGGTCAGACGGGGTCGGGCGAGGCGATACTCATCTAGCTGAGACTCATCGTTCTTTCGGGAATAAATATTTTATGCCAAATATTGATCCCCGACAGTAGCCCCCGAGCCCCCGAAGGAGTGGTAAAACTCGTTCGGGGGGTCTGTGTTGGAACGTGAGGGCGTTCGTTGGTTATCCGGGTGCGCGCGAGCGAACCCGGTGGGTGTAGCCCCCGAGCCTACGAGGGAGTCGTACACTCGTTCGTAGGGTGGATTATCGTGTTGGTTTAGGTTCGAGACCACGCTGTTGGTCAAAATTGCGGATGCGAGCCCCCGAGTCCTTGCGCGCTGCAAGGATCCGTCCGGAGGCCGTTCCGACTCGCTCTCGTCTTCCCCCGCGCATCCTTGCGCTAGGATGGGGGTGCGTGAGCCGTCCACACCATTCCTCGGTGGTTCGATGGGTGGTGCTTGGCGAGTTACCAACGGGTTTGACCGAGTGAAGCCCCGGCGTGCCCTTAGCGGGGATCCGGTTGAGACCAGCTGGGGTCGACTCCATAAGATCCGAGGGCTCGTCCCATCTAGTTTCCGAGTCCGTTCGACCGGGCTCGGTGGCTCGACGCCATTCCTCGTTGGAAAAACCATGAGTCATGTTCCCACTCGGACTCGGACGCAATTGACAGGGGCCCTTGCGCTCCGCGCGCATGGGTATTGGCCGCTGGGACCCCTCTTTGATCGCCACTCACTCTATAGTTGTCTCAGAGCGGCTGTCGAACCCTTCGACGGGCCAGCCTTCGAACTCCTGGACTGTGACAGGCCGTAGGGGCGTTTTCAGCCCTGTATCCTTTCTTACCTGGGCGATCTGGCTTGTCAAGGCCGACCGCCCTTCGGCACGCCCTTCGCGAGGCGGCCGGGGTCGTCGTCGCTCCCAAGGTGCACTTCCTTGGGTCGGGCGATGATGCCCCTTCGTGCGGCATCCTGAGCCCCCGAGCTCGAAGAAGATGACTCGTCGTCGTCCCGTTCCGAGGTCTCCAGGCGAACTGAGGCTGGCGTCGGTCGCTGCCAAAAAGGAAGCGCAATAATGGGAGTTAGTTTCGTATCGAGTGTTGGAGTTATGATGCCCCCTAGAAGTCGTAAACACACGAAAACGAAGGCGATTGCAAGCTTTATCGTGGTCGCGAAGACCGGTTTCGGTGCCCGACCCAATTTAAAGCCAAAGTGATTCAGTCACGAGTTGCTTTCGAGACAAGGCCGGTTCATGGCATCGAGTGAAGGGACCGTAGCCGCGGGGGCGTAGGCTTTCACCGTTCGACCGTTGTGACCCGGCTCGACTTGTCACAACTGACTTTTTCACTTTGCCGCTAAAAAAGGCTCGGACACGGATGTTTAGAAAAAACTATTCGATGTATACTCCTAGTAGCCCCCGAGTGAGATACTTATGCGCAAGTACTCGGAAGAGCCCGTAAAGAACGGGCCTCACATGAGGGCGAGGACTTTCTAAACAGGCGCATTTTATTTTCGAGGAATAAAATGCAGAGAGCGTAAATACGTAGGGTATGAGCAACGTATCTGTTCAATGGTTTATGCGCTTTTTGGCCGTTAGCTTCGTTGCCGGTATCGTCGTGGCCGGCGTCGCAGTGGCCGGCGTTGCGGCCGTCGGAGTCGTGGTGGCCGGCGTCGCGGCCGGCAGAGTCGCTGTGGCCGACGTCGCGGCCGGCGTTGCGATGGCCGGCGTCGCGGGTGCCGGCGCAGCCGCCGTCGTTGCCGGTGCAGCCGCCGGAGTTGCTGCTGTCGTTGCCGGCGCGGCAGCCGGCGTTGTTGTGGTGTGACTTGCCATCCGAAGCTTGCTGGAGAACGAAGAACCGCGCAACAGGCCCCACGGTGGGCGCCAACTGTCGGTGTTCTAAAAACCGGCAAATAAATTGCGGGGGTTGCGCGTATGAGCTTGGATGGTTAGCTAGGCGGACACAAGGATTTATACTGGTTCGGGCCACCCTGAGGTGTAAGACCCTACGTCCAGTTCGAGCTGCTCGTGTTGCTTCGCTATAGTTTGCAATGGGAGTACAAACAGGCGAGAGAGGGAAAGCTTCCCAAGTCTCTGTGTTCGTGCGTGAATGGCGGAGGCCAGAGCCTCTCGTCATGTGTCTTCTTCCGCAAGGAGCCCTGCCTCCCCTTTTATAAGTCAAGGGGAGCAGGTTTACACAGTGTGGTGAAAGAGATAAAAAAGAAATACATCAGAGAGAGCGAGAGAGTCCAGGGAAAGCGGGAGAGGCTTCGGTCAATGTCACCGGCCCCACTGTCCTGGTCCTTGTTCATGACGGCAGCTGCATCTGAAAAGGGAAGCAGTTGACACAGTGTTTCGTACCACTGTGTACTGCATATATAGTGTTGAACTATTGAAGTGTGGGTTGTCTTGTCATGGCGGTGGCGCGCCCCGACCCTAAGGGTCGGACGAGATAGGCTGCCCGACCCCTACGCAGGGGTCGGGCGAGATGGACAAGGGGTCGGACGAGGCTGTCCGACCCTTGCGCACGGCAGTCCGGCTTGCCGGGTGCGATTCCCTTGCCTCTCAAGTGTGAGAGTAATCATGAAGAGGAAAAGTATACGTGTATAGATGCATGCATGTGCCTGCGAGACAGAGAGAGAAAGAGATAGTGTAGCATTGCGTAGACTGAGAGAGAGAGAGAGAAAAGGTAAGAGAGGACACGTGAGAGTGACTTCTCATGCATGGCTTTGTCCTTTCCCTTTGACTTGGAGTGATCCTAGGGGCTGTAGATGATGCGAGAAGCAGGTAGGCATGCCGGTCGTCACTCTCGCTGCAGTGAGTCGGTGCAGTCCGCAGTACTTGCCACGTTGTGCAAATTAAATGATCGCGGACTACCAGCTTACCTGCTCCGACACGGGCCCCAGAGACATGGTTTTCGGACCTGTCCGCAGGGGGTCGGGAGGAAAAAGGCAGCAGCCTACGCCTGCTAGTCGTGCGAGGCGGACGCGCCCCGACCCCGGTCGCCGGGGGTCGGGCGAGGCGGGCGCGCCCCAACCCCGTACGCCGGGGGTCGGGCGAGGCGGACGCGCCCCGACCCCGGTCGCTGGGGGTCGGGCTAGGCGGAGGTGTCCGACCCCGGTCAGACGGGGTCGGGCGAGGCGATACTCATCCAGCTGAGACTCATCGTTCTTTCGGGAATAAATATTTTATGCCAAGTATTGATCCCCGACACTCGGCCTCCTTGTCATTTTTAGGTGACGAAGGAGGCGTAGGATTGCGAGCGTCCTCTTGTTCATGGGCCAGAGGAGCCATAGGTGAACGAGGTGAAGCTTGAATATCGATCTTCGGCTCTAGAGCCGGAGACTCCGCAGCTGGAGCTGGAGCTGGAGACTTCGCAGCTAGACCTGCACCCGGAGCTGGAGAGTCCGCTACAGGAGGCGGAGATGGAGACACAGTGTGTACAACAATGTCCTTCCTGTGCCATGCCACGAAATTGTTGATGGCATCTTCGAGAGTCTCAATCCCCTCTTCCTCGTCTGGGTAGTCAACCTCCTCCTTGAGAAATTTATCGTCTATGACCCGGCTGACAAACACTCTGGCACACTCTTTTGGCAGTTCCTTTTGCGTTCATATCGCGACCAACATAGGCAGTGCCTTCTGCAACCTTGAACTGCCGGCTCTTCCCTTTCCTCTCTATTGTAAGAAGGAGAGAGCATGGTGTAGGCTCCTTGATGTCATCCACTGGGTACCTGTTGGCGTTTCTTACGCACAGAGATAAATATCAACTCCGCAAGCGCACGGAACACCGTTGTAGCATTTCACCCAGGAGTATTCCAAGGGTATCGTATTTATATTTTCCTCAGGGAAGCAGGGCTAAGAATATCATGAATTAACAAGGAAAACATCTATTATTTATAACTTGCAAACTAGACCAAAGCAGGGATACATATATGATATGTGTGTGGCACTCAGGAGAACATCCATCGATATAGATATCAAGGAGTTAGCAATTAGTTTGGGAGAACAACGAGAAGAAGGGTATCAGTTAGCCTAGGGGTTAGCATTTAGCATTTCCTGATAGTCTACAATTATTTACTTAAGCTTTCGTTACAGATACGTTCCTGCATATCGGGGCACAAACGTGCCAAAGCAGCAACCCGAGAACTAGGTTCAACTACTTTGGGAATCCGCCTGCTATTGACCTCCCTACTAAAACCATCACCCGGACGTGGTGGATTACAGAGACCGGTACGGCTGTCACACGTACTCGCGGCTACCATCCTCCGTGGGGTGTAGAGCAAACTCACGTCTAGTATAATTCCTTGAACCATACAAGCAACTATCCTAAATAACTTACCCTCACGTTAAGGGCAAGCCAACCATGCATAATAAATCCAAACAAACATATACGAGGTCGTAACAATAAGGCGATTATATTGTCCCTACTGCCTAGCTCAACAATTCATTCGGACCTATCGTACACAGACGTGGAACCAACACAGGAATTTCTCTATAACAATTACCTAAATAAATAAATATAAACTAAAAAGAAAACTAAATTAAATAAATAAGAAAATAATTATATTAAAGAAAATCTAATAAAAGAAAAGATACAAGAGAACTTTACCCAAACTCCGAAGAGAACTCCGGAGCTCCGAGCGAAGCTCTCACTTCTACTCTAACTCCCATAACTAAAATACTAATCCTACTCTACACAAGTGGAGTGTTCTTCCATGATGTACTGAGGTGCGAGTTGTTCTGCAGCCGGCCAGGGGTATTTATAGCTTCTCCATGGCGGTGGGAGCTATATGGCCGAAGCTGGAGTGCCGGGCCCGCCAAGCCAGGCCGGCCGGCCAAGTAGGGGGGCCGGCCGGCCGCCCATTGCGTCGGTTTGCCACCGCCTCGATGCTGGACGCTCGTGATTTGCTCCTGATGACGGTTGTCCAGTCGGTGGCTCTGTGGGGGCGGCAGAAGAGGAGTGAGGGCCAAGTTGAGGCCCAAAACAGCCCACCTTCTAGAACGTCGGTGGAATTCTTCTAAACAGGCTTTTGATTCTGCGTTGTAGGCCTGTTTGTAGCTCGCTGGAGGAAGGCCGAGGCCTGGGGCCACCCTGTGGGGCCGGCCGGCCTATAGGTGGGGCCGGCCGGCCGGTCTTTGTGCCGGCTGGGCCCACTTTCCTCCATATTTCCCTCCTGCATCCAAATATCACCAAAACTTGTGGAATAGCATTAATCCTAACTACTATGCGCAGAATCTTGGTGACATGCCTTTATTTACCGGTATTGTGGCGGTCAAAACAGAGTTTAACGACCGCCAACAGTACCTCTGAGTATCGGCAGCCATGGAGCCAACGCTGCTTGGAGCCTTTGGTTCGCTTTGGCAATGTCGGTGTCGGTGTCTCGATACTCAAAGTGAATTCAGGAACTTGCATTGGTGCCGCCACCTGCGGGTTCTCCTTGATGAACCTGAACATGTTCCTCTGAAATTCCTCGAAAGATTGATCCACGAAGGGACGCTCGTCCTCGGCCTCGACAACGCACCGTGGGATGGAAGAGAATGCTCGTGTGCGACCACGATGTTCCTTGGTCCCGAGGGCAACGCTAAGCTGCTTATCTACTTCCTTTCCCTTTAGCTTCTTTGCTTTATGGGAGCAGCAAAGTCCCTCGCTCTCTGCACCAACTTCACTAACCTTGGAGTTTTTTGACACCAACTTCCCGTTAGCAAGTTTCTTCAGCCGTGCGAAGAGCCAGTTTCGAGTACGGACAGACATGTCTCCATACTCAACCTCTTGTCCCGATTCGAGGGCTTCCCGTTCCCTTCTCCTCCATATTGGGATCTTGCCTCTATAGCCTCCAGGCCCTAGGTTATGATTGTTGGCGGTTCTTATGCGATAAAATTAAATTCATTAATTCCGCAAGCGCACGGATCACCATTGTAGCATTTCACCTTGGAGTATTCCAGGGTTATCGTATTTATATTTCCGCAGGGAAGTAGAGCAAAAGGTAGCTGAATAATAGCTATGCATTGGATAATTTGGAGAAAGAAATAATGTATCAACTATACTTGAGACGGAGGTAAGATAGGCATGATAGATATGGGTGGCACACACATCCTCAAATCCAAGGTAATAAAATAAATCGTAGTATATTTGGGAGAGCAACGAGATAGAGTTAAGGCTACCTGTATGTTTATCTATTATTTACTTTTCTAGCAGTCAAGTCTACAAAGGTTATTTACTCTAGCTAAGCTCATACACATACAAGTCATGTCGTTTCGGGGCACACACGTGCTAGGTTAACCGATGAAGCTAGTTCAAACCTAGGGATCCGTATGCTATAATTAAGACCCTGCTGAGTCCAACCCGGACGTGGTGGATTACAGAGACCGGTGCAGCTGTCACATACACTCGCGGCTACCATCCTCCGTGGGGCTGGGTGCCAAACGTGCATAGGCCAAGTTCTAAGCGCCATGCTTACAACCCGCCTAGAGGAGCTACTCTTGATCAACGGAGCAGTCCTATCTAAGAATGAACAAGCACAGATTTCACACGACGTCATCTCCGACGACGGCACTCTCTCGTACTCGCTATTCCAACAATCACGAATCCCACAACAAGACTTCTACGAGCACTTACTTAACGAATAAATAAACTAAATAGAAAAGAACTACTAAAATAAATAAATAAAGATAAAACTAATTATATAATAAATAAAATAATATCTCAAGAGTAAGATACAAAGAACTATACCGAACTCCGAGAATACTCCGGAAGCCCGAGAGAGCTCTCACTCTACTCTACTCTACTCTAACTCCCAAAGCTACTACTCAACTAAACTAATGAACACTTGGATGAAGTGTGATGGTGCGCCTTGATTCGGAGGCCGAGGGGTCCCTTTTATAGCTTGTGAAGGCGGTGGAAGCACCCTGGCCGACTTTGGAGAGGCGGCGCCGACAAAGTCGGCCGGCCGGCCTAGGGGGGTGGCCGGCCGGCCGTCCCTTCGGTCGGTTCGCCACCGTCTTTTGCCTGAACGCTCCAGATCATCTCCTGATGGCGGTCCGAAGGTCGGCTACTTCGTGGGGTCGGCAGAATTGGATTGAGGGCCAAGTAAAGGCCCAAATAGCCCACCTTCTAGAATGTCGGTGGAATTCTGCCGAGCTGGGCTTGAATTGTGCGTTGAAGATTATTTTCCAGCCCACTGGAGGAAGCCTGGGGCCTGTGGCCACCAGGTGGGGCCGGCCGGCCAGGGATTTTCCCTGGCTGGGCCCACTTTTCTCCATTATTCACTCCTGCATCCAAATATTCACCAAAACCTATGGAGTAGCATTATTCCTATCTACTATGCACAAAATCTTGGTGTTATGCATTTATTTACCGGTAGGGTGGCGGTCAAATCATGGTTTAACGACCGCCAACAATGATGCAGCTGGTTCTTTTTATTCAGAGCAGTGAATATTTTGCTGATGGATTTGAACTCTTCAGAGGACCTGGAGTTGACGAAGGCTTTCCAGTCATTGGGTGGGATCAACACAAATTCCTTCAATGGGTCTCGACCAGTTTTGATGAAGTCCTTGTCCAAGTTATACCTGAACGTGCGAAGGCATTTCGACATGGTCTTTAGAGTAGCCGCTTTTGCGGCTTCAAGAGAGTGGATAGGGAAGATGTACTTGGCCTCAATCAGACTCCACAAACGATCTTTCTCCATGTCAGGTACCTTCTTCCAGTTCGACCAGGTGATCTTCCCTTTATCTCTAACGAATCACCCGCAATCATTGTGCCAGTTTGCCAAGATTCCCTGCGGCTCGATTGGCGACCCTTCTTCGCTGACCTTATCCACTCTGTAGATGCCAGAACTTAGCTTGTTCCGCTTCCTTTTTCCTTTATTTTTCTCCTTCTGCATAGAGCTCTTTTCAGAAGCGGCTACTTGGTCTGCCGGCACTATGGCAGCTGTGTCTTCCGCGAACAACCGCTTTCGTTTACTTCGCCGTGGTCGTGGCTGTGGAATCTACGAAATAGCACCCTAGAAGTCAATTCAATGAAATGTTTAACTCCTGACGTAATAGGTGTCGATGACCCGATACCTCATCATTCGGATTGTAATCGGGGTCTGGGGGTCCCTCAGCGCGCTGCCTTTTACCATATACTGAAACAGCTCTTGTGATCTTGCATGATCCAATCGTCATCACGTGTGGGATTTTCTTCATAAAGTTGCTGCAATCTGTAACTGATGCAGGATGCTGTAATGTGCTTGACTCACTCTTTCGTAACTCGAATCGGTGAAGGTTTTTCTTCTTTAGTTCCTTTACCAGCGAGCCTTCCCTCGTGTCGCGACCGCGGAATACCTATTTGTTTCCCATCTATCATGTAATCGTTGTAGCACTCCAAAACCTCTTCCGTTGTGTAGCCCTCTATCATGGATCCCTCAGGATTTTTGGGATTGCGCACATAGTATTTCATAACGTACATATAACGCTCATACGGGTACATATAGCGAAGGTAAGAAGGCCCAAGAACAAGTATCTGATCTGCTATGTGGATCATATAGTGCTCCATCGTATCAAAAAATGTGGGGGGGGGGGGGGGGGGGGGGAGGGGGGAACACATCTCCAGTTGGCACATAGTCTCCCGCATCAGTTTACGTATCTTTTCTAATTCTCCAACGTCGATGACCTTCTTGGATACGGCATTAAAGAAGTGGCACATCCGTGTGATTGCAATCCTGACATATGGGTGTTTGATAGCCCTTGCAGCGATCGCGAGGAACAAAGAAAGCGTCATATGGCAATCATGCGTGTTGTAGCCACTTATCTTTAACTCGGTCATTGAGACTAGATTCTTTAAGTTGGTTGAGAAACCTGTGGGAACCTTGATACTGCGTAGGCACTTGCATATTGCTTTTTTCCTCCTCTGATGTCAGGTTAAAACTGGCCGGTGAAAGGTAATACTTTTTATTCTCCAACTGCTCAGGGTGAAGCTCTTTCTTTATTCCTTGTTTTTTAAGGTCTTTTTGAGCGCGGAGCCTGTCCTTTGTCTTGCCTGGTGTGTCCATAAGGAGACCTGAGGTGCTATCAAAGACACCCTTCGTAACGTGCATAAGGTCGTTTGCATGACCTATTTCCAACTGTTTCTAGTACGATAAGTGCCTAAAGAAAATTGATTTCTTCTTAAATATTACATCCTTTGGAAGCTGATCGGACTTGTTCCGTTTTCTCCCCTTGACTGGCTTGCCAAAAACAACCTTGTAATCTTTCACCAGATTGTAAACAAATTTGCCGTTGCGAAGCACTGGTGCGGGATCTTTCTCCTCTGTACCGTCAAATTCTTTTGTCATTTGACGGTATCTGTGATTTTTTGGTAAGAATCATCGGTGTCGCATGTACACCAGCTTGCAGAAATTTGTTAGGTGCACGCATGATGTTTGGTCAACGCAAACAACGCATGCCGACTTCCCTTTTACCTGGCCGGTTAGGGTCAGGCAAGCGGGATTGTCATTGATGGTCATGAAAATAATAGCATAGAGGGTGAAGTGCTCCTGTCGGTAGGCATCCCACATGCGAACTCCCTCTTCCCACAGCTTCTGCATGTCTTCCATCAAATGTTCTAAAAACACATCTATATCAATGCCAGGTTGTTGTGGACTGGATATAAGGGTACTCAGCATGAGGTACTTTCTTTTGTGGCACAGCCATGAAGGAAGATTGAAGACGCATAGAATCATCGGCCATGTACTATGTGGGTTCCTCATGCCACCCAAAGGATTCATTCCATCCGTACTCAAGCCAAATCTCACATTCCTCGGATCGTATGAGAACCGAGGGTTGTCGAAGTCAAACTTTTTCCACTGTCGGGCATCCGCGGGGTGACGAAGCTTTCCATCCTTCTTGCGCCCACCTTCAGCGGCATGCCAAGCCATGAGTTTGGCGTCTCTGGAGTTTGAGAACAGACGCTTCAAGCGATCGACTACCGGTAGGTACCACATCACCAGTGCCGGAATTTTTCTGCACTTAACCTCATCTTCTTCCCCTTCATTCTGTTGACTGGCCCTGCCGCCTCTGTTCCTCTTTCGTCCCTTCTTCTTGCTGTTCATGGTACAAGAGTCATCAACATTGTCATCGTATCTTTTGTACCGACTGGCGTTACAAACTGGAGACCTCACCTTGTCCGTGTGTTCTTTACGGTACAGGATGCAGTGATTCGGGCAAGCGTGTATTCTTTGTATGCCTAATGTGGACGGAGACAACAGCTTCTTTGCGTGGTACGTGCTTGTGGGCAAAGCATTCGGTTTCGGCAATATGTCGCCTAAAACCTGCAGCAAATCATTGAAGCTACTTTCTGACCACCCGTTGTTAGCCTTTAGTGTGAGGAGTCGAAGCACCGTATATAATACCGTGCACTCCCTCTCACATCCTTTGTCTTTCGCGTAGAGAGGCTCTCTCGATGCCTTATCCAACTCCTCTACATTATCCAAGCCTTTCTTCCTGTTGTGGAATAAATCCTCATTCGCCATATGATGGAGTATTTCCTCTGCATCGAGGCCTTCACATCCTCCACTCTCGTGTACCGAGCCATCATCTTCGGCGTTACACTGATCTGCACTATAAGGCTCATTGTTGTCTTGTGCCCTCTCTGCGTGACTGTTGCCTTCTGCACTTCCCTGCACGTTGTTGCCTTCTCGAGTGTCTGGTGTTTCACCATGTTTGATCCAGATTGAGTAGTGGTCCATAAAACCCTTCACCAATAAGTGCTCATGAATAGTTTCATGTTCCTCAAACAATACATTATTCTTGCATCTCTTACAAGGACAACATATAGCCCTTGTATTTTGACGTGCAGCGTGAACCTTGGCGGCTTCAAGAAATTTGGTGACTTCCACGAAATATGTTATTGGATCTCGTCCACCCCATCGTACATCCAAAATCTATCCGTCATCTACAATATTTGAAAAAATAATTAAACAAAGGAAATTATAAAATAAGAATAATAATACTATACAAATTTGACATAATATTTTTATTCAATCCATACATAAGACTAAAACAATTCCCCATCCCCTCTCTCTTACATATGGTGCATACATCAAAGACATTGATCTCTCAATATACAATAAAAATTCACAAGACAAACAACATAGGACATGGAAGATGAACATATTACATAGGATCTACTAATTCCCCCCCCCCCCCCCCCCCCCCCCCCCCCCCCCCCCCCCCCCCCAAAAAAAAAACAACAGAATCATCTCAATTGAAGGAAAAAAGTTTGCAACCCTAGATAAACTTTATCCTCAAATTAACCATGAAAAAGACATCTAAACACAAAAAGGCTCCAATGGATGTCAAGAATTTACCTCCTAGATCAAATCCCCTAAAAAAAAAGCGATCAAAACCTTCCCCCCTTGTTTTCTAATTTTTCCCCGCCGCCGTACGGACGCCCAGCTCGAGGTCAGTCCGCTACTGTTCGCGCCGCCGTTATATGGGGAAGACGCGCGGTTATATAGGTGATGGTTATCAGTGGCAGGCGGCGTGACGTCAGCAGCGACCGCCACTGATAAACCTTACCAGTGGCGGACGGTGTGTCGTCAGCACTATCAGTGGCGGGTCTCGTGACATCACTTACGCCCACCACTGAACACCTATATCAGTGGCGGCGCCCCTGACGTCAGCGTCCGCCCTGAATTGCATCTCAGCAGTGGCGAATCCTTGTGACGTCACGGCATTCACCACTGTTGACTTCTTTCCGGTGGCGAACGCCTGTGACGTCACTTCTACCGCCACTGGTACCACCTGCTGGTCCTGTAGCCGCGATGACGCCAGCCCGTCCGCCACTGATAGATGCTACAGTAACTGGCGTCGGGCTAGCAGTGACGGATGGATTGGTGTGCGCCACTGCTATAAAATTTCAAGTGTCATATTAGGCTCTTTTTGTACTAGTGTCTTCTCTTCCTGTCAGGGCATTCTAAAAACAAACTTTGAACATGTGTGTTCATCTTCTCTTCCAGTCACGGCACCTTTGCTTATATTGCATATCTTCTCGGTGCACTAATGTACACTACCTATCATAATGACACATTCACAATATAGATATTTGTAATATAATATATCATTGGTCTGCACTTGATCCAACAGATTCAAAAGAAGGAAAATTAACTTAGTTTCAAATCTACTGCAGCAAAGACAAGTACCTTGAAGTCAAGCGACCCAAACTGGTACTACACTGGGAGGTGAACACCCAGCCCAAGCTGTGCACAACGCGTCGACCTGCGAGCCCCTCAATGAAAACAATAAGGAGTAAATGAAACATTTTTCCATCCTCTAGCAGCATTGAACTGGCACAGAACGCGAAAACTGAATGTGGTTCCTGCAAATATAGAAAAAACAAAGGCAAAATACAATATATCAAAATAATTTGATCAAGATGGCAAAGAAGAAACAAATCAAACAAGAAAGACCAATATTCCAAATAAGGAAGAGGAAACCTCTAAGTTATTGATGTTGTTCCTTAAAATTCAGGAATATATTACCTTCAGTGTTGATTGCACTTTCTTGTAGACTAAACTGAGATATTGGTTTCAAGATTATTGAATTTCAAGAATTTTTCGCTTAATTATGCTAGTATTGCAAAAATAGTTCAACAGCCTTATCCAGCTATCCTACCGGTGCATACAAACAAAAATCTAGGCAAGATATGTAACCATTTATCCAGTGAACAATGAATTATCGTGAAGCATGAATGTTCGCAGCAGGTGAAGGCCATATGCTGCTGAAAATATATCTTAGTATCAAAGTTGCATAGCTTAAATAAATGTATATCTCTTATATGTTCTTAGTTCTTAGAGTCATTCAGCTTATCAGCAAACAAACATTTCACAGTAGTGTATAAGTTCAAGAAAAATTGGACACGAAATCAATGCTCTTCAAGGAAAAGTTCTACACTGAAACATGTTACAGATATCGAGAAACAAAATTATGCAAGCAACTGAGAGGCTGAAAGCATACCGAAAACAGAATTGATGGACTGCATATATTCATTTTCCAAGGCATGGATCAAACATCTCAACTTCTGAAAAAAAAATTCCATTCCATCTCCTCCGCCAATGACATAGATTTTCTCATTATGACTGATTCCATCAAGAGTCAATACTTCGTTTCCCACGGTTCAAGGAGGGGTATTATGTCCACTCGTTATTCCTTAAACTATTCCACTAACCGGAAAAGAAAAGAAGAGAGAAGTAAATAACTGCAGGTCAAATTCCAAGCTTGCACATCACATGGAAGTAAATAACTGCATCTCAAGTTGGGGAAGCATATATTAAGTAAGACATTATACCTGGGTTATACTTATACCATGAGATGTCATCTCCGCCACCAAAAGCAAATATATGACCATCCAATATAGCAGCAGATGCAAAGGAAGGGGTAGAAAACCCGTTGGCGTAAGACTTAACAGTACGTCATTTTCAGGAGCCGAAGAATCAAGATATGATGACCAAGTCACGCCGTTATAACCACCAATCAGGAATGGTGATGGCTTGGCCACATGCTTCCAAGATGAGACAACGAAGAGTCAAATTTGAATTGTAACTCATCCATAAGGTATTCCAGTTCGTGCACTTTTATTCTTGAGTATTAAACTACTTCCCTCAATGAATGGTTAATCTGGTCTAATCTGGAAAAATAGAGGAACCTTAATCAGGGAGCCCTGCTGAGACAGTTTCAATAAACGACAAAACAGTGCTAGAAAAGCTTGTATCATATATGAATACATTTGGCAAGGAAAAAAATAGGGCTGGAAGATTTGTTAAATAACCTGTCTATTTTACTCCATGCGGGTCAAAAAGGGGAAAAGAATTATCTGTTGCTAGAGTAAGTATTGTCTACAGTAGCTAAATGCTCCATACAAGAGAACACGGTATTCCAACCGAAAGGAATCAGTATGCTGATTTAACCACGTCAACTATCTCCACCATTAGAACCACAAGGATTAGAAAAAAAAGAAATCTGTTGCTATCACATGGAAAAAAAATCAGGAGCTCATCCTCCTAAGCAGCATATATGGAACATTAACATGATATTACCTCAAAGAGATTGGCGTATAATCCACATTAACATGAAGCAATACGGCAGTTGTAAAGCAATTGGCATAAGATTCAGCAACATATTCTCAGGTCGGCTGGAGGTGTCGTCTGTGCGTACAACATAAAACAAGGCTGGTTGAGAAGGTTGAACTAGATAGATTACTTCCGAATGAACTCACCTTGGATTGGAAACTGCATGGGCGAGGTCGTTAGCCGCACCTAGAAACAAGGTCTTTACTCTTCTTCAGTCGTTGTCATTCAAGCTGCGGACGGTGCCTGTGATCAGCCCTAAAACTTTACAATTCATACTCATGCACACACACAAGCTTATCTTCCATCATTGTTTTTTAGGGGAAAACAGTAGGTAACAATCTGTTAATTACTAACTTACTAAGACACTACATAGATACTCAGCTTCAACCACTGAACAATGGATTCTCAAAACTAATCCATAGACTTGCTGAATTCAGTATGTGTAGAGTTCAAACATTTTTCTGCCATGACAAACGAAGACAAAATGCCTTACCCAATAGACGCTAAGAGATGAAACTTCCTAAAATCTTCTGAAGAAAATCAAATTCAACATCACTCATTTTTTAATGGGGCATGATTTCAGCAAAACCATCTGGATGCACCTGAAAAATTGCAGGCAACAGAATTTCAAAGGAGGTGTCACTCACACAAAAGATTTACAAAATTCTGTTGCCACAATTGAAGCACTCCAGGATCCAAAGAGTTTTGATTCCTATAATTAAACACAAACCAGCATTGATTGAGCAATTATTGAACTTGGTAGGACAATGGGTTGATAAAATAGTACAAACAAAATGAAATATGATCAACAATAATTTCTTAAATTAGCCTACTGGAAGCAAACATTTGGATCACATGGATGGATAGTCTGAGTGTGAGGTGGCAATGAATACTCCAATGTTAGCTGATATGAAATGATAAATTTGTTAATGATCTAAAATCTGCTAAGATGTTTACTACAGCTGCATTACCAGAGCCAAGGAAAGGGATATAGAATATTTAAATTCTCTGGAAATTGACACATAGTAGCTTATCTAGTATCACACAAATGCAGTTTTCACTCCTGTGCAGTTGAAATCGTGAGCTGCAACTACTGTGGTATAAGAAATATAGAGTCTATCCATGAATAATTCATAACGACCAAATTCAGAATGGAATATCCCTAAAAAATTTATAGATTTTTTGTTTCGATTTGTCACAAGTTTTTCAAAAATATATGCCTTACCTCAAGGATTTTAAAAAAACTCGACCTGCGGGGGGTATGACGGCCCCCGGGCATTTTTTAAGGAGAACGATCGTCTCACACAGATCGAGAAAACCCCCGAATCCTCCTCCGCACCATACACAGGGACTCAGCAGGCCGGTGAGAATCGGCGCGAGTACTTAACCTATGCTTTGGTCCAACGGATGAGCGAGGGGATTTTTTTATGCACTGCAGCGACCAGAGCCATATTGCAGGAAATAGTCGCTACAGTGCAGGTGCCGCGGCGGATCGAACCCGGGCCACCAGCCAGCGTCAACAGGAGCCAACGCTCCTGGAGCTGGCGGTGCTAGCCACTCGGGACCGACCCGCGTTGGCTACCTCAAGGATTTTATAAGCCATGCATTTCCTCTGTGCTCTCTCTTTCAAAGCAGTAAGGTCGAATTACACAGTTGGAACTTGAAACAAACACGGTAAGAGAATAAATATTAACAGCAAAGCACAATACCTTTTCCATGATATGTTGGGGAATGTGAGAACCAGGCCCAATACTGTAGCCACGAGTTACTGTAGCGTCGAGGCTACTGTAGCTTCGTGAGTTTAGTACACCCTCGGTGGTTGTGGTTAAGTTGAGTCGATTTAAATAGCCGGGTTTCCGATGCTTAGTAACTCTGGATTAATTTTTTTACGCGAAGCGAGGACGAAAGCGTAAGCGAGTTATTAAGTAGATGTGTCTCACCCGACGTGCGAGTGGGACTAAGCCGTATTTCGGGACCCAGGCTGTTACAAGTGGTATTAGAGCCGACTTTCGCGGTTTAAAGGGCACGTGTGGGCCTAGTGAGGACACACGGGCATGTGTGCCAGCTCTGGGCGTACGGACGTGGTCAAGAAGGGGCGGTCCTGGTAGGTGCTTGTCCTGAAAGGGTGAGTCGCTCGACGAGGACGTCGAGCCCTTAAGAGGGGGAGATTGTGAGAACCCGGCCCAGTACTGTAGCCACGAGTTACTGTAGCGTCAAGGCTACTGTAGCTTCGTGAGTTTAGTACCACATCGGTGGTTGTGGTTGAGTTGAGTCGATTTAAATAGCCGGGTTTCCGATGCTTAGTAACTCCGGATTAATCCTTTTACGCGAAGCGAGGACGAAAGCGTAAGTGAGTTATTATAAGTAGGTGTGTCTCACCCGACGTGCGAGTGGGACTAAGCCGTATTTCGGAACCCAGGCTGTTACAGGGAAGCACCCCAGATGAAATGTAGCTTACATTGCCCTTTGTTGTTCATGACTGCTTCAGTAAACAAAATATCAATTATCAGTTTGGACAGAAAAAGGATCCATTTAATAACAGAAATTTTCCGGCTTACAAAAAGTCATATTTTTTAAAAGAATCTCTTTTTTCACATAGAACAGAGGGACATCAAAATATATAGGGAGTATTACAGTGCACAAGCTGAATCATTGTACGGATTGCAGGCTTGCAGTAGCAAAACCACCAGAACAAATCGGCCACATCATGCCACCAAATTCAACAGGGAACTCTGCACACCATGCCACCTGATGCATTCGAAAATCAACAGCAGAAGGTCGTCGTGATCAACACCCATCACCAATCGATGAATAAACAAAAAGCAGAACATATACCTTGCCGCCAGGGCCATATACGGGCGAGGAAATGAGTGGAGCGGAGGCGACGGAGACCGTAATCGAAGGCAGCGGCGAAAGATGCATTCGTGGCTTAGGGTTGGGAGTCAGTGTCAAAAGCTGCAGCTCCAGCGGTAGTTCAGGTAGTTCAGGCTAGAAACTTTAGAACTCAGCTGGTTGTTAGAAGCTGGGATTAGATGCAGAGTAATATTTTAGACATGCTTTCTGAAGAAATGGTCCTCATATCTGCCTCAACGCCTAAGCGCATCCTTGGCAAACTCTGAGAACAAAATGTCACTGATCGCTACTTGAATTGCATGGAGTTGAACCACTTGGTATGAGTATGATGCTGACGAGCATTTTTATGGAACCCTGAGAGGTAAGACGCAAGAGTACTAGTTTGAAATTCCCTTTTTTTTTTGAATGGAAAACAAACTTGGGCTTACTTGGCAGGGCATTGCTGTGATATGAGAGCTTCATCACCAAGAAACTCGGTGTGCACCTGGAAGTAGATCACCGGATCCCTGTAACCTTGACTCATGCAGGGTGAAGGACAAATAGTGTCATCCTCATGACTCTTCTACAGATTGAAAATACTACAATTTGAGTATAAATAAAGTAAACAAGTTAAACCGACAGAAATCACTGATACAGTTGGAACTTGGAAGTCCAGTACACCAAGCATGACTGAAAACAAAATCACAGTCTGTATTTTGAAAAGACAACCTGATGGTGAATGTTCCGGAAAAGGAAATATATAGCAGCGTTCAAGGGTTATAGTCTATCAGAAATGAAAGCCAACGAAGGAACCAGCATATCAGCCCGGTGCAAAGCCTAGAGCACGCTTGGTTCATTCTCCGCTTGACTCCGCTGCAAAGCTTAGACCACCCAATGCGCTAAATAAACCAAGGAAATGCTAGTTGAGTCATAATTTTATTCGGTTCCCCATTATCAAATCAAAATGCTGGAAGAAGCTTCGATCACGCCGGAATGATGACTTCGGCCCCGACGGCAGCCTTGATGTTCTCGATCGCGTTGCAGAGCTGCTTCCCGACGGCATCGAAGGCACCAGCAGCAAGGTTGGCGTCAGCTGGGGGGCCAGACCACAGCGTCTGGCACGCCGCGGTGAGAAGGCACCCTGCGGTAGTAGTAGTAGCATTGCCGCCGGCGCCGGGAGCAGTGGAGGCACTTGTGGCAGACGAAGAAGACGACAACCACAAGCGAGGAGCCTTTCCTGTAGCCGTCCGGGAGGATGGCGAATCCGGACGGCAAGATGAAGCCGGTGACGGGGCTGCCACCGCTCATGAGGGAGAGCATCACGTTCTTCTCAATGGGGCTGTACACCACAAGCGAGGATGATGGATCCGAACACGCCTCTTGGAGGATCAGCATGTTGTTGTTGTTGGATCCGTCATCAGTAACCTGAAAATTAAGAAGAGGAGACGGTTCGGCAGTGTTTGACATTGAAAAGGAACAAGTATTTCAAACAAAAAAGAGTTCTTCAAAAAACTTTATAGTATTTTGTAACAAAACCATATAGTAGAATCGTAAACTAGTAAGGTAGACTTACGTTGGGGCGGAGAATGGAGACGGCATTGCCATGAACGTTCCCCGTGATGATGGAGCCCAGCTCCGTCACTGCGGCTCCACGGGCCAGGACATCCCACTCGCCGCGGCGGTGCTCGTTGCGGAGGTAGTCGAGCACGACCCGCGGCGGCGTGCTGGGCAGCCACACCGTGGTGGCCGCGCTCAGCACCCGGCTGTCCGGGAGCCCGGGCACCGCGCCGGCGCAGTTCCATATCGCCATGCGCACCGGCACGGCGGCGTCGGCTCCACGCCATTCCCTGACGCTGCTCCCCGGCAGAGTGACCGGCCCGGAGATGGCCGCGTAGAAGCTCGCCGTCATCCGCTGGGCTACCTCCATGACTCCCTTTCTCCCGTCACCTGCAGCTGCGGAATTTCCATCATGATGGAAACACATCAATTATCTGTTTCGTTTCGATGCAGATAAAAATTATGCAGAGAGAGAAATGACTGACGGAAGTTTTTCAGAACGCTCATGTATTCGCACTGCCTCTTGAGCACCGGGAGCCAGCGGCGGGCGCCGAGGGCTTGCCCGGAACGGAGAAGGGGTTTGAACAGAGGCACCACAGTTGCCTCGTCGTACTCCGCATGTACAATCCATGTGACCTGCAGTGTTTTAAATTTCGATATAAAAAAATTACCTGTCAAAGGCGATATAACAAAAATTGCCGAAAATCGGTGAAAATCGGCTGGCTTCGGTCAGATTTTTTTTTTTTGTAAATTTGAATGAAATTTGGCTAAAAATTTTCAAACCGGCCGGTAACACCAAATACCGGAGGGGACCGGTATAACGAAATTTTGGGCGAAAATTGTGAAATTTCGGGCGAAATTTTGTGCATTACACAAAAGACATGACGTGCTGAACTGTTAAGCTACATATACTCGAATCCTGTGAAATCACATCCTTTGACAACAACAAATGTAGTTCCTCTTGATCTGTTTTATTCTCGTTAGAACAACCATATACTAGTATACTACCTGCAAAAAAAAAAAAACCATATACTGATATAAGTTGGGACTAGCTTTCTTGTAGTCCTAACGATAACAAATAAGAAAAAGTAGGGAGCGTATGATATATTGATATATACAACTACTATTAACTAAGACGATCCAAGATTATGCTGTGAATTGTGTGGAAGAGTACCTTGCAGTAGTCAGCGCCCAAGTTTTCGATGAGGCAGTCGGACGGCAGAAGCCTGCAGCGTGTGTTCTGAGCCGGCGGCTAGACGCGGCCTTCCTGTCCAAGGATGCCATCGACGGACACGTCCACCCAGCCCACCGGCCGTTCGCCGTTGTCTTGGTATACCTCAGAAACTTCGCGCTATGATTCGGCATGTGCGGCGACCGCACCCAAAGCTTTGCATTCATCTGCAAAATAAACTCAATACAGTCAGTTAAACTCATCCGACAAGTCTGATAGCCGGCTATCTTGAACATATATAGATGCGTGAACTCACCATCTGAATCAGCCCGTCGCGTGAACCGAGCGTGCCGCTGGAGCCGATATCTCGGGCACTCACCGCCGCCACAATGCCAGGGAACATCTCAGACCAGCGGCTCTGGAAGAGGAAAAAACACGGTTACACGGAGAGTACAAACGTTGCATGACAGCTCCGATCATTTTTAGAAAATTCTTAACTTACCATCGGAAGATAGAGTGATGCCTTGTATACCATTAAAAATTCAAGTTTCCTTAGTTGCTATCGGATCAAAATTTCATTCTTACAAGCCACTACCGTGAATTTAAACTTGAGATCAAGTTAAGTTAACCTAAAAGAAGGGGCTATTGCGTTTTTTACCCTTTCTTTCAGCTCCAATTGCGATTTTAACTTGCTTTTCACGGTTTGCGATTTTGCCACCGCTTTTTGAAAATCAAGCCAGACTTTACCTCTACCGCGTTTGAGCCACTAAACGGTGTTAAATCTGGTGTGAATAGACACAAATACCCTTGCTCTCCCTGCTGCGTCGTGCCGTGCTCCCCTTCTCCGCCCCCCCCCCCCCCCCCTCTCTCTCTCCCGCCGCGCCCCTCCCTCTCCTTGTGCCGCGCCGCGCCCCTCCGGCTCCCTTGCTCCCTCTCCGTGCCCCTCCCACTCCCTGCATTGCGCCGTGCTGCCATGCTCCCTGCTCCCACGTGCCGCGAGATCACTGCGCCCCTCCGGCTTCCTCTCCGCCGTCTCTCCTCCATCTCACCTCTCTACAAAGCACAACATCGCATCGGCAGCGCAAGCCGGCAAGAGAAAAGAGAGGAGCGGGGCTGGATTCGATTCGACGAGATGGGACAAAGGTATGTACGTCAATCCTTTCCGATTTACTGAAACATTTTTTTCTTTTTTTATTTCTTCAATTCGGGCTGGCTTAACGGATCTGAAAAGGAGGGGGTTGCTTCGTTTTCAAAAAGCAGGGACAAAATCGCAATTGAAGTTGAAAGTAAGGGTAGAAACACAATAGCCCCTAAAAAAGAACTAATTTACCCCTGTGAGCAAGTTTTTGCCTAGGTTTCTTTCATGCCACAACGACTACAACTCTACCAGCAGCCTTCGCAACCAGCAGTAGCACACAACAAACTCACCATGGGGTAAATTTGTCCTTTCAACTCAACTCAATAGTATCCTAGGCTTAAGTTCACGGTAGTGCCATGTAAGGAACAAAATTCAGATATGATGGCGGATAAGGAAACTTAAAATTTTTGATGGCTTGGCATCACCTTATCTCCCGATGGTACATAAGGAAAACATTATTGGTGCAATGGGAGCCGAAGTGTACCGGGTCAGTGAGGATGCCGACGATGTCCGTGGCGGTGCCCCAGACAATGGTGGCTTCCCTGGTCGCCTCCGAGACGAACCCCCGCGGGCACGGCCCAAGCATGTCCGGGAACACGGCGGGTGTGTACTCCCGGTAGTTGAGCACGTCGCCGTCGGTGGAGTGTAGCCACACCGGCGCGCCGGCCGCCGCGAGCTCCTGGAACTCCCTCATGGCGCGCTCCGCGTGCTGGAGGAGCAGCGCGGCATGGTTGCCGTCGTCGCCGGAGGCGACGAAGGACGGCGCGGCCATGGGAAGCGGCGCGCCGCAGGTGAGCTCGCGGAGCGTGGCCTCGGCGCGCAGGTACTGCCCCTTGAGCCGCGCGTTCTCGGTGAGGAGGCGCTGCTTCTCTGAGAGCCGCTCGGGCGGCGACATCTGGCAGTGGCACGACAAGCATGACCGCTCCAGGATCCTCTGCCAGAGTTGGGCGTTCTCGGCTTGCAGGACGATGTTCATGGAACGGATCTCCCTGTTCTCGTCCCAACATGATTTCAGCTGCGCGTATTAATGAGTTATAATTAGTCCGAGAGATAGAAATGTCAATAAATTTATTTTCACACATAGCAAGTACGTCTGCGATCCAAGGGATCGGTACATCATAGGCATTTCGGCTAGTAGATTACAATTTTTGATGATGTGGAACAGTAAGTGATCTTCTATTGCTAGTCAATCTTATGTGATAGAGAGATTACAGTCACATACCCCTCTAGGAGGTGCCTCTACTTTCTGAATCTAGACAACATAACAATAACAAACTGAAGAAATGTTCCTTTTGTGGTCCTTGAAACAAGCATAATAGGCAAGTTATCATCCTAATAGCTACTAGAAAAATAATGCTAGCATGTACTTGTAGATTATGTGTATTACATTTCCACGCATTGTTTTAATCTCATTAGTTATATTAGTGCAATGTAGGATAGATGGCCAACATTATCAGTGGGTAGTAAGATTTGAGTCTACCTTATTTTGAGAGCGTTTATTTTGGAACCAATTTTTGATCTGTTGAGGGTCCATTCCGATCTTAGCGCCAAGTGCCCTTCGCGTCTCCTCATCCGGGTGAGAACATGATTGGAACAAACTGCACAACATTACAAGACACATAAGTAGGTAGTTCATTATTCGGACATATAGATGCACTTACTCATGTTACCCTAATGCATTACGTTTCAAGTTCTAGTACTTGTTGCGCCTTGTGGCGTTTAGTCTTGGATGATGCCTCACTCTCAGGACCATTGTCCCCGCCTCCTTCAGCGTCGTGATCAGTGCTTGCATCATTATCATCATCATCTCCAAGAAGGGCATCCAAATCACACTGATCTTGGTAGTTCCACATCAGTTCATCGGTTTCTATGGCGACGTTCAGATCATGACCATTGTTGTTGTTTTGTGTGCCCTCATTCTCCATGGTGACCTAAAAACCAGCAACAGAAACAACAATGAGAATAAAACCATGTCCTCGTCTTGAGACACATCGGCAAAAATTTCAGAGACGGTTCTCATAATATTCTTTTAACTGTGCAAATATATTTACCAGCGGAAACCAGTTATTACATGATCTTAGGTGTGCAATAGAGAGCATCAAAACTAAGTGAAATTGTAGCATTGCAAAAGGTTGTATGTATGGAATTCGAACTACATGTTTTTAGCACTACATGTGTGCCAGCCACACAGCTGCCCTGCTCAATGTTCCTCCCGCATCAGAGCATCATACTGCCCAGCTCCACTATGCGGCAAGGACTGTCTGCTTGGGCTGGCTACGCATCTAAGACATTCAACAAAATGTGTGTGTTCCAAACATACAGAATGCGTGTGTTCCAAACATACAGAATATAGGAAACATAGTCTCCTACCAAACTAAAAACAAGGACCATCTCGTCCCATCAACCAAACATAAGGCAGGATAGTTTGGTCCCGAAAACTGGGATGGTTCCTTCCCGTCCTATTTTGTCCCCGGACCAAACACTTCCTTAAGGGAAGTGGCCGGGCAGCATCGATGTGTACATGTGCGATGTAGACACTTTTTTTTTAGAACTACCATAAACTGTTCACACACCATAAATAGAATAAAGTTAAAAAAATAACACACTACCATTGTAATGCCACGATTGCTTCACCGATACTACGATTCTGATGAATATATCTACGATATTCTCGTATGATGCTGCACAGATTATTCTATCGAATGCATCTACCAGATGTGTATTTCTCTCAAACACAATTGTTAGAACCAACACGATTCATAGTTCTGAATCTAGGAGCAACAGCAATCATGGATAGTCAACATAGAAAACAAAAGAAATCAAATGTATATTTTCCACCAAAATATATACCTTTGAAGCCGTGGTGCCTACGCAAGAACTGGAGCGAGGGAAACTGTTGGGAAATGTGTGGGTTTTCAAATCCTTCAACGCGAGAAGACTTGAACAAAAAGAGTTATGAACTTGCAAGGTGTGTTCTTGCAAGTTTAGAGATTTTCCAGTTTAAAGACGTGATGGCTATGCGAATTGCTTAACCGGCCATGACATTGGTTTTAAGTTGGAAAGTACGGTTTAGTTGCAATCTGGTTGCAAGGTGGGCCAAGCAATGATTGAATAAGTGCAATACATACTATATATATACACACATATGTCTGCACTGCTAATAAGTCATGCTAATCTGTACAGGATCTTCTCTAGTTTATTTTATTTAGAGTGCATTAATCAGTACTGCTAAATCATAGTATACTAGATCTTCTCCAGCTTATCAGATTTGGAGCACATTAATCAGTACTCTAAAACGTTGTAATGTGTATGCTGGATCTTGTCCAGTTCATTATAGCACACCCCATTCTTGGGTGTCACCACTAGCAGTGCTTGAAAACTGCCATTTTATGCCTTAGTGAACTAGGTTTTTTTGGCAGTGTTTAATGACACATATTTAAGTATGGTTAATTATACCCTCTTGCCTTTTTTTTTTGAGGGGAATCCTCTTGCCTTGGTTAAAGTCTTGGTAGATGATATGGGCCACCATCATGTTTTATGCTCAACATTGCTTAATAGAAAATTGGCACTAGAAAGATGCTCAAATAAAAAGTACAAACAATTAGTAACTACTAGAAGAAGATTAATATGGATGAGGATTATATTAGTATACTAGTTAGTGTACATTTTACAATCATTACGTGAAATTAAGATACATCACATCTTCCATTATCCAGCTAATTAAAAAACATAAAATTTTGTTGTCCTATTATTCAACCAAATAGAGTTGAAAGGTCACATCCAATCTTTCTTGTTGCAAATGAATTGAGATATATATTCCAATAGAGTTGTTGCAAATAGAGTTGAAAGGTCACAACCAAATAGAGTTGTTGCAAATAGAGTTGAAAGGTCACAACCAAAATAGACATGATATATATTCAAGCATGAATTCGACCTGCATGGTTATTCTAATAGCGAATCAGAAATGTGTTATCCAAATGGAAAAATGACTAGACAATTTGTTAGCGTTTTGCTTTTCATCTTACTTCTGCCTTTTTGGTCCAATACCTGGGCCTTCCACTTCCTGAACATTTTTCTTTAAATTAGTAGTATAATTATTAATCAATTGGTTGTCTTCTCTTGTTCATTCAAATGAAAAAGAAAAACAAAATGGTGCACAATGTGCACTCACTAGATGCCAAAGGTGCAAGGCTGCAGGCTAGATATAACAAGGCCCAGGCATGTTGGAAGGGAAAAATCGTTGTATTAAATCCAGACACTGAATGTGATGAGGATCACAGACAGGCAGCTGGTTGTTAGGAGCTGGGATTAAATGCAGAGTGGCATTTTAGATGTGCTTTCTGAAGAAGTGGTCCTCATATCTACCTCAACGCCTGAGAGTATCCTTGGCAACTCTGAGAACAAAATGTGACTGATCGCTACCTGAATTTGCATGGAGTTGAACCACTTGGTATGAGTATGTTGCTGACGAGCATTTTCATGGAACCCTTATAGGTAAGACGCAAGAGTTCTAGTTTGAAAATTTCCCCTTTTTTCGAGTGGAAAACAAACTTGGGCTTACTTAGCAGGGCATTGCTGTGATATGAGAGCTTCATCACCAAGAAATTCAGTGTGCACCTGGAAGTAGATCACCGTACCCCTGTAACCTTGACTCATGCAGGACGAAGGACAAATAGTGTACTCCTCATGAGTCTTCCACTGATTTTACAATGTGAGTATAAATAAAGCAAACAAGTTAAACCGACAGAAATCACTGATCCAGTTGGAACTTGGAATTTCAGTACACTAAGCATGACTGAAAACAAAATGACGGTCTGTATTTTGAAAAGAAAACCTGATGGTGAATGTTCCAAAAAAGGAAATATATAGCAGCGTTCAAGCGTTAACATGTAGCCAACGAAGGAACCAGCATATATATTAGCCCGGTGCAAAGCCTAGAGCACGCGATGAGGATCACCGTTCTCCGCTTTTTTTTTGAAGGAACTGGAGGGGCAGAGCCCCTACAGATTAATATATTGATTAAGTAAAAAATAAGTGTACACAAAGGAAGAAAGAAGAAGAAAAAGCAGGAAAAGGAAGAACAAAGAAAAGTAAAGCACTAAAGTATTATCATATCTTGAATCCATTGCTCCAACTGCTCAACGTGCTTCTGTTTAGCTCGATGGACAACCATTTTGAGCTCCTGGAAGAACTTGATCTTACAATTCTGCACCGTTGGATCCACATTATTGAAAATCCATTCATTTCTCGTAGTCCAAATGCTCCAGCACATAAGGATGACTATATCCATATAGAAAGGCACATTGAGCTTACGTTTGATGACTTTGACCAACGACGGTATTGGCAAATGAGTGGGCAGAGTGATTCCAATCAGAGCCCAGCAGGCCTTCGCAAAATTGCATCTAACAAAAAGGTGCAGCAAAGTCTCTTCCCTTTGTAAAATGCATAGCTCACAGACATACGAATCAAGAGCCATATTCCTTTGTCGAAGCATTCCCCTAGGGTTCAATCTGTCCTTCATCATTAACCAAAAGAAAACTTATGCTTGGGCTGAACATTTGATTTCCAAAGCCACTTGAATGCTGGATCGACATAGGTATGCCCCTTCATCTGTTTATATGCTTTAGAGGTAGAGTAGCTATTGGTTCCCCAGATATAACCATAAATCTCTTCCAGCCTCAATATCTAGATGCTCTAGCAATGTCGACAGAAGCTGCATTTGCTCAAAAGCTTGTTCAGACAGAGGTAAGTGAAAGAGATCAATAAAATTTGGAGTGGTCCAGGCTTGCCTCAATGACAAATTACTTCTCTTGGAAAAGGAGTAGAGCTCAGGGAATGTTTGCATGGGGACCACTCCATTTCATAAATCCTGCCAGAACCAGATGGAGGATCCATCTCCAGCTTGCACCTTTGCTATCCCTTTGAATTGATCATTTAGCTTCATAATATCTCTCCACCAGAATGAGCCCACTTTCTTATCCCCAGGTAACCTACCATCCTTATAATAATTGTCCCACAGGAGATTCACCCAAGGCAAGTCAGTTTTATTGTAGAATTTATGTAGAAACTTCATCAGCAGAGCATCATTTTGGGTGCTAAGTTGCAAAACACCCAGACCTCCTTCACTCTTTGATCTGCAAACCATGTCCCAAGCAGCAAGAGGAGGTTTCTTAGCATTAATGTCAGATCCCCTCCAGAGGAGATGCTTTCTATAAACATCCAACATGCCAATGACAGTTTTGTGCATTCTGATAATACACATTATGAACATGGGCATTGAAGTGATAACCGAGTTCACCATCTCTAACTTCCCTGCTTGAGTGAGGAATTGAGAGCAGCAAATGAGTCTTCTCTCTACTCGCTGCACATATGGCAGAAAGTCCTGCACTGAAGGCTTAGTAAGTCCTAGTGGCAGCCCCAGGTAAGTAAATGGCATAGTTCCAGTTTGACATCCAAAAGTATTCTTTAGTATTTCCATCTTCTCCTCACTGACATTTATTGGTACCATCATTGACTTATTATAGTTCACTTTGAGCCCAGTAGAGTCTGCAAAAGTGTTAAGGAGAGCCTTGAGCACAAATAATTGCCTAGGACATGCTTCCATGATCAACAATGTGTCATCTGCATACTGAACCACAGGAAAATCTGTCCCAGCCCCAAGTGGAATATGGCAAGATTCAGCAAGCCATTGTCCTTTGCCTTGTTAAGAATGGACTGCAAAAGATCAGCAGCTAGCACAAATAAAAGAGGTGAGAGAGGATCACCCTGCCTGACTCCCCTCTTACAGTGAAACACCTTTCCTGGAACTCCATTCAGGAGAATAGAGGAGGTACCCGATTTCATGATTAGCTCCATCCAATGTATCCATCTAGGCCCCATGCCTTTATGCTTTAGAATATCAATAATTACCTGGTGTTCAATCTTATCAAAAGCCTTTTCAAAGTCCAGCTTTAGGATGATCAGCTCTTTTTTGGACTTGTGACATATGTGCAGATATTCAAAGGACCAAGCCAAACAATCTTGTATAGTTCTAGTCTTAATGAAGCCATACTGGTTTGTGTGAATCATTCTTTGGATAACTACCTGTAATCTGTTGGCTTGGAGCTTGGTGATGAGCTTAATGGCAGTAAAGAGATAGGCCTGAAATCTCCTACTAGAAGAGGGGCATCCTTCTTAGGAACAAGAGTGACATAAGAGCCATTTATGCTTTGAAGGCATAGCTCTCCCTCATAAAAAGCATCACAGAGATCATAGAAGTCCTGAGCTATTATTGGCCAACATTTCTTTAGAAAGTCCCCATTAAATCCATCAGGCCCAGGAGATTTGTTTGATGGCAGTTCAGCAACCACTTTATCAATTTCCTCTTTTGTGAAAGGGTCTTGTAGCCAATCCAGTCCATCAACCACATTAAGCAGAGAGGCAAGATCAAAATGCATCTTTATGTACTCTGTGGTACCTAATCTTTCCTTGTAGGCATTCCACAATAAGTCTGCCTTGTCTTCATGAGTGGAGAAGGTTTGACCATTGTGGTCTTGCAAAGATGTGATTGAATTGTTCCTATGATTGATGGAGGATCTAGCATGGAAAAATTCGGTAGTTGCATCACCAAACTTAACCCATTTAATATTGCTCCTCTGTTTCCAATATATCTTTTGCCTGTGCAAAAGTGACTCTAAGTGGGCTTGCAAGATGTTTCTAAAATTCCATTCTTCCACTGTGAGGTCCCTGAATTCCTCCATAAGGTCTAGAAGAGCAATCACCATTTTAGTATTTGTGATAGTAGCTGATAAATTTGATATTTGCATCTGCCAAACTCGTAGGACCCTTCTCAAGTTTTTGAATTTTGCCACTAAATTCTTGGCTTTATCTTGCTGGTAAGTTGGGATTGCCCAAGCATGTTGCACTACTGAAACAAAATCTTCATGCTCCATCCAGAAATTTTCAAATCTGAACACCTTTGATTTGGGCACTGAGGTAGCTATCGAAATAACACAAGGAATGTGATCTGATGTGTCTCTCGAAAGAGTGTGGGCTATAGTAGCAGGGTATGTGGTGATCCAGCCACTAGAAGTGAAAAACCAGTCCAACCTTTCCAGCAGTGGATTATCTTGTTTATTGGACCAAGTGTATTTATTCCCTTTCAATGGAATCTCTACCAGACCCAGGTTACTGATGGCCTCATTGAACAAAAGCATCTCATTTATATTTCCTCCAGGCTTATTTCTATTCTCAGGGTTTCTGAGCAAATTAAAATCCCCTACAATCATCCAATCACATTCATCTGGCATTTCAATATTTTTGAACCATTCAATAAACAGGGGTTTTCTTTCATGGTCACTTGGCCCATAGACATTTGTTAAGACCCATTTTTGCGCAGTATGCATTGATGTGAATTCCAGAGAAATGCTATACTCATTGATGTAGGAAACTGTTCCACTGAATTTTGAGCTTTTCCAAATTGTGATACATCCACCTGATGCTCCAATTGATGGCAAGAATTCAAATCTATCAAATCCCGAAGGGCAAATATTTTTGATGAAGTTACTATCAAAAGATTCTTTTTTTGTTTCCTGGAGGCAAACAATATCACACTTTGATTCAATAACTTTGCTGCGCACAAAATCCCACTTTCTGTCTGAGTTAAGCCCTCTAATATTCCAGCATAAGACCTTCCAGTCTCTAAATTTCCTTAACGCTTGTGAATCAATTTAAAACTCTTGGATAGCATCAGAAATGCATATATGCCCAACATATGTGGGAGCAGCCAATCTGGACCAGTACAAAACTGGATTTCAACAGAAAAATCACCAGGTGGACCAGTATGAGCACGGGAAGCAACAGCAAGGCACAAGTAGCAAATAGGAGCATTAAACTCAGTCAATATCCCTGAGTACATCACGAGTAGACCACTGAAGCTGTTTTGCCAACCAAACAAAATATAAAAAGCAAAATAAAAACTAGGGTAACTAAAACCCCTAGTTATCACTTATCCCCCTTCTCCGCTTGACTACACAGCAAAGCCTGGAGCACCCAATGCGCTAAATAAACACTACGGGAAACCCCCCGTTTGCCGTGTGCCATAGAGTTTGCCGAGCGCTTTATATCGGGCACACGGCAAAAAGGCTATTTGCCGAGTGCCGCACTCGGCAAACAATAGGCACCCGGCATAGAGTGGGTTGCCGAGTGCCACGTGGCCGGCACACGGCAAATATCACACTTTGCCGTGTGCCACGTGGCCAACACACGGCAAACCTGCCGGCCACCACTCGGCAAACAAAAACACTCGGCAAACTTTGACGCCCGTTGGAATTTTGTTGACGGACGTTGAGCGAGGTGGGCCCGGGTACTCGGCAAAAAGGAACACACGGCAAAAATTTTATTTTTTGCCGAGTGTCCAGACGAGGCACTCGGCAAAGAAACCACTTTGCCGTGTGCCCCTTGCCAGCACACGGCAAAATGGCTTTTTTGCCGAGTGTTAGCCCCATTACACTCGGCAAAGATAATTTCAATGAATTTTTTGGGCCTCTAAATTAATTCAAATAAAAAAGTTTTGAACTGCAAAGTTGTATATTTTGACAACCTCTACACTTCTTATTTTGGTATTTTTTCATTCGACAAAGCGCTAGTAAATTTGTTCAAAAATCCTAGAGCTCCCGGATAGTTTTCCGAAACTCGAAGAAGGATGTTTGGAATATGTAGACAACGCGTCTATAATTATTTTTGAAAAACAAAAGATCAAAATAAAAGTTGTAGATCTGCATAAGTTACACATCTTTGCTGTTGAACACTTTTTTATTTGAATTCAAATTGTCAACGGAAAAATTGTTTGAATTTCTCAAATTTGAAAATTTGAATTTTGGAAACAATTTCGGATGGAGAAATACTAAAAGTAGAAGTCGTAGATCTCGAGAAGTTATGAAACTGTCATGTTGACAAGTTTTTTATTTGAAATCAAATTGTCGACTTTTGAAATTTGACGTAAAGTACGTTTGAATTTCTCAATTTTTAAAATTTGAATTTTTTAAACAATCTCACAATCTCGGATGGAAAAATTGTGAAAATAAAAGTTGTAGATCTCGAGAAGTTATGAAACTTTCATGTTGACAGCTTTTTTATTTGAAATCATATTGTCAACTAAATAATTATCTAAAACCGAAAACTATGTGTTGTCAAAAAAAAAGAAAATTAAATCTTTGCCGTGTGCCACGTGGAGGGCACACGGCAAAGATTTGAGTTTGCCGAGCGCCGGATCGCCGGCACTCGGCAAACACGGAGGATTTGACTTAGCGCCGCGCGGCTCTTCTCCCTCCTCTCCTCTCTCATTTCGCATCGAGCTGCTTCTCTTCTACCTAGCTACCGCCCGCCGCCGACCGCGCGTGGAGCTGCCGTCGCCCCGCCCGCCGCCCTCCGCGCCGTGCGCCGTCGCCCCCGGCCTCCGCCCCAACCCCGGCCGGCCTCTGCCCCGCCCCGGGCCGCCGTCCCGGCCTCCGCCTCGCCCCGCGCCGCCATCCCCGACCTCCGCCTCGCCCCGGGCCGCCGTCCCCGGCCGGCCTCCGCCTCGCCCCGGGCCGCCTCCCCCAACGCCTCCTCCTCGTCGGCTGCGGCCCGGCCGGCGCCGCCTCTGCCCGGCCCGCCCTCCTGCGCGCACCTGCCAGCCGTCCCGCCGCCCGCCGCCGCCTCCCGCGCGTGGAGCTGCCGCCGCGTTGGAGCCGCCAGGTACGACTCCTTCCAGAGCCTCACCCTTGCGTTGATAAACCAGTTCGACACCTGCACATCGAATCAGTTCCATAATAATATTTCAGCAGTGTTTGGTTGGAAAGAAATTGGGAATGAAAATGCAATAATATGTTTAGACATTCACAGGAAATTCTAGGTGAAATTCCTTGCCTGGTTCCTTGTCAAGCCTGTCTGTTTAGCTAGCATTTGCTTATCACTATCAGTAGGATACCTGGAAAACAAGAGCTAAACATGAGATTCAAACGGATGTAGCACATCTCTTTTATTTAGTAAAATAGTTCATGGTTTATTTCATTTCCAAACAACAAAAAAATTGTACTACATAGCATTGATCATGAAAAATTCTCCTTGACATTATCAACCAGATTCTCATGTCATTTGTGGAATCCGAGACAATGCAACAAAATTCCCAATGATGCCACGCGTCAATTAAGCAGAAAAGGCTCAGAAGAAGAAATAGCAAGGAAAAAATCAGTCATGCAAACAAGCCATGACTTTGGCCGCCGATTTCCTTAAAACAAATATACTCGTAATATTATTGCAGGTCTGATCTAAGTAATTAATTTCTAGCGATTCTGTTTAGACAAGTTTAAAATAGTTGGCTTACAAAAAAAAGATGAGACAGTTAGTACTACTATGATCAACCAATACCATAAAATGTCTCAGTATTATATAGAGTAAATATTTGGTGCACGCCTAAATTTTTATTTTATTTGTGCAAATTGGTGCGTGCCTATGTTGGTTGCAAATAAAATGCTTTTACAATCAGGATGACAAATAGCAAGTGGGCCCCATGCAAAAATCCAGAAGAGGCATCATCATCTTTTACATCTGATAGAAATGAATAAGCATTCAGATAGTAACGAATCAGCAAGAAATGTTTGATGTTCCTAAAAAAAGCAAGAATGTTTGATGTGGCGAAATAGTAATCATTCAACAAAAAATTCTTCATAATGGCTTTTATCTCTTAAACATATGCACAGAAAGCAGTGGTTATTATGCACTTGTAACAAGCAAAAAACACACTCAATGTGAACACAACGATAAAAGTTTTCATTAAAGCTAATGAGTTTTGGCCGTCGGTTTGATTGGAACTATTAATTTAGAATTATTAATTATTACTATTTCCTTCACTTCGATCAGTAGTAGGCTACACTGATGGACATCATGCTAGTTTCTGTTTCGTTCAAATTATGTTGCGATAACTAACCAAATGAACCAAAAAGAGCGTTGTGTAAGATCAAGTAAGCCATCCGTCACACAACTTAATTTGGGAATGTGCCAGATATGTGATTAAACAGAATATTATCATGTGCCTCTTTCTCTATATATTTATTGAAATAGATAGGAAATTCTAGGAAAAGTACCGTTTTCTACACCAGATTATTTGATCCGTGTAAGCAGGATAATATATATTAGTGACATATATGTGGGCTATACCATTGGATGCGTGTTGTATGCAAAGAATCATTTCTATGTCGAAATTTGGAATTGACTCATTTATGTTCCGTTCTTTGCAGGAGAGGCTTGTGCACACCGTCTTCCACTCGACACTTTGCAGACAGCAAGGTGAGACATAAAAGCCTCCTTTTTTTCCATTCATGTCTGTAGGTCGCGTAACCTAGTTAGGCGTCTCCCGTTTGAAAGAGATACAGTTGGAGATATGTAGACTTTGCATATCTATGACCGTATCTGTTTCGAATTGTCCACGTTTTTTGGACAGCCCGAGGATGCGTAGGTGGGGTTAGTTTCAATGGTTTCCTTCGGTCCGAGACAGAATTTCGGCAGCACCTCCCTGTTGTTCTCCGGATACACAATCTCCCTGCGGGGACGTGTATTTGGACAGCGGGGAGATGCTGCCGAAATTCTATCTCGGACGCGGAGTAAACCATGGAAACTAACCCCATCTACGCATCCTCGGGTGGGATTAGGACCTATCTTCACCTATTAGACAGTTGGAACATCGTGTAGATCGATGCAAATGAATTAATTTTATATTACTCGTTGATATATATTTGTTAGAGGATGGAAGACCGTGAGTGGATGTACACGGGCCGCTTAAGTCGGACTGAGTTTACCGACGAATGGATTGAGAAGTCAGAAGCTTTCATGGAACTAGCATTTGCCAAGGCTAAAGGAGCGAGTGCCACTTGGTGTCCCTGCAGCCGTTTGTAACAACACGCGGCGAAAAACAAAGGAGGTCATGGCTAAACATCTATGTCTGAATGGATTTACGCCAGGCTATACTCGGTGGTTGTACCATGGTGAAGCCGAACGTGTGAGAGACGACGTCGTGAGACAGCGCGTCGATGATTATGATGCTGATGGTGGGGTAGAAGACATGTTACATGACTACCATGAAGCACATTTCAATGTGGATGAAGAACGTAGAGAGGAGGAGCCAGAGGAGACCGCAAAGGCGTATTACGACATGTTGTCTTCTTCACAGCGACCTCTTCACATGTATTCCAAGGTTTCTCAGCTGGATGCCATTGCACGCCTAATGGCCGTAAAGTCCCAGTTCAGCTTGAGTCGAAACGCCTTCGATGTTATGTTGACAGTTATTGGCACCTTGCTTCCGGAAGGTCACATTCTGCCAAAGAACATGTATGAGGCACAGAAACTCCTTCGTGCACTTAAGATGCCATATGAGCAGATACATGCGTGTCCGAAGGGATGCATCTTATTTAGGAAAGAACACGCGGAAGCAAAATACTGTCCAAAGTGTGGATCCTCTAGGTTCATGGAGGTAGACGCTGCTGATGGCCAAAAGAGGCAGCTCGCGGTCCCCGCGAAAATCCTACGGTACCTTCCGTTCATACCGAGGATCCAACGCCTTTACATGACCGAGGAATCCGCGAAACAGATGACATGGCACAAAGATGGAGTCCGATACAATCCCGATAAGCTTGTACATCCATCTGATGGTGAAGCCTGGAAACGTTTTGATGAGATTCACGACATAAAAGCTCTGGAGGCTCGTAATGTACGTGTGGCGTTGGCAACAGATGGGTTCAATCCTTATGGAATGGGAGCTGCCCCGTACAGTTGTTGGCCCGTTTTCGTTATACCCCTGAATCTCCCTCCCGGCGTCCTCTTTCAACGACAGAACATATTCTTGTCGCTGATAATTCCTGAAAACCCAGGGAATAATATGTCTGTGTACATGGAGCCTTTGATCGATGATTTGGTCCGTGCTTGGAAGGAAGGGGTATGGACATACGATTCATCTAAAAAGGAAAACTTCAGAATGTATGTTAATTACCACTACTCTCTGCATGACCTGCCGGCGTATGGGACATTCTGCGGCCATGGTGTTCACTCCAAGTTCCCATGCCCAGTATGCAAGACTATTGTGAGGTTCATTTGGTTGAAGAATGGTGGCAAGTTTTCTTCGTTCGACCAACACCGACAATTCCTCCCTCCTGACCATCCATTCAGAAGAGACAAAAAGAATTTCACGAAAGGTGTCGCAGTGCACCACCAGGCACGGCCGTTCATGACTGGTGCCGAGGTGCGTGCTCAGTTAGATGCTCTCGTGGTTGATGAACAAGAAGGTGGTTTTGTGGATATGGTGAGCTACATGCCTTCACTCAGATCTGCGTCTTGTGGAGGCTTTCCTATATGGAAGACCTTCTTCTTCCACATAACATTGACCTAATGCACACTGAACATGGCATTGGCGTTCCACTTTTCGGAACAATCATGGACATTCCTGATAAGACAAGGGACAACGTGAAGGCAAGAGTCGATCAAGCAGTGTTATGCGATAGACCTAAGCTAGACATGGCGCCTCCTAAATCCGGCAAGTCATAGAGGAAGCCTCCGGCCGATTTCGTCCTTACGAGGCCTCAAAGGAGGGAAGTATTAGAATGGTTCAAAACGTTAATGTTCCCTGATGGGTTTGCAGCGAATCTGAGTAGAGGGGTGAACTTAACAACTATGCGAATCAACGGGGCAAAGAGTCATGACTACCACATGTGGCTTGAGCGGCTTCTTCCGGTAATGGTTCGAGGCTATCTCCCTGATCATGTGTGGCTAGTGCTGGCAGAGTTGAGCTATTTCTTCCGTCAGCTTTGTGCCAAGGAGGTATCTAAGACCGTGATCGCAGACATGGAAAAAATGGCGCCTGTGTTGCTCTGTAAGTTGGAGAAGATATTTCCACCCGGCATGTTCACTCCGATGTTTCATATGATTTTGCACCTCCCGTATGAGGCACGAATGGGGGGACCTGCGCAGAACCGTTGGTGCTATTGAATTGAGAGGTGTCAAAAGGTTCTTCGAACGAAATGCAAGAATAAATGCAAAATTGAAGCTTCCATTGCAGAGGCTTATGTTCTGGAGGAGGTGTCAAACTTCATATCAAAATACTATTCAGACAACCTTCCGAGCGTGCATTATCCAGCTCCTCGTTACAATGCTGGCGAAAACGAATCGAAGCTCAGCCTTTTCCTAGGGCAACACGGAACTGCAAGTGAAGGGACCAACAAAACCTTGAAACATGAAGAGTGGCGCACTATCATGCTATATGTGTTGACCAACCTTTCCGAAGTGTTGCCGTACATGCAGTAAGTTACTGTCCAATTTTTTTCCTAGTATTGAATATTCCGCGTCCAACCAACTTGTTCCTTGTTGGTACAGGGAGTTCATTCATGAATTCTGGCACGGATCAAGAGAACCAACCGCACAGGAAGTTGATACCCTTATTTCAAATGGTGCGGGAAATGAAATGCCTGATTTCATTTCTTGGTTCAAACAAAAGGTATTTAGCATTTTTTCGTATCGCTTACAAGTTGCTCGTACGTGCGAATAATATAACTAACGATCCTGCTTGAACTTGCAGAGCCAAACTGATGCGTCTATGAGTGCCGATCTAAGACAGGTTGCCGATGGCTGTGCCTATAGGGTTAGGTCATTTCGAAGCTATGACGTTAATGGGTACCGCTTTCACACAACAAGCTACGAGCAGAGTCGGCCCAATCGAAAGAACCACCAATACCGGAGTTTTTACGCCGGGGGACGATGGGGGTCGAGTATTACGGAAGAGTTGAAGAAATATACGAACTCAAGTTTCATGGGTCCAAGCCTCTTACTCCTGTCATATTCAAATGCCATTGGTTTGATCCTCAAGCAGTGAGACGGACCCCTAATATTGGCCTAGTCGAAATTTGACAGTCATCAGTGTACCCAGGAGACGATGTATACATTGTGGCGTAACAGGCCACACAAGTTTATTATAGCTCATACCCGTGCCAAACTGACGACCGTATCAAGGGTTGGGATGTTGTGTACAAGGTAGCGCCACACGGCAAACTACCTGTCCCGAACAATGAAGATTACAATATAGTGCCAAACCCAGACGACGGAGAGTTCTTTCAAGAACATGGGCAAGAAGAGGGTTTTCAGATAGACTTAACCGAAGAGATCGGAATGGAAGTAGAGAATGAAACGGTTAGTGATGACGATGCCGGAGATGAGGTTCATAATTTGAACGATTTGAAATTACTTGAGCGGTTACATTTAAACATTGAGGACGAAGGCGACATTCCTCCTCCGGCGAATGTGCAAAATGATATCGACATGCCTGATAGTGATGATGAGGCATATGATGAAGCTAATCCCGATTATGATGATTATTTCTGATACATGTATGGTCTTTTTAAATTACTTTCATATTTCCAATAATATATATATGTTACTTTCTAATTATATATGTTTTATTTGTTTTGCATCTATTTGGAAGTACTGATGGATTTCATCTTTTCAATTGCAGGTGATTGATCGAAGATGGTGGGCAGAGGTGGTGTGTTGAGGTCGGTGTCGTCGCTTTACAAGAGAGCGACTGGCAAGGGGAAGAGGTCCGATGAAGCTGAGGGGTCCGGGAAGGGACGAGGGAAGGGGCGAGGCAGAGGTGGAGGAGCTGGAGGCAGGGGTCGAGGAGGCAGGAGGGACCCGTCGCCTACACCTTCCGCGCACGAGGAGGAGGAGGAGCACCAGGGAGAGGAGGAGGAGGAGGAGGAGCACCAGGGAGAGGAGGAGGAGGAGGAGGAGTTACCTTCTGCTCACGGCTCTGAGGAGGAGGAGGACGAGGACGAGGAGGGGGAGGCAGAGGGGTCCGGTTCCGCTTCCGAGGACTTGCAGAGTGTGTGGCTGCGAGGTCCCTCACAGCTCCCGACTCGGCCGATTCCTCCTAACAGACGGCCGATGATTCGACCCATACCGCCTAGGTACGTGATTTTCTAATTTTTATCGCTAAATTCTCATTCATATGTTCAAAATCACAATAACATCTATTATTTTGTCTCATTCATTTGGGCAGGGGTTGGGAGGTGATCGAGGCAGGTGATCACAAGCGCATTCCCAATGGCATCCTGGGTCTTTTGTGCAGGCTACACTTCCCTGGCATGGTGCTCTACGCCGGCAAGCAGGTGCCGGCCTTGACGTGGGACCACTACAGAAACGCCGTCGATCTCCCAGATCGTGACAACAGGGTTTTTCAGCACAAGGCGGAGAGGGTGATAGAAGAGCTGTGGGTAAGTCTTCGTTGCACTGCATTGGTCAATACATCGCATTCATTAGATATTATTCAAATAATGACAGTGTACATTGCGTCTTGATGTAGGATTTCTACAGATGCGAGCCTGGGCAGGAGGCGTTGGCGGTTCGTGTGACGAACAATGCATGTCGTAAACTCGTCAGAGACATGCATTACGAGTCGCGCGTCCAGGCCGTCATAACTTACTAGCTACTGTCCAAAAAATGAAGGTGGAAAAAAAGGAGGCACGAACCATTGAGCTTACTCGAGAGCAATACATGCTGGTAAACACGAATACCGAACTCTTACGAGATTAAGTACGCTTAATTTGATCTTATCATATTTCTATACTTGATGACGTGCAGGTGCTTCCGTGGTGGTGCGCCTCCCATTTCACGGCCTAGTCCTATATTGTCAACAAATGGTGCGAGCCCCAGTGGCATGAGACACACAACGCTTGCCGGGAGCGGCTCTTGATGATGCCAGGGGCACCACACCATCAAGGCAACCTTACCCTTTCCCAGTACGCGGCTAGATGGGTACGTGAACTCAACTTCTTTATTTAAACACTTAATATTCTCCATAACTTCTAATCATCTTTCTATTTTCCTTGCAGTCGGCGGCACATGGTGGCCAGCCTTGCGGGCAGTTGAAGGTCTTTGCTCTGTCCCACAAGGGCAAGGCGACAGCTGACATCGACTACAACCCAGAGGACCCGCCCGAGGCGTACAGCAACGCTACCGTCCACAGCCGCCTCAGTGAGTACACCTCGGCGGCAAGGGAGGTCCATGGGCCAGAGTGGGATCCGAGCACCGAGCCCCTTGATGGAGAGGTCGTGATGAGGGTGGGTGGAGGTAAGAAGCATGGCCGGTACTGGATTGGCGACAGCACAATCGACACGGCCTCTACTCCCACCCTCTCCGAGATCCGAGCAAGGAGCACGGGCTCAGCTCCGCCCATACGCCCACGGCCTAGCGCTACACAGATCCAGATTGAGCAAATGCAGGTAATCTTGGTTTAATTCATTGTTCATTGATTTGTACATGGTATTGCCTTGCATTGTAATATTGGGATCGATGAAATATTGTAGGCCCAGATGGATGCGAAGTTGGAGCAAGAGCGGCAGAGGATGCAGGCCGAGATGGATGCGAAGCTGGAGGCAGAGCGGCAAAGGAATGACCAGCGAATGGCGCAGATGTTCCTTTACATGCAGACTCATGGTACGGTGCCACAGCCAGGGCAACTCCCTCCTCTACCACTACCTCCTCCTTACGGCGGTCCTCCTCCCTTCGGCATTCCTCCTCCCTTTGGCGTTCCTCCTCCCTTCGGCGTTCCTCCTACTTTCGGTGGTACTTCTCCTGGCACTCCTTCTGCAGGCACTCCGGTGAGTCACTTCAAATCTTTTGTACTTTAATTTCTTACCTTCAAGTATGATATAGTGAAGTAATTGAAGGGTTAGCTATGCTAGCTTGTAACCAATATTTTGTCACTTCTATTACATTTTAGTTTATATGCTTCTAACCTACACATTTTAGCTTATATGCTTCTAACCTACAATTTAAATACTTGTATTGCTTTGCTCGTGCAGAATCAATCGGCGGGATCCAACAATCCCTCTCCGCAGAATGCTTGGTCGCCGTGGCCGCCTCGTCAATAAACATGTAATTGTATTTCAACTTCTATAACTATGTGTCGTGATCGTGTGAGACTTTGTGATGACGGTTGGTGGACTATGTGTTTGTGATGATCGTGGACCTCTATGTGATGTGTTTGTGATGACGGTTGATCGTGGACCTCTATGTGATGTGTTTGTGATGATGGTGGAGCTTTTTATGTGATATGTTGAGTTTGTGATGGTGGTGGAGCTCATTTATGTGATATGTTCAGTTTGTGATGATATGGGCTCAAATATGTGATATGTGATGATGATTTGGCTCATATATGTGATGTATGATGTTTTTTTGTGATTGTGGTCCAGGTTGTAGTCGATTTGAAATGTTTATTGCAATCTGGAACAATTTTTTGCCGAGTGTTTTAAACCTTTGCCGAGTGCCAGACCTAGACACTCGGCAAAGAAGCCATTCTTTGCCGTGTGCCTGACGTGGCACACGGCAAAGAGTCCAGGCTTTGCCGAGTGTCGGGGCCCACGGCACTCGTCAAAGAGGCCAAGCTTTGCCATGTGCCTTGGCCCACGGCACTCGGCAAAGTGGGGGTTGACGCCTGACGGACGTCAACACCTTTTTTTTGCCGAGCGCCACGTGAGGCACACGGCAAAGTGTTTGCCGTGTGCCCGAAAAACGGCACTCGGCAAAGTACTGTTTGCCGGTACCGGTTTGCCGTGTGCCGTTTGCCGAGTGTTGCACACGGCAAACCCTTTGCCGTTTGCTTTTTTCCCTTTGCCGTGTGCCCTGGGCACATGGCAAACAGTGGGTTTCCCGTAGTGAAACCAAAGAAATGTTAGTTGAGTCTAAATTTTATTCAGTTCCCCATTATCAGATCAAAATGCTGGAAGAAGCTTCATTCACGCCGGAATGATGACTTCGGCCCCGACGGCAGCCTTGATGTTCTCGATCGCGTTGCAGAGCTGCTTCCCGATGGCATCGAAGGCAACAGCAGCAAGGTTGTCGTCAGCTGGGGGCCCGGACCACAGTGTCTGTCACGCCGCGGTGAGAAGGCACCCTGCGGTAGTAGTAGTAGCGTTGCCGCCGCCGCCGGGAGAAGTGGAGGCGCTTGTAGACGAAGAAGAAGACAACCACGCGCGAGGAGCCTTCCTGTAGCCGTCCGGGAGGATGGCGAATCCGGGCGAGCATCACGTTCTTCTCAATGGGGCTGTACACACAAGCGAGGATGATGGATTTGAACACGCCTCTGGGAGGATCACCATCTTGTTGTTGTTGGATCCGTCATCAGTAACCTGAAAATTAAGAAGAGCAGACGGTTCCAGCAGTGTTTGACAATAAAAAGAACAAAGTATTCCAAACAAAGAGTTCTTCAAACAAATAGACAACTTTAAAGTATTTTGTAACAAAACCATATAGAATCCTAAACTAGTAAGGTAGAGTGGTAGACTTACATTGGGGCGGAGAATGGAGATTGCATTGCCATGGACGTTCCAGTGATGATTGAGCCCAGATCCATCACCGCGGCGCCACGGGCCAGGACATCCCACTCGTTGTGGCGGCGCTCGTTGCGGAGGTAGTCAAGCACAGACCGCGGCGGCGTGGTGGGCAGCCACAAAGTGGTGGCGGCGCTCAGCATCTGGCTGTCCGGGTGTCCAGGCATCGTGCCGGCGGAGTTCCATATCGCCATGCGCACCGGCACGGCGGTGCCAGGTCTGCGCCACTCCCTGACGCTGCTCCCTGGCAGAGTGACCGGCCCGGAGATGGCCGCGTAGAAGCTTGCCGTCATCCGCTGGGCTACCTCCATGACTCTCTTTCTCCCGTCACCTGCAGCTGCGGGATTTTAAGTGTATAAATAATCAGGAAAACTGTTTCGCTTTTATGCAGGTGGTATACATGAACAAATTAAGATATCACTGACGGAAGTGTTTCACAGAATGCTCATGAATTCGCACTACCTCTTCAGCACCGGCAGCCAGCGGCGCGCGCCCAGGGCTTGCCCGGAACGGAGCAGGGGTTTGAACAGCGGCACCACAGTGGCCTCGTCGTACTCCGCGTGTACAATCCATGTAACCTGAATAATGCATAAAATATACGATGACTGAACAATTAACCTGCAAATACCCGGAATCCTATGAAATCACAGTCTTGACAACAACAAATGTACTCCCTATGTTTTATTCAAATTTTTCAAATCTACGGCTGCTGTAGCCTGCTAGAGCGGCTAGAAAGAATCGCTGCTACATCATCTTTAGTGCTAAATACGGCTAATAACCCGCTATATAACACAATAACTTCGTTTTTGAAGGTTGCCGCTAAACGGCTTAACCCGAGACTTTAAACCATGGTTTTATTATCATTACTTGTCCTAAGGTGGTAACAAATAAAAAAAGGAGGGAGTGTATGATATGTACCACTACCACTTACTAAGACAATCCAAAATTATGTTGTGAATTCTTGAAGAGTACCTTGCAGTAGTCATGGCCATGTTTTCAATGAGGCAGCCGGATGGCAGAAGCCTGGAGCGTGTGTTCAGAGATGACAGCTCGACGCGGCCTTCCTGTCCAAGGATGCCATGGACAGACACGTCCACCACAGCCCACTGCCGTCTGTCCGTCATCTTGGTAAACCTCAGAAACTTCACATTGCGGTTTGGCATGCGCGGCGAATGCACCCAAAGCTCTGCATTCATCTGCAAAATAAACTCAATATAGTCAGTTAAATTCATCCGACAAGTCTGATCGCCGGCGCTTAACTTGAACATATAGAGATCCGTGAACTCACCAGCTGAATCAGCCCGTCGCGTGAACCGAGCATGCCGCTGGAGCCGATATCTCGGGCACTCACCGCCGCCACAATGCCGGGGAACATCTCGGACCAGCTGCTCTGGAAGAGGAAAGAACACGGTTACATGGAGAGTACAAACGTTGCATGACAGCCACGAGCATTATGAGAAAATTCCTTACTTACCATGGGAAGATAGAGTGATGCCTTGTATTATGTCAAAAATTCAAGTTTCCTTAGTTGCTATCGGATCAAAATTTCATTCTTACAAGCCACTAATGTGAATTTAAGCATGATATCAAAATTTCATTTTTACCCTTGCTTTCAACCCCAATTAAGATTTTACCCTGCTTTTCATGGTTTGCGATTTTGCCACCACTTTCCGAAAACGAAGCCGGACTTTACCTCTACTCTGTTTGAGCCACTTAACGGTGTTAAATCTGTTGTGAATAGACACATATACCCTTGAGATTTTGCCCTTACTCCACGAAATCAGCGTTATCCTCAGCTCTCTCTCTCCTCTCTCCAACGCCAAGCTCGTGCTCGAGATGCGCCACTGCACCGCACCGCCGCCGCCACTTCCTCCCTGCCACGCCACCGCCGCTCCCTCCCTGTCGCGCTGCGCCCCTCGCTCTCCTTGCGCCACGCCGTGCTCCCCTCCTCCACCCAACTCCCCCTCTCTCCCCCGCTCCCGCATGCCAGAACGCCGCTCCGCCCGTCCCTGCCGCGACGTCGCCGAGCCGCGCCCATCCTCCGCACCGCCCTCTCCCTCTCTCTCGCTCCCGCTTGCCATTCCGCCCCTCGCCTCCGGCTCCCTTGCCGCCCCGCCACTGTGCTCCCCGCTCCGCCGCGCCGCGCCCCTTCTACTCTCTTGCCGACGCACCGCGCCCCTCCCTTTCCCCACGCCGTGCCACGCCATAACGCCGCTGCTCCCCTCCGGCTTCCTCGCCGTTGTCTCTCCTCCATCTCTCCTCTCTACAAAGCGCATCAGTCGCTTGGGCAGCGCCGGCCGGCTAGAGAAAAGAGAGGAGTCGGGCTCGATTTGATTCAACGAGATGGGACAAAGGTACATAAGTCCTTTCCGATTTACTATGTTTTTTTTTTCTTTTTGTATTTCTTCAATTCGGGTTGGCTTAATGGATCTGAAAGAGGGGGTAAACGGTTGCTTTGTTTTCGAAAAGCAGAGGCAAAATCGGAAAACGTGAAAAGCAAGGGTAAAATCGCAATTGAAGTTGAAAGTAAGAGGTAGAAACGCAATAGCCCTTAAAAATAACAAACTTACACGTGTGAGCAAGTTTTTGCCATGGTTTTTTTTCTTGAAACGATTTTGCCAAGGTTTCTTTCATGCCACAACGACCACCAGCAGCCTTCGCAACCTAGTAGTAGGAGCACATAACACACTCATCGGGGGTAAATTTGTCCTTTTCCACTAAACTTAACAGTATTCGAGGCGTAAGTGTACATTAGTAGCACGTAAGGAACAAAATTCAGATATGATCACGGATAATGAAACTTCTAATTTTCTAAGGCTTATAAGGCATCATCTTGTCTTCCGATGGTAAATAAGGAAATTTCTCAAACATTAGTGCAATGGGAGCCGAAGTGTACCGGGTCAGTGAGGACGCCAACGATGTCCGCAGCGGTGCCCCAGACGATGGCAGCTTCCCTAGTGGCCTCCGCGACAAAGCCCCGCGGGCATGGCCCAAGCATGCCCGCGAAGACGGCGGGCGTGTACTCCCGGTAGTTGAGCACGTCGCCGTCGGCGGAATGCAGCCACATCGGCACGCCGGCCGCCGCAAGCTCCTGGAACTCCCTCATGGCGCGCTCCGCATGCTGGAGGAGCAGCGCGGCGTGGTTGCCGTCGTCGCCAGCGGCGACGAAGGACGTCGCGGCGAGGGGAAGCGGCGCGCCGCGGGTGAGCTCGTGGAGCGTTGCCTCGGCGCGCAGGTACTGTTCCTTGAGCCGCGCATTCGTAGTGAGGAGGCGCTGCTTCTCCGACAGCTGCTCGAGCGGCGACATCTGGTAGTGGCACCATAAGCATGACCGCTCTAGGATCCTCTGCCGGAGTTGGACGTTCTCGGTTTGCAGGGCGATGTTCATGGAACGGATCTCCATGTTCTCATCCCAACATGATTTCAGCTGCGCATATTAATGAATTATAGTTAGTCCCAGAGATAGATATGTCAATAAATTTATTTCCACACATAGCACGCACGTCTGCGATCCAAGGTATACATATCCTAGGCATTTTGGCTAGTAGATTACATTTTTCAATGACGTGGAACAGTAACAGATCTTCTATTTCTAGTCAATGGTATGTGATAGAGAGATTACAGTCACACATCCCCCCATCCCCCCCCCCCCCCCCCCCCCCCCCCACACACACACACACACACACTGCACTCTAGGAGGCGCCTCTACTTTCTGAATCTAGACAACATAACAATGACAAACTGAAAAAATGTTCCTTCTATGGTCCTTGAAACCAGCAGAATAGGCAAGTTATCATCCTAATAGGTACTAGAAAAATAATGCTAGCATGTACTTGATTATTTATATTACATTTCCACGCATTGTTTTAATCTCATTAGATGTATTAGTGCTATATAGGATAGATGGCTAACATTATCAGTGGGTAGTAAGATTTAAGTCTACCTTATTTTGAGAGCGTTCATTTTGGAACCAGTTTTTATCTGTTGAGGGTCCATTCCAATCTTAGCGCCAAGTGCCCTTCGTGTCTCCTCGTCCGGGTGAGAACATGATTGGAACAAACTGCACAACATTACAAGACACATAAGCAGGTAATTTATTCTTAGGACACATAGATGCACTTACTCATGTTACCCTAATGCATTACGTTTCAAGTTCTAGTACTTGTTGCGCCTTGTGGCGTTTAGTCTTGGATGATGCCTCACTCTCAGGACCATTGTCCCCGCCTCCGTCAACGTCGTGATCATTGCTTGCATCATTATCATCATCAGCTCCAAGAAGGGCATCCAAATCACACTGATCTTGGTAGTTCCACATCAGTTCGGTAGTGTCATCCGTTTCCATGGCGACGTTCAGATCATGACCATTGTTGTTGTTTTGTGTGCCCTCATTCTCCATGGTGACCTAAAAACCAGCAAGAGAAACAACTATGAGAAATAAAACCATGTCCTCGTCTTGGGACACATCGGCAAAAATTTCAGAGTCGGTTCTCATAATATTCTTTTAACTATGCAAATATATCTACCAGCGGAAACCAGTTATTACATGATCTTAGGTATGCAATAGAGAGCATCAAAACTAAATGAAATAGTGCAAAAGGTTGTATGCATTGAATTCGAACTACATGTTTCTACCACTATATGTGTGCCAGACACTACAGCGGCCCAGCTCAATGTTCGTCCCGCATCGGAGCATCATAACACCCTGCTCTGCTCTATGGCTGCACCGCTGCCGCCCAGCTCCATGATGCAGCATGGACTGTCTACTCGGGCCGGCTACACATCCAAGGCGTTCGACAAAATGCATGTGTTTCAAACATACAGCATATGGGAAATACCGTCCATCCCATGAATTCCTTCCTCGTCTCTCCTACCAAACTGAAAACAAAGACCGTCTCGTCCCACCAACCAAACATAAGGTAGGATAGTTTGGTCCCGAAAACTGGGATGGCTTCGTCCTGTCCTACTTTGTCCCCGGACCAAACACATCCTTAAGGGAAGTGGACCGCATCGATGTGTACATGTGTGATGTAGACACTTTTTTTAGAACTACCATACACTGTTCACACACCATAAACAGGGATAGAAATAAAAAAAGAACACACTACACTCCGTTGTAATGAAACGATTGCTTCACCAATACTATGATTCAGATGAATATATATACGATATTCCCGTATGATCGATGCCACACAAATTCTTCTATCGAATGCATCTACCAGATCTGTGGTTCTCTCAAACACAATTGTTAGAACCAACAACATTCACACTTCTGAATCTAGGAGCAGCAGCAACATAGAAAACAAAAGAAATCAAATGTATTTTCCACCAAAGTATATACCTTTGAAGCCGTGATGCCTACACAAGAACTGGAGCGATGAAACCTGTTGGGAAATGTGTGGGTTTTCAAATCTTTCACCGCGAGAAAGACTTGAACAAAAAGAGTTGTGAACTTGCAAGGTGTGTTCTTGCTGTTTTAGAGACTTTCCGGTTTAAAGACGTGATGGTTATTCGAATTGCTTATCCGGCCATGAAATTGGTTTTAAGGTTAAAACTACGGTTTAGTTGTAATCTGGTTGCAAGGTGGGCCAAGCAATGATTGAATAAATGAAACATCTTCGCAAAGAGAAAGGGTAGTACTGAGTAGAAAAAGCTGTAATAAAATCCTCCCAAGTTGGTGGGCCGGCAAGAGGACCGGTGATCTGCGAACCTCACTCCATCACAAGTCAGCCTCACCCATAAGTTGCTGAGAAGCATACAAAACTTTCTCCTGTGTGGTCAAGTCCATGGTCTCAAATTTCTTGTTCATGTAGCGAAGCCAATCGTCAGCTTCAACAGCGCCTCCAGACCCACTAAATGTTTTTAGGCCCAATCGCTGCCACTCCCTCATATTCATGCGAGGGGCAGCATTTCCTGAATTGCCACCGGTCTGGCCTGGAACAGATCCACCAATATGAATGCCAATAGACTGACCGCTACCACCAGCAACAGTCGAGGTATGTGCATTAACAAGCATCGGGATAGCTTGTTGTAGAAGTGTGACAAGGTTTCCCACTTGCCCCATCATGTCACGCACATCAGTGTGAGTCACCGGAGCAGACGTATTAGTTGTTGGAGTCCCAGCTTGAGAGGAATTCTGTGCTTGACGTGTGTTTCGCCCACGAGCAGTACCCCGTTGGCTTGTCTCAGGGGCATCATTAGAATCCCTGGTCCGTTGGCCACGTGTAGCAGGTTGCCTACGTGGTGGCATACTGAAACAATATATGTGAGATCAAATTAGGAGCATGTTAGAGGATATCACGAGCATCGAACATGATTTTGCTGGTAGTGGAAATGGAACTGTAACGAAATATGGTAATATGTTAATAGAGTAGTAGAGCATGATCATGAATGCACCCACAGCACCGTGTTCGTGGAAGGAAAATTTTGAAAATAGAAACAACAAAAGAATCGAACAATGCTCTGATAACCAACTGTAGCAACCCACATGTAAGAATGCGGAACTACGTGGAACGTCATTGCAAAGGTGAATAAAATATAAATAAAATAAATAAAATGATAGAAAGTCACAAGCGGAAGCAAATTGAAATGAAAGTTTAACACACTGGACCGGTCCACATGAGACTCAAAAATAAATTGTCATCTACAGTGCTGGAATGTGTGCCACTCATGACCCATGCTCATGCAGCTACTCCATTATCTTTCTACCTGGAACAGGAAAGCAAATATGAGATATAAATCTCAGCAAGTAAACCAGCACAACAAGGAATAAAATATTGTAAATATAGAGTCAAGGAAATGTTATATCAAGGGTTCCAGCTGGTAGCCACGAATCAGCGAGGCTACGAATATGAAATATGTAAATATGATACGCATGTACAAGAGATTGTAAGGATTGACATGCTAAGAGATTGGAAAGTAATAAGTCTGTATCGTTTCAATGAGTCACGTACCAGGAGATACGAGAATGGTTAGGCACCCACCTGACCGTATTCCTGTATTGGGTGTTATTTTCCCAACAACGAGAATGTACGGCCTCCGTATATTATTTGGGTGGAAATATGTCATACACGTATATGTGACCGGGAAATATTTGTAGGTAATGAATAGTACTTGGAAGAAAATTAGAGAAATAATGGTATTGTAATGGTCTAATGAAAGACTGAGACAATAATGCTGAAATTGTACGATTATAGGGAGACCAAGATATATATACATTCCTTAATATAACTCAAGGAAGTTGTACAGGCGTACAAGCTTACTGGACAAATTAAGACCATGATCAAGAATCACTAACTGATCTAGGTTGCAACGCGCATGGATGCTGCCAGTAAAAGTGTGATTAGGAACAAAATAAATCTGAGAACATGGAAGTGATAATTAGCCTCGCCAGGGTTGTTAGCTATTAATAAAATTCAGTTAGCTGATGTATAAGCGTACATGACCAGATCCTTGTCTTCCTCCCTCAAACCTCGATTAGATTAAAGAGACTGATCTTTGCTAATTTCAACAGACATCGTAGGGTCTGTGGCCGAATCTAATTAGGGAAGAAGGAACCATTGCTGTCTGAGAACTTGCCTGCGTACGATCTGTCGTCCGTCTGCAGGACGGATCAAGCACATCAGGGTGATTCGCTCTCTTCTCCACTCCCGTCTGCAGTCTCCTCGTGATCTCGCTCGCTGGTGTGCCGGCCACCTCGTCAACTATTCCATCATGGTCTGCAACATGGTGATGGAGCTGCTGGTGTTCTGGTGAACCAAGACGCCGCCTACAATCACCAATTATTTTTCACGGGAGAGGAAATCAGGAGAGAGAGAAGGAGAGGAATCGATTGGCAGTTTCCAAAAGAACTAATGACGTGGGAGAAGGAAAGCCAGATTTTTATTGTAAATAAATGGCCCATTTAAACATGAAAGAGAAGAAAGAAATATTAATTGGAATTTTTGTAACGGGAAATATTCAGGGTGTTACATCAACATTGCTAAATAGAAAATTGGCACTAGAAAGATGCTCAAATAAAAAGCACAAACAATCAATTAGTAACTACTAGAAGAAGATTAATATGGATGAGGATTATATTAATATAATAGTTAGTGTACATTTTACAATTATTATATGAAATTAGGATACATCACATCTTCCCTTATCCGGCTAATTAAAAAACATAAAATTTTGTCATCCTATCATTCAACCAAATAGACTTGGAAGGTCACATCCAATCTTTCTTGTTGCAAATGAATTGAGATTGTATCTGAAGTAACCTTACCTTGCCCTCTAACAAATGGATCCTAAGTGGGGAATATATTCAGTGTAAACCACCTTTTCGGTGGAATTGTGAAAGCTCATTTAAAAAACTTAGTTAGAAGTTTTGAAAAAATATGAAACCTGGCATACGTGTAGAGAACATGCTGAGAAACATGAACACAGAACTTGAAACCCAAACAACCCATTGTTGGGGCCGTTTGTATAACATGTTTGATCTGGCATTTAGTCTTGCTTTTTACACACTAATATAAGAATCTTAGCACTGATTGATATTGGAGATTGGTAATAGTAGTTCGTATGAACAATTATACATTGTTAACTGCCAGCAAGAGAAACTCTCACGTTGATCTCAGGGTATACATAGAAGTACCACGAAAATATAGAGTTGCTCTCCAATTCCACCAATTCTCTGATTGTGTCCGTTTTTACCCATGCTTTCAACTCCAATTGCGATTTTACCCTGGTTTTCATGGTTTGCGATTTTGCCACCGCTTTCCGAAAACGAAGCCAGCTTTACCTCTGCTCCGTTTGAACCACTTAACGGTGTTAAATCTGGTGTGAATAGACACAAATACCCTTAAAATTTTGCCCTTACTCCACAAAATCAGTGTTATCCTCAGCTCTCTCTCCTCTCTCCAATGCCAAGCTCGCGCTCGAGATGCGCCACTGCACCGCGCCGCCGCCGCCGCCACTTCCTCCCCACCACGCCACCGCCGCTCCCTCCCTATCGCGTCGTGCCCCTCCCCCTCCTTGCGCCTCGCCGTGCTACCCTCCTCCGCCCAACTCCCCCTCTCTCCTCCGCTCCCGCATGCCAGGACGCCGCTCTGCCCCTCCCTACCGTGATGCCGCCGAGCTGCGCCCATCCTCCGCACCACCTTCTCCCTCTCTCTCGCTCCCGCGTGCCACTCCGGCCCTCGCCTCCGGCTCTCTCGCCGCCCCGCCACTGTGCTCCCCGCTCCCACGCGCCGCGACACCACTGCGCCCCTCCGGCTCCCTTGCCGCCGCGTCGCGCCCCCCTCTCTCTCTCTCTCCACGCCGCGCCGCGACGCGATGCCGCTGCTCCCCTTCGGCTTCCTCGCCGTCATCTCTCCTCCATCTCTCCTCTCTACAAAGCGCAGCAGTCGCATGGGCAGCGCCGGCCTGCGAGAGAAAAGAGAGGAGTCGGGCTCGATTCGATTCAACGAGATGGGAGAAAGGTACATCAGTCCTTTCCGATTTACTATGTTTTTTTTTCTTTTTTTTATTTCTTCAATTCGGGTTGGCTTAATGGATGTGAAAGAAGGGGTAAACGGTTGCATTGTTTTCGAAAAGCAGAGACAAAATCGCAAAACGTGAAAGGCAAGGGTAAAATCGCAATTGAAGTTGAAAGTAAGAGGTAGAAACGCAGTAGCCCTTAAAAAGAACAAAGTTACACGTGTGAGCAAGTTTTTGCCATGGTTTTTTTTTTTTGAAACGATTTTGCCAAGGTTTCTTTCATGCCACAACGACTACCAGCAGCCTTTGCAACATAGTAGTAGTATCACATAACACCTCATCGGGGGTAAATTTGTCCTTTTCCACTAAACTTAACAGTATTTGAGGCGTAATTACGGTAGTAGCACGTAAGGAACAAAATTCAAATATGATCACGGATAACGAAACTTCTAGTTTTCGAAGGCTTATAAGGCATCATCTTGTCTTCTGATGGTAAATAAGGAAATTTCTCAAACATTGGTGCAATGGGAGCCAAAGTGTACCGGGTCAGTGAGGACGCCGACGATGTCCGCAGCGGTGCCCCAGACGATGGTGGCTTCCCTGGTGCCCTCCGCGATGAAGCCCTGCGGGCACGGCCCAAGCATGCCCGGGAAGACGGCGGGCGTGTACTCTGGTAGTTGAGCATGTCGGCGGAATGCAGCCACACCGGCGCGCCGGCCGCCGCGAGCTCCTGGAACTCCCTCATGGTGCGCTCCGCGTGCTGGAGGAGCAGCGCGGCGTGGTTGCCGTTGTCGCCGGCCGCGAGGGGAAGCAGCGCGCCACGGGTGAGCTCGCGGAGCTTGGCCTCGGCGCGCAGGTGCTGCTCCTTGAGCCGCGCGTTTTCGATGAGGAGGCGCTGCTTCTCCGACAGCTGCTCGGGCGGCGATATCTGGCAGTGGCACGAGAAGCATGACCTCTCCAGGATCCTCTGCCGGAGTTGGACGTTTTCGGCTTGCAGGGCGATGTTCATGGTACGGATCTCCCTGTTCTCATCCCAACACGATTTCAGCTGCGCATATTAATGAATCATAGTTAGTGCCAGAGATAGATATGTCAATAAATTTAATTCCACACATAGCAAGCACGTCTGTGATCCAAGGTATACATATCCTAGGCATTTTAGCTAGTAGATTACATTTTTCGATGACATGAAACAGTAAGAGATCTTTTATTTCTTGTCTATGGTATATGATAGTGAGATTACAGTCACATACCCTCCTCTAGGAGGTGTCTCTACTTTCTGAATCCAGACAACACGACAATAAGAAACTGAAGAAATGTTCTTTTTATGGTCCTTGAAACCAACGCAATAGGCAAGTTTTCATCCTAATTGCTACAAGAAAAATAATGCTAGCATGTACTTGTAGATAATATTGTGTGTGTATTACATTTCCACTCGTTGTTTTAATGTCATTAGATATATTAGTGATATGTAGGATAGATGGCCAACATTATCCGAGGGTAGTAAGATTTGAGTCTACCTTATTTTGAGAGCGTTTATTTTGGAACCAGTTTTTGATCTGTTGAGGGTCCATTCCGATCGTAGCGCCAAGTGCCCTTCGTGTCTCCTCGTCCAGGTGAGAACATGATTGGAACAAACTGCAAACATTACAAGACACATAAGCAGGAAATTCATTCTTGGGACACATAGATGCACTTACTCATGTTACCCCTAATGCATTTCGTTTCAAGTTCTAGTACTTTTGCGCCTTGTGGCTTTTAGTCTTAGATGATGCCTCACTCTCAGAACCATTGTCCCCGCCTCCTTCAGCGCCGTGATCATTGATTGCATCATTATCATCATCATCTCCAAGAAGGGCATCCAAATCACACAGATCTTGGTAGTTCCACATCAGTTCGGTTGCGACATTCAGATCATGACCATTGTTGTTGTTTCATGTGCCCTCATTCTCCATGGTGACCTAAAAACCAGCAGAGAAACAACAATGAGAAATAAAACCATGTCATCGTCTTGAGACACATCGGCAAAAATTTCAGAGACGGTTCTCATAATATTCTTTTAACTGTGCAAATATAGCTACCAGCGGAAACCAGTTATGACATGATCTTAGGTATGCAATAGAGAGCATCAAAACTAAATGAAATATAGCAAAAGGTTGTATGCATGGAATTCGAACTACATGCTTCTACCACTATATGTGTGGCAGACACTACAGCTGCCTTGCTCAATGTCCGTCCCACATCAGAGCATCATACCACCCTGCCCTGCTCTATGGCTGCACCGCTGGCGCCCAGCTCCATGATGCGGCATGGACTGTCTACACGGGCTGGCTACGCATCCAAGGCGTTCGACAAAATGCGCGTGTTCCAAACATACAGAATATGGGAAATACCATCCATCCCAATTAATTCCTTCCCCGTCTCTCTTAGCAAACTGAAACAAAGATCGTCTCGTCCCACCAACCAAACATAATGTAGGATAGTTTGGCACTGACAACTGGGATGGTTTCGTCCTGTCCTACTCCGTCCCTGGACCAAACACATCCTTAAGGGAAGTGGGCCGCATCGATGTGTACATGTGCGATGTAGACACTTTTTTTAGAACTACCATAAAATGTTCACACACCATAAACAGGAATAAAAAAAGAACACACTGCACTGCGTTGTAATGATACAGAGCTGACGTCACCTCGCCCGCCACTGCTAGCCGCCCCTATATAACCTCGCATCTTCCCCATGCGAACAGTACCGGGCTGAACCCGACATGGGGTTGTTCGTACGACGGCGGGGAAAAACAAGATAACAAAGGGGAAGGTTTTGATCTCCCTTTTTTTTGTGGATTTGATATAGGAGGTGACATCCATTAGAGCCTTTTTGTATTTAGATGTCTTTTTCATGGTTAATTTTTGAGGATAAAGTTTATCTAGGGTTGCAAACTTTTTTCCTTCAATTGAGATGATTCTATTCTTTTTTTTGGGGGGGGGGGGGGGGGGGGGGGGGGGGGGGGAATTAGTAGATCCTATCTAATATGTTTACCTTCCATGTCCTATGTTGTTTGCTTATGAGTTTTATTGTAATTTGAGAGATGAATGTTTTTGATGTATGCAACATATATATGTAAGAGGGGATGGGGAATTTTTTTTAGTCCTGTGTATGGATTGAATAAAAATATTGTGTCAAATTTGTATAGCATTGTTATTCTTGTTTTATAATTCCTATTCCTTTGTTTAATTATTTTTTCAAATATTGTATATGATGGATAGATCCTGGATGTACGATTGGGGTGGAGGAGATCCAATAATATATTTCGAGAAAGTCAGCAAATTTCTTGAAGCCGCCAAGGTCCACGCTGCACGTCAAAATACAAGGGCTATATGTTATCCTTGTAAGAGATGCAAGAATAATGTATTGTTTGAGCAATATGAAACTATTTGTGAGCACTTGTTGGTGAAGGGTTTCATGGACAACTACTCAGTCTGGACCAAACATGGTGAAACATCAGACACTCGAGAGCAAATTGGTTTTAAGTTGGAAACTACGGTTTAATTGCAGTCTGGTTGCAAGGTGGGACAAGCAATGATTGAATAAATGAAACATACATACTATATATATACACATATGTCTCCGCTGCTAATAAATCATGCTAATCTGTACTGGATCTTCTCTAGTTTATTTTGTTTAGAGTACATTAATCAGTACTGCTAAATCATAGTAATGTGTACTGGATCTTCTCCAGCTTATTAGATTTGGAGCACATTAATCAGTACTGCTAAATCGTGGTAATGTGTATACTGTATCTTGTCTAGTTCATTATAGCACACCCCATTCTTCGGTGTCACCACTAGTAGTGCCTGAAAACTGCCATTTTATGCCTTAGTGAACTTGGTTTTTTTGGCAGTGTTTAATTACACATATTTAAGTAGTGGTATTGTTTGACCCAAAGTATACCTTATTCTAGCCTAGATTTAAGTAGTGGTATTGGTTCTAGCTTATATTTTTTCAGATATACCTTATTCCCCACCATCATGTTTTATGCTCAACATTGCTAAATAAAAATTTGGCCCTAGAAAGATGCTCAAATAAAAAGCACCAACAATTAATTAGTAACTACTAGAAGAAGATTAATATGGATGAGGGTTATATTAATATAATACTTAGCCTACATTTTACAATTATTACATGAAATTAGGATACATCACATCTTCCCTTATCCAGCTAATTAAAAAACATGACATTTTGTCGTCCTGTCATTCAACCAAATAGACTTGGAAGGTCACATCCAATCTTTCTTGTTGCAAATGAATTGAGATTGTATCTGAAGTAACCTTGGCCTCTAACAAATGGACCCTAAGTGGGGAATATATTCAGTGTAAACCACCTGTTCGGTTGTGGCTCAGGTGTGGCTCAGTGCCTACATATGTATGTACGCACTTTAGATATGTATGAACGCACTTTAGATTGCACTACCAGGTTGTGGCTCAGTGCCATCTGACCAACTGCTTAATTAACTGCTCATGTCGTGCATGGGTTGGAAAGTTGTCGGTCCAGCATTCACACAGTTTTGAAAGCTCAGTGTGTTCAACGAACAGGGCGGGCAACAGGTCGTGATCGGCAACAACCAACCAATGCATCAAAGCCGCTTTTGTTAGGTACTGAAGAACAACAACCAAACGATGTGCTCGATATAGCTTTGAAGGTTTGATCTGGTGACTTCTTCCTTTCAATTGTACTGAAATTTGTTTTCTTCCTCGTGTACGTTTGCCGAAACGTCCAACACATCACGACTGATTTTTCACTTGATGTGAATGATCGTAACCTTTTTCCTCGATGAAAAGGACAGAGCACTCTTTGATTAAAAACTTAAACTAGCCCACCATTTCGTCTGTACAAGCCAGACCAAACCAACATGAATGAAAACTTGGCCCTAAATAGACCAGCCCATGTGCCCATCCACAGTTTGGAACCGGTCCCAGGCCTGCGGGCTGCTTCGCTGCGCCGCTCAGGCCAAGCTTTGCTTAGCTTCGCTATCGACGCACATTGCTGCAGGCCAAGCTTCGCTGAGCTGTGCTTCATCACGTTCTTTTTTGGCAATGCTAAACATTGTTCAGCTAAAAACGTTAACCCTTTCAGACGAATTATTGACCAACCATGGGGCGCCATGCGTCCTTCGTTTTGTTTGCCAATTTCTGTTTTGTTGGGCCCAAATTGTTGGCGGTATCAGTTTCTCGAGGCCCAGTTCAGTTTTGTTGTTGGATCATTCCGTTGCAAGTTGGTGTCTATTTCTGTACCCGTTACCAACTGCGCGGTGAAAACCCGATATCAACTCCTCATTCGTTTCTTTTTCCAAAATCATTTTGGTGAGGCAGAATTTGGAGCATTTCAGGGGAAGCGAGCTGTCGAGTTCAGTGGCGACGACGGCGATGGACGGCCGTGGAACCATTGGCGGCACCCGGTAGGCTTTGCTGTGTCTCCTTCTCTCGTGGTTCGATTTCTAGTTTTTGGTGTTGTCTGGTTCAGTTCAGGGACGGAAAGGGGATTCAATTCTGTTGAGGATATCCGATGTGTATCAATGTGCAGTATGATTGATTGCATTCCTGTAGCATGGCATCTTCGATTCATGGTCAGTTTTTGTTGCCGCAGTCAATTTTAGTTGTCTGTGCTAGATGTACGATTTCTGTTGATCTCTGGATGCTGGTGTGGTTTGTTTTGATTTCGTTCCCCCCTGTGTATTGATGCGTGGTATGTAGGCGCTGATTCATGTGGCATGGGGCAATTTCTTTCCTAGAGTTCAGGAAACATGAATTATCTAATCACAACTTTTTTTTTGTTCATTTCAGATGGCAAAGAAAAGAGCATAGCCCCTGGGCGATGATTCTCTAGCTTTCAGTGATGATATAGATTATGATTATTCATCTGCAGGTCATGACAGTGATGGAGGCCCTGAAAGCTCTGAGGAGGTTTTTTGTTAATATTATATGACATATCTGTTGTTATATTATTTGATGTTTTAAATATCTAACAATTTTTTTTGTGCAGGAAATTTTTTCCATAGGTCTGATTAAAGTTTTGAATGGAGTTCTTCAGTATGCTAAGTCAAAAGTATGCAAATATATCATTGTTGATACTGTAATTTATTTTGTATTTTGTTATGTTCTATTGTTACTTATCATTTTTTTCGCTACTGTCAGAGTGCAAGTATTCATCTATACAGTCTAAGAAGGGGAGTAAAAGTGGTCCTTCCATTCCCAAGGTATCCTGTGTTTATTGGCTTTTGTAATTAATTTTTTATTCATATATTTTAGTTTATTTGATTCATATATCACAACAATAAGTACTAGTGTTGGTACATTCTAGTAGTCCACTGATCAAATTGCACAATCAGATCCTGTGATCTGAACACTTTCACACCTTCAATGGGCAGGATCCGGTGTCCATGATTTTCATTTTGCACTCAATGGTGCTTAAGTAAGAGTTCTGTGACTGTGCTTCTGCTGCTGCTGCTTCCAGAAGTCTTAATGGAGGAATTTATCGTTTCATATCATGTTTGTGCGCAGGAGGTGTGCTACTAGTCGTTATTATTTTTGAGGTCGAAAATGTATTAGTTCCTCGTCATCAAGAAGAAAATGCTTGAGAGCGATCGATTGAGTTGGCGCGCTGCAGCATCCGAGCTGCATGTTCGCCAAGTTATGGAGGCGATGGGGACGGACGGCGCAGGGCAAGGCGGGTGAAGTGGCGGACGCGGCAGACCGACTCCTGCGTGGGCGAGGCGGGCACAGCTGTAGCGCGCGAGCACGGCGAGCGTGCTACGGCGCGGGCGAGGTGGACCTCGCGAAGCTTGACCCTCGCGCCGGGCGGGAGCTCGTGGAGCTCGTCTTCAAGGCCGTCGAGGGTGGCAAGGGCGGCGAGCGGTGTTGGTGGAGCGACGCGCGTGGCTGGCGCCGCGCAGCGTCGGCGGAGCGAGGCGCAGGCGGCGGGACGGGGAGCGGCAGGGGCGATGGGAGATGAAGGAGGGGGAGAGGGTCGTGGGACTGGAGAATCCGCTAAAAGCTCGTTTTCATAGATTCTGCTCACGCGTTGTAAGTAAAACGGATTCTCTGAGCCTTTTTCGGAAAAGCTGTTTCTCGGGAGGTTGTTTGGCAATTCAACGGTAAAAGCAGAAGTAGAAGCACACCGAGCATCTGTGCCAAAGGGGGCCTTAGTTGTACAAACGCATATGTATACTTGCTCCATTAGTTACGCATAAATCTTGTTATTTTGATAGGAAAAATATAAGCACCGACAGGCAAGTATAAATCTGGCCCATTTATTGATGAAAAATAGACATGATGCTCAAGCATGAATACGCCCTGGTTATTCTAATAGCGAATCAGAAATATGTTATCCAAATGGAAAAATGGCTAGACAATTTGTTAACGTTTTGCTTTTCATCTTACTTTTGCCTTTTTGGTCCATTTATACCTGGGCCTTCCACCACTTCCAGAACATTTTTCTTTATAGTAGTATAATTATTAATCAATAGGTTGTCTTCTCCTCCTGTTCATTCAAATGAAAAAAAACAAAATGGTGCACAATATGCTCTCACTAAATATCAAAGGTGCAAGGCTGCAGGCTAGATAACAAGGCCCAGGCATGTTGGAAGCGAAAATGAATGGTTGTATTAAATCCAGACACTGAATGTGATGAGGATCACAGACAGGTAGTTCGGGCTAGAAACTTTGGAACTCAGCTGGTTGTTAGAAGCTAGGATTAAATGCAGAGTAAAATTATAGATGTGCTTTCTGAAGAAATGGTCCTCATATCTGCCTCAACGCCTGAGAGTATCCTTGGCGATCTGAGAACAAAATGTCACTGATCGATACCTGAATTTGCATGGAGTTGAAACACTTGGTATGAATATGATGCTGACGCGCATTTTCATAGAACCCTTAGAGGTTAGACGCAAGAGTTCTAATTTCAAAATTTCCCCCTTTTTTCGAATGAAAAACAAACTTGGGCTTACTTGGCTGGGCATTGATGTGATATGAGAGCTTCATCACCAAGAAATTCAGTGTGCACCTGGAAGTAGATCACCGTACCCCTGTAACCTCCTGTAACCTTGACACATGCAGGAAGAAGGACAAATAGCGTAATCCTCATGAGTCTTCTACTGATTGAAAATAATACAATTCGAGTATAAATAAAGCAAACAAGTTAAACCGACAGAAATCACTGATACAGTTGGAACATGGAAGTCCAGTACACCAAGCATGACTGAAAACAAAATGACGGTCTGTATTTTGAAAAGAAAACCTGACGGTCAATGTTCCAGGAAAGGAAATATATAGCAGCGTTCAAGGGTTAAAATGAAGCCAACGAAGGAACCAGCATATCAGCCTGGTGCAAAGCCTAGAGCACGCTTGGTTCGTTCTCCGCTTGACTCCACTGCAGCCTAGACCACCCAATGCGCTAAATAAACAAAGGAAATGCTAGTTGAGTCTAAATTTTATTCAGTTCCCCATTATCAAATCAAAATGCTGGAAGAAGCTTCGATCACGCCGGAATGATGACTTCGGCCCCGACGGCAGCCTTGATGTTCTCGATCGCGTTGCAGAGCTGCTTCCCGATGGCATCGAAGGCACCAGCAGCAAGAGTGGCGTCAGCTGGGGGGCCAGACCACAGCGTCTGGTACGCCGCGGTGAGAAGGCACCCTACGGTAGTAGCAGTAGCGTTGCCGCCGCCGGCGGGAGCAGTGGAGGCGCTTGTAGTAGACGAAGAAGAAGACTGCCACGCGTGAGGAGCCTTCCTGTAGCCGTCCGGGAGGATGGCGAATCCGGACGGCAAGATGAAGCCGGTGACAGGGTTGCCGCCGCTCATGAGGGCGAGCATCACGTTCTTCTCAATGGGGCTGTACACCACAAGCGAGGATGATGGATCCGAACACGCCTCTTGGAGGATCAGCATCTTGTTGTTGTTGGATCCGTCATCAGTAACCTGAAAATTAAAGAAGAGACAGACGGTTCCAGCAGTGTTTGACAATGAAAAGAACAAAGTATTCCAAACAAAGAGTTCTTCAAACAAATAGACAATTTTAAAGTATTTTGTAACAAAACCATATAGAATCGTAAACTAGTAAGGTAGAGTGGTAGACTTACATTGGGGCCGAGAATGGAGATTGCATTGCCATGGACGTTCCCCGTGATGATTGAGCCCAGCTCCGTCACCGCGGCGCCACGGGCCAGGACATCCCACTCGCCGCGGCGGCGCACGTTGCGGAGGTAGTCGAGCACGACCCGCGGCGGCGTGCTGGGCAGCCACACCGTGGTGGCGGCGCTCAGCACCCGGCTATCCGGGTGTCCGGGCACCGCGCCGGCGGAGTTCCAAATCGCCATGCGCACCGGAACGGCGGCGCCAGTTCCGCGCCACTCCCTGACGCTGCTCCCCGGCAGAGTGACCGGCCCGGAGATGGCCGCGTAGAAGCTCGCTGTCATCCGCTGGGCTACCTCCATGACTCCCTTTCTCCCGTCACCTGCAGCTGAGGGATTTTAAACGTATTAATAATCAGGAAAATTGTTTCGCTTTTATGCAGGTATACATGAACAAATTAAGATATCACTGACGGAAGTGTTTCAGAACGCTCATGTATTCGCACTGCCTCTTCAGCACCGGCAGCCAGCGGCGCGCGCCCAGGGCTTGCCCGGAACGGAGCAGGGGTTTGAACAGCGGCACCACGGTGGCCTCGTCATACTCCGCATGTACAATCCATGTAACCTGAATAATGCACAAAAAATACGATGACTGAACAATTAACCTTCAAATACCCGGAATCCTGTGAAATCACAGCCTTGACAACAACAAATGTACTCCCTATGTTTTATTCAATGTTTCAAATGGCGCTGTAGCCTGCTAGAATGGCTAGAAAGAATCGCTGCTACATCATCTTTAGTGCTAAATTCGGCTAATCACTTGCTATATAACACTATAACTTTATTTTTGAAGGTTGCCGCTAAACGGCTTAACCGGAGACTTTAAACCATGGTTTTATTATCGTTACTTGTCCTAAGGTGGTAACAAATAAAAAAGGAGGGAGTGTATGATATGTACCACTACCACTTACTAAGGCAATCCAAAATTATGTTGTCAATTCTTGAAGAGTACCTTGCAGTAGTCACGGCCCATGTTTTCAATGAGACATCCGGATGGCAGAAGCCTGGAGCGTGTGTTCAGAGCAGAAGGCTCGACGTGGCCTTCCTGTCCAAGGATGCCATCCACAGACACGTCCACCACAGCCCACTGTCGTTTGTCCGTCATCTTGGTAAACCTCAGAAACTTCACGCTGCGGTTCGGCATGCGCGGCGACTGCACCCAAAGCTCTGCATTCATCTGCAAAACAAACTCAATACTGTCAGTTAAACTCATCTGACAAGTCTGATCGCCGGCGCATAACTTGAACATATTGAGATGCGTGAACTCACTAGCTGAATCAGCCCGTCGCGTGAACCGAGCATGCCATTGGAGCTGACATCTCGGGCACTCACCGCCGCCACAATGCCGGGGAACATCTCAGACCAGCGGCTCTGGAAGAGGTAATAACACGGTTACACGGAGAGTACAAACGTTGCATGACAGCTACGAACATTATGAGAAAATTCCTAACTTACCATGGGAAGATAGAGTGATGCCTTGTATTACGTCAAAAATTCAAGTTTCCTTAGTTGCTATCGGATCAAAATTTCATTCTTACAAGCCACTACTGTGAATTTAAGCGTGAGACCAAGTTAAGTTGACCTGAAAAGAAAGGGCTACTGATTTGACCTGAAAAGAAAGGGCTACTGATTTTTACCCTTGCTTTCAACTCCAATTGCGATTCTACCTTGCTTTTCACGATTTGCCATTTTGCCCCCGCTTTCTGAAAACGAAGCCACACTTCACTGCTACTACGTTTGAGCCACAAATACCCTTGCAATTTTGCCCTTACTCCACTCGAAATCAGCCTTATCCTCAGCTCTCTCTCTCCTCCAAGCTCGCACTCGAGATGAGCCACTGCACCTCGACGCCGCCGCCACTTCTTCCCCGCCGCGCCGCCCCCACTCCCTCCCTGTCGCGCCGCGCCCCTCCCTCTCCCTGCGTCTGCGCCGTGCTCCCCTCCTCCACCCCACTCCCCTTCTCTCTCCCCCGCTCCCGCATGCCACGACGCTGCTCCGCCCCTCCCTGCCGCGACGCTGCCGAGCCGCGCCCCTCCTCTGCACCGCCCTCTCCCTCTCCCCCGCTCCCACGCACCACTCCGCCCCTCCCCGCCACGATGCTGCCGCTCCCTGCGCCGTGCCCCATCGGCTCCCTTGCCACCCCGCCGTTGTGCTCCCCGCTCTCACGCGCCGGGACACCTCCGCGCCCCTCCGGCTTCCTCGCCGTCGCGCCGCGCCCCTTAGTCTCCCCGCGTCGTGCCGCAACTCCACTACGCCCCTCCGGCTTCCTCGCCGCCGTCTCTCCTCCATCTCTCCTCTCTACAAAGCGCAGCAGTGGCATGGGCAGCGTCAGCCGGCGAGAGAAAAGAAAAGAGAGGAGTCGGGCTTGATTCGATTCGACGAGATGGGACAAGTACATCAGTCCTTTCCGATTTACTAAATTTTTTTTCTTTTTTTTTATTTCTTCAATTCGGGTTGCCTTAACGGATTTGAAAAGAAGGGGTAAACGGTAGCTTTGTTTTCAAAAAGCAGAGGCAAAATCGCAAAACGTGAAAAGCAAAGGTAAAATCGCAATTGAAGTTGAAAGTATGGGTAGAAACGCAGTAGCCCTTAAAAAGAACAAATTTACACCTGTAAGCAAGTATTTACCGAGGTTTCTTTCATGCCTCAACGACTACCAGCAGCCTTCGCAACCAAGCAGTAGCACACAACAACACACTCACCGGGGTAAATTTGTCCTTTTCAACTGAACTTAACAGTATTCGAGGCGTAAGTTCACGGTAGTAGCACGTAAGGAACAAAATTCAGATATGAACACAGATAACGAAACTTGTAATTTTCGAAGATTTATAAGGCATCATCTTGTCATCTGATGGTAAATAAGGAAATTTCTCAAACATTATTGGTGCAATGGGAGCCGAAATGTACCAGGTCAGTGAGGACGCCGACGATGTCCGCGGCGGTGCCCCAGACTATGGCGGCTTCCCTGGTGGCCTCCGTGACGAAGCCCTGCGGGCACGGCCCAAGCATGCCCGGGAAGACGGCGGGCGTGTACTCCCGGTAGTTGAGCACGTCGCCGTCGGCGGAATGCAGCCACACGGGCGCGCCGGCCACCGCGAGCTCTTGGAACTCCCTCATGGCGCGCTCCGCATGCTGGAGGAGCAACGCGGCGTGGTTGCCGTCATCGCCGGCGGCGACAAAGGACGGCGCGGTGAGGGGAAGCGGGGCGCCGCGGGTGAGCTCACGGATGGTGGCCTCGGCGCGCAGGTACTGCTCCTGGAGCCGCGCGTTCTCGGTGAGGAGGCGCTGCTTCTCCGACAGCTGCTCGGGCGGCGACATCTGGCAGTGGCACGAGAAGCATGACCGCTCCAGGATCCTCTGCCGGAGTTGGACGTTCTCGGCTTGCAGGGCGATGTTCATGGAACGGATCTCCCTGTTCTCATCCCAACATGATTTCAGCTGCGCATATTAATGAATTATTGTTAGTCCCGGAGATAGATATGTCAATAAATTTATTTCCACACATAGCAAGCACGTCTGCGATGAAAGTTATCATCCTAATAGCTACTAGAAAAATAATGCTAGCACGTACTTTTAGATTATGTGTATTACATTTCCACGCATTTTTTAATCTAAATTAGATATATCAGTGCAATGTAGGATAGATGGCCAACATTATCAGTGGGTAGTAAGATTTGAGTCTACCTTATTTTGAGAGCGTTTATTTTGGAACCAATTTTTGATCTGTTGAGGGCCCATTCTGATCTTAGCACCAAGTGCCTTTCGCGTCTCCTCGTCCGGGTGAGAACATGACTGGAACAAACTGCACAACATTACAAGACACATAAGCAGGTAATTCATTCTTGGGACACATAGATGCACTTACTCATGTTACCCTAATGCATTACGTTTCAAGTTCTAGTACTTGTTGCGCCTTGTGGCGTTTAGTCTTGGATGATGCCTCACTCCCAGGACCGTTGTCCCCGCCTCCTTCAGTGTCATGATCATTGCTTGCATCATTATCGTCATCAGCTCCAAGAAGGGCATCCAAATCACACTGATCTTGGTAGTTCCACATCAGTTCGGTAGTGTCATCGGTTTCCATGGCGACGTTCAGATCATGACCATTGTTGTTGTTTTGTGTGCCCTCATTCTCCATGGTGACCTAAAAACCAGCAAGAGAAACAACAATGAGAAATAAAACCATGTCCTTTTCTTGAGACACATCGGCAAAAATTTCAGAGTCGGTTCTCATAATATTTTTTTAACTGTGCAAATATATCTACTAGAGGAAACCAGTTATTTAGGAGCAGCAGCAACATAGAAAACAAAATAAATACCAAAATATATACCTTTGAAGCCGTGTTGCCTACACAAGAACTTGAGCGAGGAAACCTGTTGGGAAATGTGTGGGTTTTCAAATCTTTCACCGCGAGAAGACTTGAACAGGTGTGTTCTTGCTATTTTAGAGACTTTCCGGTTTAAAGACGGTTTACTTGTAATCTGGTTGCAAGGTGGGCCAAGGAATGATTGAATAAATGAAATATACATACTATATATATATACATGTATCTGCACTGCTAATAAATCATGCTAATCTGTACTGGATCATCTCTAGTTTATTTTATTTAGAGTACATTAATCAGTACTGCTAAATCATAGTAATGTGTACTGGATCTTCTCCAGCTTATTAGATTCGGAGGACATTAATCAGACTGCTAAATCGTGCTAATGTGTATACTGGATTTTGTCTAGTTCATTATAGCACACCCCATTCTTGGGTGTCACCAGTAGTAGTGCCTGAAAACTGCCATTTTATGCCCTAATGAACTAGGTTTTTTTGGTAGTGTTTAATGACACATATTTAAGTAGTGGTATTCTTTGATCCAGAGTATACCTTATTCTAGCCTATATTTAAGTAGTGGTATTGTTTCTAGCCTATATTTTTTCAGATATACCTTATTCTCCACCTCAACATTGCTAAATAGAAAATTGGCACTAGAAAGATGCTCAGATAAAAAGCACCAACAATTAATTAGTAACTACTAGAAGAAGATTAATATGGATGAGGATTATATTAATATAATAGTTAGTGTACATTTTACAATTATTACATGAAATTAAGATACATCACATCTTCCCATATCCAGCTAATTAAAAGACATGAAATTTCGCCGTCCTATCATTCAACCAAATAGACTTGGAAGGTCACATCCAATCTTTCTTGTATCTGCAGTAACATTGCCCTCTAACAAATGCACCCTAAGTGGGGAATATATTCAGTGTAAACCACATGTTCGGTGGAATTGTGAAAGCTCATTTTAAAAACTTAGTTAGAAGTTTTGAAAAAATGTGAAACCTGGCAGACATGTAGAGAGCATGCTGAGAAACATGAACACAGAACTTCAAACCCAAACAACCCATTGTTGGGGCCGTTTGTATAACATGTTTGATCTGGCATTTAGTCTTGCTTTTTACACACTAATATAAGAATCTTAGCACTGATTGGTAATAGTAGTTCGTATGAACAACTATACATTGTTAATTGCCAACAAAAGAAACTCTCACGTTGATCTCAGGGTTGCAATTCTACAATTATAGAAGTACCACGTAAATCATAGAGTTGCTCTCCAGTTCCGCCAACTCTCTGATTGTGTGCGTTTTCCTGCAGTAATAATTGGTCGAGAAAGATGCAAAATGTGTACCCAAAAGATGTACATGTCGATCGGTTCCATGATTGACGCCATATCCGTAGTGGTAGTGGTTTGCTAAGTTGTGCACAACGATAGCGAAAAGCTGTCGGAAATCGAAGCCCACAACTCGCGAGAAACGCATACTGCATATCCAAACGGGGCCCACGCATGCAATCTGCCCAATACCAAACCTCCGATCCATTTTAAAAGCCAGAGCGCAGCACTAACTGATCAATGAGAGCAGCTAGCAAGTTGCAAGCATTTCTTCTTGTGCTCCGCGGCGTCGTTCTCGCGTTTGCCGGGCCTGTCGCCACCGGGATGAAGGCCACGTTAGCTGGTGGCGGCCCGGGGTCCTGGTCTGGTGACGCAGCGGCGCTGGGCCACCTGATGTCGACGAGGCTGGAGGACGGCGTGGCGCCGGAGCTCACGGCCGCATCCTCGCCGGTGGTATCAGTTCTTCGGCGCTGAACCCTTTGAAGCCCGCTTGCACCGGGCATCGCGGGGGAAAAGGGAGGCCGTAAACCAACCGGGGATGCCAGCAGATTTACCAGTGCCGTGGCGGGAGTTGAGCAGTGTGTAGTCCGGCCGGCTACCATGGATGCATCCGAGCTTGATCCATTCTTGTGTCCACGCTAGTGATATGCTACCTACTTGCTAAGCAGTTGTGTTATTGTTCCATACCACATAACGATTAATTGTTGCGTCTTAAGTGATTGTGTCAGAAAACTTATGTTTCATGGGGATGATTACATGCAGAGGACGAAGCGCTGAAATGCTCACCGGATGATAAGTAGAACTACATCGACAACATCGTCAATACCACGAACGCCAGGAGGTTGTTCGTGGTCAGATCAACCTAGAAACCTCGGCAGGCTAGTCGTTGTTGCTCCGAACTTTGGGAAGCTCTTGCATCGTTTTTGACATTGTTCTCAGAGGAGACGCTTTCTAGTTTCTGTGATGCTGCCGTTGGGCAAGGACACGAGGTCCCTAATGGAGGCTTGGAAGTGGTGTGGTATATGTCAAAAGAGGCAGCATTGTATTATGTATGTGTTATGATATTTGATTGTATTGGAAGGTATACGCCCGTACATGAAAAATAGCTAATTGGTTGGTATATTGTGTTATGATATTTATTTTGCGAAAGGGCATGTAGCCTAGTGGTTACAAGAGCCTCAGTAGCACCTGAGGTCTTGGGTTCGACTCCCTGTAGGAGCGAATTTTCTAGGATTTAACAGCATTGTGCGTTCAGCGGGAGGCGACGTGGCCGTCGACAGCGAGGCACCAGCGGTGACTTCGTCAATCTCGAGGATTTGCCGACTCAGTCTTCGAAGATGCTCATAGGGGTAGAGTTTACGTATGTGCGTTCATAGCGGTGAGTGTGCGTGCGTTGTGAGTGTCTGAGTTGTACTGTGTAATAAAAAAATGAACTAATTATTTTACCAGTGCATAAATAAGAAAGGCAGAAGGCACTTATTGAGTCATATCCAACAAGAAACAGCACACAACGTCTTGAAATAATTGAGGACTGAAAACGGAAGATGATTCAAAGAGCTTATTGTTTCTCGGAAAGGGAGGAACCAGGAACGGAATTACAGCGGTAGGTCATCCACTCTTCTATACTGTATGATATGGCTCAACTAATCTTCGCATTTGAACCTGCCAAGATCATTATAATTGTTTGACCTTATAATTTTTTTGCTGCTATAAGAACTATCTTATTTGACTACTTCAGCTTTTCATCTTATATTCACTTTGTTATGTTACCTAAGACATGTACCTTGCCATTGTGACTTATCTCATTGAACGATGAGACAAAGATTGTTTCGAAGCAAGTGAGGATGGAAGAACTCACTTGTTCATTTTGCACCATCTGTCCAACGGTGAAGCGTTTCGGTGTATAGACGTGGTTGTGTTCTGACATCTTTGTTTTGTTATTTTACAAGGACTTTTACGGTCTATAATACAACGCTAGTCTTATTAAATAGGAACAAGTGTGGTCTGGTTGATTAATGGCTGCTGTACACAACACTGCGGACCTACCCGGAAGGCCGTGAACAGCATCAAATTAAATCAGAGATTGGCATAATTGGATACTTGCTGTGTTCCAAGCTCATGTTGTTCGGTGGCTCGCGGATCCACGACTCTGCAGCCTGCCCTCCAGTTTCAACAAATCAAGCATAGCAATTCACAAGTGGCAACATTCATGCTTGAAAGCTATGAGCTGCTCTACAGATACGCCAACCAGCGACTTGTCAACTGGCCTCCTAGTCCAAGGAAATGAGCGCACGAAATGATCCGTAGTTTTCTTTCTTTTGCACATCCTGTCTCAATAAATGAGCAGGATGAGCGAAATGGCAAGTAGTCTAGTGGCGAAAATTCCAAATGCCTCCCTTTCCAAATCCACAATACTGCCACCTATGTGTACGATAGTCGATATAATCCTAGCTACGACTATGAGTGTTACATACAGAAGTTGCCCTTTATAGACAATGACAAAGCACCTGTCTATTTATAAAGGAGTGTTTTACGGTACTTCATACTACTAGTGGTATTTCAAGTAGAGTAAAGTGCATGGCTGGTTCTCGAACTTGTTCGAGAGTATCATCTAGGTCCCTGAACTGTTAATTTGCACATCCAGGTCTATGAACATGCTAATTGGTTCACCTGAGGTTCAAATCTCTCTTATTAGCGTCGATTGCCTTTTTAGTGTCTTCATGGCAGCTATATGAGTACTAATTCTGAATTCTGAATTTGTTTTTAATTTGGTTCTTTCTGGTGTGGATATGGTGGCACCTGATTTACAGCGACCAGGATGGATTAATCCATGCACGATGCATTTTTGATGCCGATGAATACTGATGCACTTCCTCGACATTGAGGTTCGTGGTCGTGTGGTGGTAGTGATAAATATCGGTGGGATGGATTTGCGTGGAGAAGGTTGAGTCTTGATGGTAGCGATTCAAGGTGGCTGCATTAGACAAGACTAGATGTCACATTGGTTTAGTGTTGAGTGGGATGAGCGTGTGATCAATGGCCCAACGTCAGCTGACACTAGTACAAAAAGGCCTTTAGTGACGGGCTTTTTGGGCCAGCAGTAGCGGGCAAAGCGTGCACCACTGCGCTTCCGCCACTACTAGCACGTCAAGAACGGTGGTGCACAGACCGTCCGCCACTGATATAAAGAATCAGTGGCGGACGGTGACGTCACCCCGTCCGCCACCGCCACCACCACATCAGTGGCGGATGGTATGACGTCATCATGTCCGTCACCGTTTGCTACACACATCAGTGGCGGACGTAGTGACATATGTATGCCCGCCACTACAAGGGATTTTTCGAAAAAAAAATACTATTACCCCTAATCTGCTATGATCCTCCATTCAATGTTGCTCTGAAGCAAAATTGAAGGGAATGTTATAGCAGAGTAGAAGCAACAGCGACTTAGCAGTAGCAAATGAGAAAAGAAAACAAATTTAGAGCAGACCGACCAAAATCGATTAGTTACCATGTGAGATCTAGGATTTAATTGTACACTGACAAAAACTGAGCAAAATCAATTACCCTCTGCATGATATACACAATGTGACGGACACAACACAAAAAAAAAATGTATCTGGCTTGGAAGGTTAAGATTCTCCTGAATACCCTTGAACTCCCTTTCGATCACTTGTGCCTGAGCTGTGAGCGCAGCTGCAGCAGCAACTCTAAATGGCCTTGTAATCCCCATTGCTACCGGTCCACATTATGATAACAACCTGATAAATCAAAGAACAGATAGAAGTCAAGGAGATGGAGTACTTCTGACGTTTGAACTAGGCAACATGAAACCAACAGATAGATGGAGGAATGGCCAACACTAACTTGCCTGAATTCAGAACAGTTAACGATGAAGAACTGCTGCACACAATAGCAGCCACAACTGACAGACAATTACTGATGGGATTCAAGCATATATGGTTCAGAACAGTGAGCAAATGTGTACTCTGAATGCTGGAGAAAATTAGTAATGTCGACACATCAGAAACCAAAAAACAGAGTTTGGTTGAGTACTCACTCCTGGTGCTTCACCTCGAGTACCGAAGAACACAGCAGCCGTACTTGCGAGTTGCACATCTGTACAGGCAGGGAAACAAGAAATCCTCAATCCCACATCGCATTAATAATCCACCAACAAATCTCGGAAGAAAACAATGGGAAAATGGAAAAGAGTAGGATTGGGGAGTACCGAAGCAGCAACCGTCCGCCGCGCCTTGAACCCAGCTGCGCCGAGGGAGCCGCAGCACCACGCCGTGGTCGTGTACGTCGTGACGCCTGCCCAGATCCTGTCGCGCCGTCTGCCCGCTCGGATCCCGGCACCGTGCCACCCGCCCGGGAAGGGGAGGGGAGAGGGGCTGCGTGTGGAAGGGAGGGAGGCGCGTCTAAGCACTGTGGACACCTCGCCGGAGCAGCCGCCGCCGCACTGCACCGCGCCGCGCCCAGAGCGCCGCTCCCGAAGGCGTCGCGGCACCGCGCCCCGCCCGGAGCGCCGCTCCCGAAGCCGCCGCAACACCGCACCCCCCCCGGAGCGGCGCTCCCGAAGCCGCCGCAGCACCGCGCCCCGCTCCGGAGTCGCCGCTGCACCCCGCACGCCACCACACCATGACCTGCGAGAAAGGCCGGTAGTGGATCTAGTGGCGGAGGATTTGGAGGCCGGAGAGAGAAGAAGCGGATAAGACTGACTCCAACGGGTGCCCAAGGCACCGCATGCCCGAAATGGGTCGGCAAACTCGAAATTCAGCCCTCCAACCGGCAGCCCTATTAGGCACCCCATTTTCGGCGCACATCGCCCCGCGACCAAGAAATGGGGCAACTCGCGTGCTGCCCCAGTCGCGACTCGCGACTTCCGCCACGCCCCCGGCCTCCCCCGCCCCTTGCGACGCAGACGCCGTCGTCGACAAGGAGGACTGGGGCAGCACGTAGACGCCGTCGTCGTCCAGCTCGCAGACGCCTTCGCCGACGCGGAGGACCTCCTCGACTCGCCCCTCCGCCACGTCCTGCTCTTCGATTTCTTGGGTCGTCGGGGGAGCGGAGGGGAGAGCGGGGAGTGGGTGGACGCCGGAGAGGGAGAGGAAGGTCGCCGAGGCGGAGGCGACGGAGGAGAGGACGCCGGCGGTGGATGGCTTGCGGGCCGCGTCACGGAGCAGCTGCAGCATGAGCAGCTGGAGATCTGGCGGCAGCGCAGAGCGGCGGCGTGCAGCGCGCGGGTACGGGGGGCCCGATGGTGCTCTTGGCGAGGCCTTCCTCGAATGAAGAGGCCTCCCTCGTCGTGCTGCCCCGCCGCCGAGATCCCCATGGCGCCGAGCTCTCCATGGCGGCCTACGCGGGGTGGCGCAGCCTGCAGCGGCGGCGCTGGCCTACACGGCGCTGGTTCCTGGAGGTGTCGCGACGAGGATGCCGGCGAGGGGGCGCGGTGGGGCTCGCCCGGCGAAGGGAGACGGGGACGGGGACGGGGCTTGCGTGCTCCCTCATCCCAAATCGAGGGGCGGCGGCGGCTCCTCCGGCGTGCCCTCCTGGCTCCTTGACGGCGCGCGCGAGGCGGAGCGGCGGCCGGAGAAATGGGATTTGGGGAGTACGGTTTTTTTTTTTTTTTTGATCTCGGGGAGTACGGTTGGAGATGCACGTTTTTGAGGATCTTGTATTCACGTTCAGGTAGACCTATTCGGTCATTTTGGTCTTCCATTTGGGTGGACTGGGTTGGAGTCAGTCTAAGGCAGTGTGCGGTGTGGGGAGAGAGAGCGCCCGTGAGATGACGATAAGGTAGTGTGCGGCGGTGCGTTTGTCTGAAAAACCCTAGGACGTCTTCATTTTATACTGGTCGGCCTAAATGGACCTTAAATAGGCTGGATACGTGCAATGGCGGGCGGGCTGACGCAAGCACGTCCGCACTGCTGTGAAAATTAGCGGTGACCTCGGTGCCATCAGCTCGTCCGCCATTGATATTTAGACGACTTTAGCAAGTTCGCCACTGTTGTTGTGTCTTCGGTGACGGACGGTGCTGACATCATTTGTCCGTCACTGGTGAGTGATTTCTGTACTGTGGCTTTGATGACGTCATCCCATCCGCCACTATTGTTTGCTACAGTACCTGGTGCCGAGCTTGTAGTGACGTATCGCGGGGTGTCCGCCACTGCTGTAAAATTTGAAGTGTCATATTAGGCCTATTTTGTACTAGTGTGATAACTTTAGTAAGGCAGTGTTCGAGGATACGGTGAACTCCTTTACTGTGACTTGCCTAGGAGAAGGACAATAAGATGGTGCCAACGTGACAGCTCTTTCTCGGTGGTGGAGGAGACATCGTATCCTCTTTTGTGGCTATAGCAAGGTAGAGGTTGTTGGATGGTTGTTTAGCTGCAAGAGATTGTGTCTTCTGCCAATGAGGCGGCTCTTTCTCAGTGGTATGATTATCCAATTCTCTTTTATTCCCGAAGCGGCAGAGGAGAGGTAGTTTCTTTTGATGTGGGTGGTTGTTTAGCTGTAGGAGAGTGTGTTTTTCTTTTTGGCTCTTCTATTCCTAGCCTGTGTGCAATTTAGAATGGAGTTTTCTTTCTTCCTAATCTTTATGGTTATATGCATTGTTTTGATGCGGCAAGAAAAAGCGAACCCACGCTGGTGCTAATAACTAGACTTATTATTTTATATTAGTGTGTATATATTGCCGTATCGCCATATCGTTGTTTTTGAGAAAACCCGTATCGCGTATCCGTATCCGTATCGCCGTATCCGGACAACGTAGACTCCGGCTACCGAAGTGCGTAGTGCAACAGAAGCCAGGAATACTACTCCAAGGCGTGATAGACCACTCATAGTAAAAGGAAGGTCAGTTACCAGCACATCGGAGTACTATTGTGGGGAGAAACTACTGATTATTACAGTCTCAACAAGGAAGTATCGATGAGCATAGAATTTGCAAGATAATTTTTGACCTACACTAGTGATGTGGCAGAATATATATGCCATATATAGGTTATGGAACCATTCTTTCATAGATAATGAAGTTGAAGACTCGAAGCTCTGTCATGTTTATGCAAGGCAGTGATGTCACTGCCATAGAGATAATCGCACTGCGCGCGCTAAATTTTAGAATCATGGATTGCAGATTCTCGAACATTGTATATCTTGTAGTTCAGCCCCTCAAATCGCACTGCGCCCATGCCATGCTGCCGCTCCCCACCCACAAATTTCGAATTTGAAGAAATTCACTCTGAATTTGAACATTTCCAAATTTACAATGTGAAAAACATATGTTTCAGAAAATTTAACTGAAGATAAAAAAACTTTAACTAGAGTTTTCTGAAATTTTCAAATCCAAAACATGCTCAAGTGCGTGATTTGAATTTCTTTTTCCTTTTTTTGGATTTTTTGGGAGTCTTTATTCGAATTTGAATTCAAGTTCGTGTTTGAATTAAATGAGAAATCAGAAGAAAAGGAAAAAAAAGAAAAAAAACTAATCGCACTTCTATGTGGGGCGAAGGCCACTTTTCACCGAAAGCTAGCTCAGGAAATAAAAGGTTGCACCCTTTTTTCCGCTCTCTTCTGCAGCCCACCTAGGCCCAACCTAGCCCACAACGCACAGCGTCATCTTTTCCTTCAAGAGCAGAATCTTCGATTCCGTGGAAAAAGAACAGAACCACGCCGCCTGCCATTTTCTTCCCATGGCTGTAGAAATGTTTGGGGGCGGGGGGCTCCCCGCTGGATCTGCCACCGAATGCAAGCAAGCTGTCCTAATAACATCTATCTACTACATATTGATAAATGTTTTTTTGCGACGTACATATTGATAATGTGATGATGGGTTCTTGGAAGGTCCCAAAAAACAAGGGCGCCACTTCGTGACTGCCACACCAAATAATTGGAGAGGCATATAAATTAAGGCCCCGTTCGGATCACTTTAGAAGGTGCTGTAGCAGTCACATCAAAGATGCCGGCTGTACTAAACAAAGTCAAATTACAAAACTAAGTTCAGGACCCCCATCTATTTCGCGAGACGAACGTAATGAGGGTAATTAAGCGGCGATTAGACGATGGTTACTGTAGCATCACTGTGTCAAAACATTGATTAATTAGGCTCGTTAGATTCGTCTCGAAAAATAACGCCCGTCTGCAGAAAGGTTTTGTAATTAAATTTTATTTAGTACCCCTAAATAGTAAGATTCTTTTTACTTTAGAGGGGTATAAACTTTAGAGGGTGTTTTAGAGGAGGATCCGAACGCCGCCTAATTGTAGGTATTCCTATGCATTGTATTCTTTGCATAGAAAGTAGAACCTCAACATTCTAGAGGAGTGTAGAAGGGAACTAGTTTGAAATGGTGAATGCAAGTTGGAGAAATATGCTCGGAACGGGTGGCATTGGGATTTGTAGTTCGACGGACATGAGAGAAGTCTCTGCCTCCATTCCAAGTTCAGCTTCTTCATCCAAAGCATTTTCTCGTGTGAGGGAAATGCATATCTCGGTTATAGAAGTTGATAGAGCCTTGAACTATGTTGGCGCCTGTCAATGCGGCCGTGAACTCGACAGACGGATGGGGATGCCTTGCAGGGGCCAAGACCGAAGTAATGGAGGGCGTGCTGCTGGCACCGCTGGGTCGTCATCCTCTTCCCTTCTTGGAGCCGGCAAAGCAAAAAGGGTGCAGTCCGACAAATCGCCAACGAGAAGCAGCGATGAGTCACAGAATTGGAACTTGATTAGGCGATAAGATGCAAAAATTTTGAACTGGTTAATATTATGAAGACTAGTAATTTGCTCGCGCATTGCTATGGGAATTGCACATATCTACAACATAAAAAATTTGCTCCAAAATTCCTTTGTAAATGGGTGTAACAGGTGCAACTTGTTTGACCCACCATATATGACTTAAAAAGGTAATGCCGTATCAGCAAGATTGAAAAAACAATCATCATATTAGAAAAATAATTCTCTTCCATAGATGTATACACTATACTTTTGATTCCTTAGGTAGACTATGAAAATACTCAGTCAAATTGGAAAGGCTAATTAAGCCTAGATTTAGTTTGCAAGATAATTTTGACCTACAATAGTGTGGTGGTAGATTGTAGATGCCATAGGTTCTGGTACCATTCTTTAATAGATAATTAAGTTGAAGACTCGAAGCTCTGTCATGTTTATGCAAGGCAGGGATGTCACCGCCATAGAGATAATCACCTGTACATGCTAAATAAATTGCAGAATTGTGGATTGCAGATTCTCGAACATTATATATCTTGTATTGTAGTTTTCATTTTCAATGGTATAAAATCATGGTACTGATTTTGGTACTATCTTTCATCTTTAATTTATCAATACAATACTTTTTGGTTCATCTGCATTCTTCTTCTTCATTTTTTTTCATTTCAAGTCATATTCCAAAGGTTTATACAGCTCTTGGGCCCATGTTTGAACATCCTGATCAATATGAATATTTGTATGGGTTCGTATGTGTCGCCCGCCCGATGATAAATGAGCTACCTCCTATAGGACAACAAGATGTAAGGAAGTTGTCAGCACTAATATCACAAAACTACTCCATATTGATAAATGTGATGATGGTGTTTCGGTGCACCGTGGCAAAAAAAAAAAACAAGGACGTCACTTCGGCCACTTCGTGACTGCCACACCAAATAGTTGGAGAGGTATATAAATTTAGGCTTTCCAACGCATTGTATTCTTTGCATAGAAAGTAGAACATCATCATTCTAGAGGAGTGTAGAAGAGAACTAGTTTGGAATGGCAACTGCAAATTGGACCAATACGTTGCTCGGAATGGGTGGCATTGGGATTTGTTGTTCGACGATCATGGGAGGAGTCTTTGCATTTGTTCTGAGTACAACTTCTTCATCCGAAGCACTTTCTCGTGTGACAGAAATGCATATCTCGGTTACGGAAGCTGACGGAGCCTTGAGCTGTGTTGGCGCGGCCGGCGACGCGGCCGCGAACTCGACAGCCGGGCGGGGTAACCCTAGCAATGGCGAGCAGGGGCGGCGCTGGTCCTACGACAGCGCATGGATGCGGGGCAAGGCTGCTTGGTCCCTGCGCATGGCGTAGAGGGCGGCGTGGCCAGCGGGAAGTCCACGGCGATGTCGGGATGACCATGGTGCATTGCAAACATGAGCAGCCATGGCGCAGAAAACTCGATCTCTGGTCGTCAGCAGCTGCGTGGTTAGCTCCCTTGCGATATTTTCTCCTGGTCCTTCAAGCTCACGCTGCACAGAATATGTCTTATTAATTTCCTTGTCCAATCAAACATGCTAGAATAGTAGAATATGTGTAGACTGCAGCATATGCTTCTTCACGCTCTGAGCTCCATTCCCATTCAGATCTTGCTGGTGACGCTCTGTTGTAGAAGGGAACAAAGTATTAAAAGGCCTGCAAACCAAGATGAGATTAAAGACATTGAATAATAATGTAATTTTCTTTCAGGTTCCATGCATTCTCCAGATTCGTGCGCCTTTCAATGTAGTTAAACAAAGTGAGAAGGAACTGAAGTTCAGTGTTTATGATTATTAGATGGATCGAAATAATTTGCCATAGAGGTCACAAAGTCATTTGTTTATTGTAATTGGTTGATGCTTATTTAAAGGGCCTGGCTTTTCAAAGCTTCATCAGTGGGAGGCCTTGGATCATGCTTAGTGCTACCATTCTCAGATCTTGGTGCACTTTAATGAATCCGCTTCCATTTTTATGCATGTTACATTTCGTAGGCTGATTATCCATCTAGATATGAACGTAATAAGCAAGAAAGAGTTTTATGTAATATGGTAATAAAATTATATCATGGAAGAAAATGTCACACCCTAAATCCGAGGCCAAAATCAAAACGCTAAAAATCACTAAAAAATTTAAATCTTTTTGTGTGATCTTACCTTGTCACAAATTTTCGAAAATAAAACTCACCAAAATAAATAAAGCGTAGTCGAATTTGAAAATTTTGAAATATAAAATCAAGGCTCAAGTGTTTGCTTCCATTTAAATTCCACTAAATTTTGAACCTTTTCGAATTTACAAGAAATTAAAATAAAGGATCAAGTTCCAAATCAAATTTCAAAATTTGAATTTAAACTTGCGTCAAAACCTCACCATATGCATTTCTGAATTTATTTGGATTTATTTGAATTGTTTGATCGACCTTTGCTTTTGTCCAAATTTGAAATTCCTTCAAATCTCGAAATCCAGAAAATATCAAACCTTTTCTCTCTTCTCGGGCCGCCCCTTTTCCTTTTCCTCCCAGCCGGCCCAACTCTTCCCTTCTTCTCTCCTTCTCCCACCGGGCCGAGCCCCTCTCTCTCCGGCCCAGCTTCTCCGGCCCAGCTCGCCAGCCCGTCTCTCTTCCTCTCCCTCTCAGCCGCTGACGTGTGGGGCCGCCCCTTCGTCCTCCTCCCGCCGTCGGGTCATGTCGCCGCGCCGCGCCCATGCCGGCCGGTTCCCCGGCGCCGTCTCGTCACCTCCGCGCGACAGGATTTCCGCGTGGAGCACGTGCGCCTTCCCCGCACCGCCTCTCCCCTCCGCTTTCTTGCCGCGCCCGCCAAGGTTTCCGCCACCGCCTTACTGGCGCCACCGCCTTCGGGCTTACCTGCCGCGCGCGCCACGGAGCGCCACCGCCTCCGCCCGTCTATAAACAAGACTCCAAGTCCTCTCTCCGAGCTTCCATCTTCAGCCCTCGCTATTCTCCACTCCCTCTCTCTCTCTCTCTCTCTCTCTTTCCTCCCTCCGGCGAACTCTCCGGTGGGCTTCCCCATTGCCATTGGCGAGCCTCGTCGTCTCATTCTTCGTCTTTTAACTTCTCCTTTCCGCGCTCGGTCTCACCATGCTCATCTTGTCCGCAGCCGTAGCTTGAGGAGCGAGATCAACGTCGACCTAGCCGCCGTCCTCTTCCTCATCGCCGACCGCCTCCAGTCACTCTCCGGCTCGACTGAGCTCACGGTGAGCTTCCCCGTGCCGTCATCTCCCTCCTGCGCCCCACCTTTTCCTTCTTTCTCCCGCGCGCGCATCACCTCACCGAGCGCCGCCGTTTTCCCATGTTCGACCTCGCCGCCGGCCACGCTCCTGGCCGAGCCCTGGCACGCCTAGGCCACCCACGGCCTCGCCTCACCCTCGCGCACGCGCACGGCCACTCACACAAGCCCCCGCGCGCACGCACTTGCATCTCCACCGCAAGCCGGCGCACCGCCGCACTCTGGCCAGCTCGCACCGCCGTTCTAGCGCTCCCGCACGTCGATGCGCACCACCTGCAGTTTCGCTGTCGCACGTAGAGCACGTAGGCGCCTTCCGCGTCCCGTTCCGACCACCACAGATGCCGCCGGCGAGGTTCTCGGCGATGCGCCGCCACGCGCGCCCCTCTCCGGCGAGCCCGCGCCTCTGCTCCTCTCTCTCCCTCCACGTCGACATCATCCCTCATCCTGTTCCCCTTCGCGCACTCGACCTCGGCATCCTTTTCTCGTCGCATTTCATCGCCGGCCATCGCCTCCGGCGACAAATCCGGTGGAGCGCCGCCACGCTCGCGCCCCTCCGGCCGCCCTTTGACCCAGTCCCGCCGCTGCCGACGTGGCGGGCCACGTCATCTTGTGGGCCCCGCTGTCAGCCCCTCATCCTTTCCCTTCCTTTCTCTGTGCGCTCGGTTCACGTGAACCAGAGGCACGTGAACCCTTCGGTCCACCGTGAACCTGGTGCACAAGCCTTTTTCAATTAAGAAATAATTCCATAAAACCAGAAAATCCCCAGGGCTCTGTATTTTTGCAGATACGCCCCTAACCATTCTGAAATCCTGTTTTAGTCCTGTCTTTTTACAGAAAAGTCCCTATACTTTTCTGTAATTACACTTTGACCCCTATCATTTTACACCGAGACCCCTAAAGTTTCTGAAATTACAGATAGGTCCCTGTCAACTTTCTGTATTTACCAATAAGCCCTCAAATATTTCTGTTCCTGCAAATAAGCCCTTTAATCTTTGAATCTCCATATCTTTTCCGTTCTAACTCCGTTTCGAGCTATTCTTGCGCTCACGCGTTCGTATAAACGCATGGTACCTTTTGGTACTGGTTTTGAAGATCTAAAATATCTTTTTGAGCCATCAACACCTCAAATTCCTATTCTTTTAGTAAAACCTCGCCACGATAAATCCTACAATCATGACCTCGTCGTCCTGCGCACTTGCCTATTCTTTTGCACTACACCTAATCGATCTCAGCACACCGTACCGCCTCAATGTAATCCATTGTGGCACTAATTTTGGACTCCGCACATAGACCCCGTCTACGTCACAATTCTTTTCTTTCTAATAAAAATTCCATATCGGCATATCCCGCACTGCTGAATCGTTTTCCACCGATGCTCGCTCGTCACTTGACATTCAACCGATCTTTCATATCAAGTACTCGCACATCCCGAAAATGCTGAATCCACACAGAAAGTACACACACTTTTCTTTCGAACACATTTCCAATATCAGAAAAATCTCAGAAAATTCCTAAAAATACTTTACACCCTTCTAAACACTTTCCAACCCTTTATCGCTTCAGATTAATTAGGATTATGGCTATACTTAATTTCTTAGCTTAATCCTGATTAATTTCCTTTCTATACATTTCCTAAATTCATGTCAGCCTCACACCTGCGCCAGAATTGCTAAGCTCACCCGGCAAATGTACACAGAATCTTTTACGACCAATTTCCAGTACTAGAAAAATCCCAGAAGAATTTCCTGAAAATATTTTGAGCCGTTCTCAACATCTTCCAACCATTATTCATCCCAAAATAATTAGGATTATATCAATGCTTAATTAAGCATGATCCTAATTAATTTCCTTTTTCCGTAAACTTCCAAAATTCATATCTTTTCATTCAAGCTCCGATTTTGGCGATTCCTTCGCCAAAATTAATATAAAATCACTCTCTATCCAGTGCCACCAGAATCAATCCCTTTTTAATGATCTTTGATCAATCCCTCTCTTTTAATTGTCTTTTAATTCCCCGTGTTTTATTTGTATTCGTGCATTCATATTTTACATGAGCACGCACACGGACCACCGTCATGCGCCCGTCGCGTGACAGATAAACTTATTAGATAATAAATTAATGATAATTAAGTAGTACCATAATAGGTAACTAAAGTGACACACTTTGCGCGTTGTATAAGTGTTGCATAAGCATTTATATAGATTACAATCTATATAAAGGCTTAATGCTACAAATGTACGACAAACACGTACACACGCCATCCTCCCACCTCCTCATACACTCATGCCTTCTTCATGGTGTTTAGCATCCTCCATTTACAAATAAAAGCCCTAGTGTTGATGCATCACCTACTTTAGCCCTAAGACAATAAAATCTCCCTTAAAGTAAAACCGGCTGCATCATGCATAATTTGTGTTCTTGTCCTTCTCTGGTTTTTCCTCGTTTTTTCCTTTAGAGTTAATTGGATCTTTTTGGCTCTTTTCGCTCTTATTTCTTTTGCGGTAGTTTGTTTATCCGCGTTGTTTTTATGCGCTAGATTGCGTGAGCTTCGAAGAAGAGCCCGAGGAATTCAAGGAATTGCTAAAGAATTCAAATTCAAGGACATATCAGAAGATACAAGAATCAAGAAGGAACTTGAAGATTAGGAAAGCGATTTTTGAGGCAAGCCCTAACTCCCATTGATCATATTGATCCTATGATTGCAAAATTATCCTATTTAGAGCTGTTTATAAATAAACATGCATGGTATTTAAATGTGATTAAATGCTAGAATGACCTAGTAATATTTGATTGCCATGCCTTGATCTTGAAATATCCTGATTCCTTGTTACACCTAGGAACCCGCATCATTAATTCATTAATGATGTGCTGGTATGCTGCTTAGGACTTCACCATGAGTTTAATTAATCTTGCTCACATGATTTTCGTGTAAAAGGTGTGAGTGCTTGGTGGTGTGCGTAAATGTGAAAATGGGTGGGATTGGTGATAAGTGCAACCCCTAGTGAGGGAATGTTCTGGCGGGACCAGGCGAGGTAGTCCTCAGTGGGGAGGCTATCTCTGGGACGCCCTTCCTCGCGAGGATTGGCTATTGAAGATGCCTGGTTCGGTCGTATAAGGACCGGTTCTTGTGCCGCCTTTGCCTAGCACTATACGCGCAGCCACAAGCCCTGTATGGGAAGGGGATTGGAACCACACCCTACTAGTACTCACCCGGTACCCCCCGGAGGCAGGAGATTGCAACGGAGTCCCAGGAGAAGACTCGTTCGTTGGTGGGTGTTCGAGATCTGGCATTTATGACTGGCCATATTATGATTGTGAAGCCCCTGGTGATGTCCGTGGGGGTTGCCGTGGTGGTACCAAGTAGGTATGGGACCTTTAGTGGCAAAGTTCAAGCCGGGAAACCGGTGGAGGACTAATCCACCTTGTGGGGAAATTTGTGCACCCTCGGCCGAGGTTAAGAATCTATCCGGATAGCCGTGTTCCACGGTTTTGGACAACGCGAAGGCAATGGCCACACTATGATTAGGGTTTCCTGTGTGAGTTATCCTTGGCGTGTTTTCGGAATACACCGGCGTGGAGCCGTGCGCTGGTTTTCGGCCAGCATTAAAAGTGAGGAACTGGTGGGATTGAACCATTATCTCCCCCAGGGCCGACCAACCCCATTATATGATAATAATCTTGACTGTAGTTTGCGAACTGGCTTTGTTTGCAAAACAACCCTTGCATGAAAATTGGCTTTTCCGCCAATACAATAAACCCCAGCCTTTACCATTGATATACCCTTGCATATGTTTACCCCTTGTGTTAGGGTTTGCTGAGTACCTTATGTACTCACGCGTTTGCGCCTGCTGTTTTTAGTGAAGAGAAGGCTTCGTAGGAAGCGGCGACATGTTGGTTTTCGGGTCTGCTTCTCAAGTCTGCTTGTGGAGTGGGCCGTGGTTTCCGCTGATTTGCTTCGCCGTTAGTCGGTCGGATGGACATGGATGGTCTTAATCCTTGTCGAACCGCCACTAAGGGCTCTATAGCAGGTAATACTTCCTTTATTCGAAGTATGCTTTGGCTATCACATCTGTGTTCTTGTGCGTATCAGCTACTGATCCAGGGACTGATACATGATGCACAACATACTCTCTTGAGTAGGGTATGACAGAAAAACCATTCAAGATTGAATTGGTAGAGAAATAGAAAAGCAGGTGGACATTGAACTTATCTTCCATCTCCCACCCAATTAAAGGAGAGACCTCACAAGCGGCAGGTCTTTAGAGTATCACCCACTCTCACGTCGACTCATAGTTGACAAAGTCAAGTCTGTCAAGGAACAATGGACATGTTTCTTGAATGTTGGTACCTCCCTCCATCAATTTTTTGGTCTGCAACCGCGTTCAGCACGGAGAGTTTTCAAGATCTAATAATGCAGTTCCAAGTCCTGTCACGTTGCTAGCTACACCGACAGATAATGTAACGACTTGGAAGTTCACCACCAGGTCTTCCCTCGTGAACGGTACTGATAATCAATCGCACATCAAGCTAGCTTGCATTGAAAAATCCCTGCCGCATCAAATCATGCTTGACGTGACTTATACGGTGGAGTGCATGATAATGCTGCCATTTTCATTTTTCTTTTATCTCCGTTTGCTTGATGAGTTCACTTAAGGTGTGTGGACTTACAACGTTGTGCATTAGATATAGTCTCTCATGTTGGATAGTATATACTTTAAGTTTTGCTTTTGAAATTGTTAACTATAAGTAATTTTGAAATGTTCCTTTTAAAAATGAAAAAGCTCATATTTGCAAATTTGTGTTTAGTACTTTTTTTTTCATTCCAGGTACTGGGGCTAGCTAGCCATTTGCCATAGGAGTTGTAGCAAATACCATCGACACAGCATGGCATAATTGAACAACGGAAAGCAATAGATCAAGAGAAGACGTTTGAAAACAATTTTATGGTTCATACTTACGAAAAATATTACAACCCATTTTCTACTTGCAAATAAACCGTGCGGAAAAGTCTGGTAGTAGTTGTAAGTATATAGTATGCTCCTAAATTTTATGTTTTAATTGACTAGGTGAAAATGCCATGATATATACACTGCTACCATGAGTTTTCTAAACTTGCTATTGCCATGTTTTATCACGTACTATCCGCATCCATTATAGTCCCTCGTTCAAATATTTATTATATAGCTTGCTCTTGATGTCGTTGTACAAAGTACTTCGCTGATATGAACCCCTTTACTCTGCTGGATACCATTACAATGAGACTATACGTCCATGGAATGAATTGGGGCTCGTGTATTTGTTGAAGAAGATTTGTGTTTGAAAACGGTTCCGCCTTCTAGAAGCAACTGCATGCAAGAAAAAAAAAAGGAAGGAAAAAGTAATGCAAAAGAACCACTGCTAATTGGACTGCACGCATGAAGATCCTCTTTTTGTTAGATTCCCATGCCTTGGCTCAGCAAGTTGGTTGCCGTCTCGATGCATTCACGAGTGAGAGCGGCTGCTAGGCATCATTCAGACTCAGTCTCCCTTATCATTTCACTGCGTATAGCACACGCTTCTTCACATATTGCCAAGCGTTGAAAATTCATCTCAAATTATTGGTTTGATCTGATATATAGAATCGGATGCAGAGAAGATGATAAAAATTTCATGATAAATTGCTGCATGGACTTGCCCGGCCCTGTACTTGTTGATGCCGATCAGTATGGCCCTCACAAAGACTCGCAACAAAGACCTGGGCCTCCAAGTCGTTGCATTCCTGGAGTGTTGACTGGGCGCTGGACCCGTAGGCTAGACGGAACACAGTCACCCAGTCGTTGCAAGCTATGGCGAGCGCGTGCCTGTATATAAACCCCTCCTTCAACCTCAAGGGGGCAGACGCCAAGCTCCCCTCGCTACAAATTAAGGAGAAACAACAACAAAACAATTTGTCATCCATGCCGTTACATAGATTAGCATCCCTGATACTAGTATGGCTCAGCGCAGCGCTCGCGGCTGTGGCCATAGCCGCTGGAGCACTGCCTTCGTCGTTGCTGCAACCAAGCAGCGACTGCCAGAGAAAATGTGGTGACGTAGATATCCCTTACCCGTTTGGCATCTGGACTAGCCAGCAAGACGACAACTGCGCTCTGCCAGGCTTCTATCTGACCTGCAACGACACCGGTAATGGTGCTTACAAGCCGTTCCATACAAATGTGGAGGTGCTGAACATCTCGCTCCCGAAAGGCCAGGCCCGGATGCTGAATCACATCTCTTCTTACTGCTACGACACAACATCAGGGGGCATGGACTACAATGACTGGCACTTGAACTTCAAAACGACACCCTACAGATTCTCCAACACCGATAACAAGTTTACGGTCATCGGCTGCCAGGCACTGGCGTACATCCTCGACGACGACCTTGGCAACACTGGCAGGTTCATGAGTGGTTGCGTGGCCATGTGCCGGCGCGGCGACGTGACGACCCTGACCAACGGCTCCTGCTCCGGGATCGGCTGCTGCCAGACTGCGATCCCCAAGGGCCTGCAGTACTACCGAGTCACGTTTGACAAGAACTTCAACACCGCGGCTATCTACAAAGTCAGCCGGTGCAGCTACGCTGTGCTGATGGATTCATCGAATTTCACCTTTCTGACGAGCTATGCTACTTCGCCGGATTTCAACAACACCAACGACGGCCAGGCTCCGCTGGTTGTGGACTGGGCCATTGGAGACAAGACCTGCGAGGTTGCCCGCAAGGAGGATCCCAGTACTTATGCATGCGTCAGCAGCAATAGCGACTGCTTCGACTCGCCAAGTGGAAATGGCTACATCTGCAACTGCTCCAAGGGGTACCAAGGCAATCCTTACCTTCAGGATCCGGAGCTTGGATGCAAAGGTACTAATTAAATCTTCCAAATCCCACGTCTCGAGTTAGCAAGGGATCGAATACGTTGCCATGCGGTCGGTCTTGTAGCTAGCTTTGTACTATCATGGTCATCTGTCAATTAATTTCATTCATATATAAAACATTTTGTATCGAGTTTTATACTAATATATTCCTTGTACGTATGAACTTTTGCTAAGTGCATTGCAGATATTGATGAATGTAAGGATCAAACAAACAGTACCTGCTCTGTTAATGCAAATTGCATCAACACTCCTGGCGGATTCGAATGTGTTTGCCCTCCGCAATATCCCAATGGCAGTCCCAGTAATGGAACATGCCAGCGGGATCAAGCTCTTTCCTCGAAAGCTAAAATCACCATTGGTACTTCTCGTTATTCGTTTCAAGCCACTGTTTTGTTACAGTTAACTCCCTCACTTTTTTAATTTATGATACTTGTTATTTCATATATGAAAAGGGGAGGGAGTAGTTTTGTTCCTTGAGAACCTTTGCATCTCTATTGGCACAGAATTATCATAAATTTGGAAACAAAAATTGGGATCCGTTGTATCGGGTGGTAACAATACAAATTGCAAACTGATGCCAAATATAGTTTTGTTTTTTATGGACATTCCATAGGTGCCTACAGTAGCACCTTCTCATATTTATCAACACACCTTCCTTATTTTCTTTATTGCTTTGTTAACACAGCTGAAATATACCAAGGTATTACTTATACATATAAATGCGCTCAACCACTAAATCTCCTTGTTAATTTATTTAATTCCAAAGCAGAATTTACGTATATAAAACATTCTATTCCCACGCCTTACATAAAGCTATCTTTCTTGTTAATTTATTTAATTTCAAAGCAGAATTTACCTGTTTCAATAACGCATAGATGTTTCCGAACAGCAACAACAAACAGAAAGACTCATTAAGTAAAACAGACCAACTTATACAGTCATTCTCAAAAAGCTCCTATTTTTGCTATCTTTTTATATTTAGAGTTATGTACTTGCACTAATTCAGCATACATATCTTTTGTAAAGTCATTTAGGAATTTTTCTTTAAATCCATTCGAGATAGATATATATTCTCAACTATGGAGGGTGTAAAGTAGTTCTTTTTTCTCTGGGTGTTATTGTGTGCCTTTTTTATCAGTGGGTGCTAGTTCTAGTAATTTCTCGAACTTGGATCCAAACAGAATCCAAGCTTAATTTCTTATCAACAAGAATGCAATGACTCGTACAGAAACATTTTACGTGCATACATATACGAACAGTCAGCATATATCAGCTGCTTACCAATTAACAAACTATATTCATGCTCTCCCATGCAGGTATAAGCGTTTCAGTTTTGGTTGGCCTTATACTTTTCCTAGGGGCAGAATGGATCAAGCACAAACGACATATTGCAAGGCAAGAACATATGAGGAAGACAAATGAATGTTTCGAGCTAAATGGTGGCCAACTGTTAATAGAAATGATGAAAGTGGAATGCAATATTTCATTCAGATTGTATAGACGTGAAGAAATCGAGCTGGCTACAAATAACTTTAATGACAGTGAAATCATCGGACAAGGTGGACAGGGAATTGTTTATAGAGGGCATAATCTGGATCCAGATAACAATCCCGTTGCAGTCAAAAAATGCAAGGGCATTGATGAGAGTAGGCGAGTGGATTTTGTGAAAGAGCTTCTCATACTTTCTCGAGTCAACCATGACAACATTGTCAAGCTTCTTGGTTGCAGTCTGCAGTTTGATGTTCCAGTCCTTGTCTATGAGTACGTGCCAAACAAAACACTAAAGTGTCTAATCCATTCCCAAGATAACAACTACACCCGGACACTAGATATCCGCCTGAAGATTGCTACCAAGTCCGCTCAAGCACTTGCATACCTGCATTCACTTAACCATCCAATCTTGCATGGCGATGTGAAGTCTGCCAATATTCTTCTTGGTCCTGATCTTTCCGCGAAGGTCTCAGATTTCGGGTGCTCCATGATTGGATCAACGGATGAAAATGTTCCAGTGGTGAAGGGCACACTGGGCTACTTAGATCCAGAGTACTTATTGAGCTTTAAGCTTACTGACAAGAGCGATGTTTACAGCTTTGGTGTCGTTCTCCTAGAGCTCTTAACACGCAAGAAGGTTATATCCAAGGAGAAGGAGTCCCTTGCCTCGGTTTTCCAGGAGGCTGTGAAGAAGGGAAAGCTTTATGAGCTTGTGGACTCTGAGATCATGGATGACCAAGAAAACATGGACGTTGTGCATCAACTAGCAGAGTTGGCTGGTCGATGCTTGATTATGGCTGGTGAGCACAGGCCAACTATGAAGGAGGTAGCAGAGGAACTCCGGCTACTGGACGGTGTGGTACAACAGAGGCCAGGAGCACTATTTCACAGTGATAGACCAATCATAGTGCCAGGAAGGTCCAAAACCAACACAGCAGACTACTATTCTGGGGGAGAAACTACTGATTATTACAGCCTCAGGAAGAAAGCTGTGATGAGCATAGAAGTTGCAAGATGATTCTGACCTACAGTAGTGAAATGGTAAAATGTACATGCAACAAGTTAATTCACCATTCCTCCACATGTTTGTTTATGCAGACCAATCATATGTTGAAGCTGCGTCAGGTTTATGCAAGGGGCCTCTCTGACACAAAGATAATGCCTATATGTATGCTAAATAAATTGTATAGATCATGGAATGCAGAATTATCGAACATTCATATCTTATAGTTTTTTACAGCACACAAGTCATGGTATACTGATCTTGGTAGTAATTCGTACTTATGTTATCAATAATTTTTGGTTCGTCCATGTGTGCTTCTAGTTTAGTTTTTGTTTCATTTCAAGTCATATATCAAGGCTTCACTCTGTTCTTTAGTCCCTGTTTCAACTTATTAATAGATGTGAATATCTGTATGGGCTATATATGTATATAGCCCGTCCGATGAAAATTAAGCTACTCGTGATAGGAAGTAAATGCGTGCAAGGTGTCAGTACTAAAAACTATTTCAAAATATATGCAGTTTTTGACTTTCAGACTTCGCGATTGACCGTTCGTCTTATTCAAAAAAAATTGTCAAAATATAAAACAAATAAGTCATGATTAAAGTATATCTAATGATAAAACAAATCATAACAAAATAAATAATATTTTTATAATTTTTTGAATAAGACGAGTAGTCAAACGCAATGTCTAAAATTCAACAACTGCTTATATTTTGAAACGGATGGAGTATACTCCATACTGATAAATGTGATGATAGGTAGGTATCGTGACTTCAACACACCAAACTGTTGGAGGTGTATAAATTGTGGGCATCCGTTGATAGATGTCTTACTCTTTACATAGGAAATAAAACATCATTGCAAGAGATCTGGTCTGAAATGGCAAATGCAAGTCGCTGAAATACCTTGCTCGGAAAGGGTGGCATCAGGATCTGTAGTAGAACAGGATTCTCAACGGTTTCTGCGCCTGGGTTCTCGTTATGAATGATTAATCCGAGGTCCAAGCCATTTTGGATCCTATTCTTGGACAAAGTATTCTTGGAACCCCGGCAGGAGACTATGGCTGCGCCTCCTCTCTTAGATGCAACCGCGGCCTGTGCCTCTCAAGCCTCGGAAGCTCAGGGATGCAGAAGTGTCACTAAGGTTACTAGCCAGATAGCGCCTGATGGCCCCTCGAACGCAGCAAAGTAACCAGTTTCTTGGCGCTGCCTTGACATATCTAGGTGCAAAGTGATAGGGCCAAAACCACACCATGTGCGAATCCCTGCTGCAACTGCATGCGCGCTGCTGAAAACTGTGGAAAGACGAGTCGAGATCTCTGTGCGTTTGGAAAATTTTGTTTTAATGATTCCTGGGTTTCGGTAATTAGTGCTGAAAGACAAAGCATATTCATGTTAGTGAGTCGGTTCTGCTCAAGTTAATTCTCTACCGTACTTGCATATGATTGATGACGAATTGGTATTGATTTCAGTAGAAAGATAAATGCTAGCTAGGTTGATGGAAGGCTAGGGGTATGGAAAAGTAGAGCTATAATGGACTATGAAAAATAGTATCATACATACTAGTAGTATGATACTACCATCGTGGCACAACATAAAACAAAGTTCAGGTGGAACAGCGTAAAACAATCTCTGAACCTGAAGTGGCGAGATAGTTAACTGCAAACAATGATGCACGGATAATCGTGGCGAAAATTGGCGGCTCAGTTTTCTATTTTATAGAGAGAGAAAAAAAGGTTAAAGTTCCCACATATTGAGCTGTTAATGGACTTTTAACCTTCTGTTGCATTCGTGGTAAAGGTTGCCGCAATTGTTTTGATTAGGTGGTCAGACCTTGCGCTCATGCTGCCGGTGCGTGCTGTTCCTGCTGTTAACTGTGAGGTATATTCCTGTGTGATGCTCAAGGCTGCTCTCTACTTCTCTTCCGTCTATATGCATATGTCAGCTTATCCAACCATTTCGTTTATGCATTGACATTGTACTTTGCCACAAGCACATGCTAATCTGGCGAGCTAAGTTATGTTTTCATGTGTGTAACCAGTTGTCGGCAGCTGGTAGCTTGAAGTAGGGAGGAGTGAGCGCAACGCAAGGGCCTTAACAAGAGTCATCGACAACTTCGCTCGTCAAAGAAATTAAGGGACTGGTTCATTTTATTGTTCCTAAAGTACCAATAAATATGTGTAAGTAGTTGTGAATGCTCCCGCTAAACGCACAACGACGTTAACATCATAGAAAATTCGCTCCTACAGGGAATCGAACCCAGGACCTTAAGTGTTACTGAGGCTTTTGTAACCACTAGGCTACAGGCCCTTTCGTAACGACTTTTTTATGTTAGATATGTGCTTCATTGTCTTAACCATTTACATACCCATCAATTTATCTTGCTTACTGGCATGTGCGTGCCCTCGCACACCACTGTATAGACAGCCAACGGAGGAGGGACATGGTTGTAGTATTTCTCACAAAGATTGCATTGACTTTTGATGATACTCTGATGGCATGAAGAGGTATGTGTCATTTTTATTCCGGCCTGGTTGTTCCCTCCATGGCCATCCTTGAATCGTCTAAGCTTGAAACTAATAAAAATCCACATGTGGAAGTAAAGAGTGAACTAAGGGGAGCCGATAAAATGTACAACTACCGGAGTTTAATTATTTATTATGAGCAAGTACAGGATTTCTGAATACCTTTTTTTTGTGGAACTGGATTTCTGAATACTTGAATGTGCACTTTTGCAAGTTTTCAATTGTACAAAGCACGATACTTCAGTTGGCAGCTTTCTTCATCTCAATGTACTACCCCTTGAGTTCATTTATGCACACACCTAGCTACTTCAAGTTTTTTCTTGGGTAAGTAACATATGTCAACTGTTTAACGGTTTACATCATAGGTTTGGATTTACATGCTCATGCATGTGAACCATTGTGTTACATAGTACGTCGAATTATGAATAAACTACGTGAAATGGCTTGTAGCCTAGTGGTTACAAGAGCCAGTAACACCTGAAGTCCTAGGTTCGACTCCTCGTGGGAGCGAATTTTTTAAGATTCAACGGCGTTGTGCTTTCAGCGAGAGGCGACATGGCTGTCGACAGTGAGGCGCCAGTGGTGACTTCGTCAATCTTGAGGATTTGCAGGCTCAGTCTTCGAGGATGCTCATAGGGGTAGGGTTTGCGTATGTGCGTTCATAAGGTGAGTGTGCGTGTGTTGTGAGTGTCTGAGTTGTACTATGTAATCGAAAAAAAAAGAATTACGAATAAACTACCGAAGAGAGGAATAAATACATTTAGATGCCAGAACTGATATCTATCTATTCGAAAAAAAAACTAATATCTATCTACCATCTCATAACAAGGCTTCTGCAAGGCCCCCGCGTCGTCTTCCCAGGCGACACGGGCGGCGGCTCCCACCGCACCGCCTTCGATCCTCCTCTTCTCTCCATCCACCTTGCCGTCGCCGGAGCCGGCTCGCGCAGCACAACCCACGCAGCGGCGAGGACGGCGGCGACGGGGCTGTTGGTTCCTTTTCCCGTGTATTCCGGATCTGCATCTTAAGGTGCGGCGGCGGCGGCTGATCCCGATCCCGGTGGATTCAAGGGGTGGCCGGGGCGCACCCTGATTGGTGCTGCCTACACGCCATGCGCGCCGCCCTCGCCGATCTTTTTCGGTCGTGCGTTTCTCACCTGCCATTCCATCGTTCGTCATCATCAGGTCCGGCGTGGGCTTGGCAGCGGACTAGTTTTGGATGATTGAGGGTCTCCTCCGAGTCCTCGATTAATCTGGATGGAAGTGCGTTCGGCGGCCAGGCGTGCCTCGGTGGGCTACCACGTTGGCAGGGCGCGCGGCGATTGCCAGTTGCATGCCCATGGCGTCGTGCAAGGGCGTGTGTGGAGCGGCTCTCGTCGTGCTCGCTGGATTGTCTTCGATGTGCCGGAAGATCACAGGAGATGCAGATCAGAGACAGCCTACGGAGAAGACGAAGTTCGTTTAATTTCTCCGATGTCAAAAGTCTGCATTTGGGATTTATCAACGCGATCTCTGAGTCTATAAGGTACCTTTTGTCATTTTGGTGGTCAATGTTCCGAAGAAATGAATGAGCAATTCTTTTGGAGTCTGCAACAGCATTTGGCCTGTGGTGGCTAAATCTTCGCTTGTTTGAGAGAGGCCATCAAAAGCTATGGGCGTGGTTGTTTGCTGACTTCTGAGATCTGTTTCCAATATACCAGTTCTGGAATGCAAGACTTTCTCAGTTCATGCAAGAATTATCAATGTCGGAAGTGGTGCAGCGAAAGCATCGCGTGGAGCGCGGGGAGGTGCTTTACCTCCACACATTCTGATTTCATTCTTGTCTATGACTTTTGAAGATCGTGCAGCGAAAGCATCGCGCGTGTGCGCGAGAAGGGTGTCGGACCTCCGCACGACCTTGCCTGCCAGAGTTTGGATGCAAGCGATGAAGTATTGTTTAAGCGGCGACAACATTCTTGTAGGAAGGTGACTTCTTTAAAGGATGAAGATAAAGCTGCAACAATAGTGATAATTGACGTCATAGGATTTTGGAGGTGCTAAGCTAGATGATAGAGTTTTACGTTGTTTGTTTGGTGTTTTAGGCTGATTTGTGTCAGCTCACCTAGGGTGTTTGTATGTAAAGGCTAGATGTACCTTCGTTGTGCAGAGGCCGGAACATTATTTCATCTCGAAATAAAAAGCTTCCTTTATCTAAAAAATAACAAGGTGGATGTACAGTACTACCACAAAACTTCAATGCAACTCAAAATGCTCAAAATTGAGATATATAAATTGTTGAAATACCAATAGAAGTCTTAGTCTTTGAGCAAGAAACAGATCCTTGCGGTTCTACTAGATGATTCAATGTTCAAAAAATAAAGTGAAAGTTGCAGAGAAATACGTTACCTGGAAAGGGAGGCACTGGGATATGTAGTTCAACCGGCATTAGAAACGGCTCTACTTTCATTTTGCATATCCTGATTAAAGCTAGCCACTTCTTCACGTGTCAGAAATGTTCGGCCCAACAATTTCTGAGCCACTTCCCCGAACTGATCCCTTTGACGAGTTCTATATGTCACACACCGTGTGTTACCCTGCAGGAGACTACAACAGTCCCTCCTTACACACGTTTTATTCAAGAGCCACCACTGTATTTTCTTTTTATCCTTTTCCTTTTGTTTGTCTGGTTTTCTTGTTAGTTTTAGCTTTTACATTTTGACAATGGTTCTTTTTATATAAATGGAAAAGGCTTGCACTGTGGGGAACTCCCCTACAGTTTTTCGGTCAAAAAAAAAAAGAGCCACCACGGGCGTGGGGACCACAGCTATCCCCTGCCCCGGCAGTTGCTACTAGCCTGGCTACCAGCAATCTTATATTTACTAATTGGACGCTCCTTCTGAGGTATCCACGTTAATCGAAACAAAATGCTATAAATTCTCAAAAAAAGTAAAACATCCGGTCGTATAAATTAAAGTAAGATAAACAACAGCCTTTAGATCTAACATGATCCAAACTACCCACATATGCCATTACAAAAACTTAGCCAAAAGGACCTATAATATCTATTTACAGATTACCTACCATGCAATTATAAGTAAAACATAGATAAATTCAGAATTAAAAAAAAAGCCAAAAATACCCCTAATCTTATTTCTAAATTACACACCATGCCACTATAGGTAAAAAATTAATTAAATTCAAAACTAGAAAAATACCTAAAAATACCCTTAATTCCTATTTCTAAATTACCCACCATGCCACTATGGGTAAAAAATAATTAAATTCAAAAATAGAAAAAATAGCTAAAAAGTACCATGCCACTATTAGTCACACAAAGTAAGATTCGAATTAAAATTCGGAAGATAAAAAATAAACAAAAATGCCTCTCAAAGCTATTTCTAAATTACACACCATGCCATTATGAGTCAAAAAATTAATTAAATTCGGAATAATAAAAAATAGCAAACAAAATCCCTAATTCCTATTTCGAATTTACTCATCATACCATTATGAGTCCAAAAATATCTAAATTCAAAAAAAATAGCAAAAAGTACACCAAATTTCTATTTCTAAATTAGTCATTGCCAAATTTGGATTAATAAAGGAGTCTATTTTAATATTGCAATGCAGATCACATTAGGGTTAAAAGTCTTTCCTGACCCAGACGTAATTTAGTTCAAACATGGATTCAACAATAATAATATTTATCTTTAATACGTAAATAGATAATTAATATGTATATGCCTATATATCAAATAAGGAATCAAAGCAAAATAATTGATGAAGGGTAAAAAGCACTTTAACCGTTATAATATTATGAACCTTTAAGACCATATACTCAAAATGTTTTGAAAGTAATTTCACTATATAGACATATATGTTGGTTAAAGTTTGGATAGTATAATATTGTACGGAGTACTTAACTAAATAAAAATGTGTGATATATATGATTGTACATAACATAGAGACCATATATTCATAACTTTGAGAAAAGATATATGTTGGTCAAAGTTTGGATAGTCTAATATTGTGTTTAACTAAATATACATATGTGATAGGAAAAATATCAAAAATGTTACCCATGTGATGGTGCGAAAGATACCCATTTCTTATAGACTGGTTTAAGTATACTATAAATAAAACAGTAAATAAGGAATTCAATTTGTAGTATACATATATCAACGATTGCATCTAATATTGAATATAGTCTAACACATACTCATTATTAATAATATATCTAAAATGTGATATGAAATTTTGTAGTTTAAATGCTAGATTTAATGCTAATAATAATTAAATAATCAGTTCACTCGATCATTATGCTTGCAAAATTATTTGTTTTAAAAAAAGCTCTAAATATTTATGCGTCTCTCTAATTTCTAGCTCGTGCGATGCACGGGTTGAAAGGCTAGTGACGTAAGTTCATGGCAAGGACATAACACCATGGATGAATCCCTCCTACTGGTGATGAAGCACAACGGCTGATGAGGGTAGTGGAAATATCAAAATTCTTTGTTTGGAAACTGTATTTTTAATATTCAAGTTCAACATTTTGCTAATACACAATTAGATGAACTGCAGGACTTACTGGCAAACACAATTATCAATGATAACTCACCAGACAAATGGGTGTATATTTGGGGAAATAATGAGTTCACCTCCAAACGTGCTTATCTGCAACTGATTGGTGACTGTGGTGCTTCCCCGTGGTTTAGTTGGATGTGGAAGGCTAGATGTCAGAGCAAAATAAATTTTTTCTTCTGGCTCCTTCTTCGGGACAGAATTAACACAAGAATCTACTCCGAAGAAAGAACATGGTCCTACAAGATTACACTTGTGTCCTTTGCAATAACTCCACTAAAGAAACTCTGATTCACCTTTTCTTAGGTTGTCCCTTCAGCAAATGGTGCTGGGCCTGCTGGCGGTTTCTTAATGTGACATGGAACACTAATCTTCAGCCAAGTGATATGCTGCAACAGGCAAAAAATCAGTTTCGATCAGTCATCTTCAGAGAAGTGATTATGGTAGCTTGCTGGACGATTTGGTGCCATAGAAATGGGATAATCTTTGATAATCAGTGACAGTCACTTCTTGCTTGGAAAAGAAATTTTGCTGAAGAGATGGAAAAGGTCCTGCTTAAAGCAAAACCTTCGCTTCGGCCGTGTATAGAACAGTGGATGAGTAGTACCTTGTAAAGTCTCTTCTAGGGTCTTTTTTTTTAGGTCTACGACCTGTGTAAAATGCTTTGTACAGTACTAACTCTTTTATTAATGAAAAACAAAAATAGGTAGGGAACTCCCCTGCCGACTTCTGCTCAAAAACATTTTGCTAATACATGTTGAAGTCAAAAAAATAGACACTCTTGTTCCTGATGGCCACAGCTACGGTGACATCGACTGCTCCAAGCAAGGACAGCCAGTTTGCTGGTTCATTGCATGACACTGCCGAAGAAGTGCATGGTGAGGATGTAATTAACATTATGAATGATGGATACCTCCTAGTGAGGACGCACAGCTGCTGATCAAAGTTGTGAAATATAGAAATTTATTTGCTTGGAAACTGTATTTTGTTGAGTCAAGTTCAACGGGTTAATTTCCTCATAAAACAAAGTTCAACGTTTGGCTAATACATATTGAAAGCACAACAGTAGATATTCAAATTGCAACACTTTCAAATTCAAAATGAGAAGAAACTAACGGTGTGCTGGGTCCTCTGTTTTTCCTATGGTGCTACTAAAGGGTTTTTTCTCCCTATTCTTGTGTTTTGATATCCTATAGGATTGGAAAAGCAACATCATTACGATTCATCATACTCTTTTCCTATCCTGGTTTCCAAATGAGCCCTCTCATGATACTCCGCACTGCAGAGCCGATTTCTTTGATCGTATCATTTGACGTAGAGGTGTCTGAGGCCCTGTTTGGATCCTCTAGTCGGCTAAAATTAGTCATCTAAAACATTAGCCAGCTAATTTTAGAAGGTATTTGTTTGGATCCTACTAATGTCTCTGGTTTTTAGACTTTTCTTGCCTATTTAATATGTTTCTTGCCTTTTTTATATGTTTAGTCAAGTTTAAGAGGGTTGGGGTAACTAAAGGCTAAAAGTTTAAGAGGTGGGCTGGCTAAAAGTTTAGTCACTTTTAGGAGATCATGTTTAAACCTAAAATGACTAAAATTAGTCAGCTAAAAGTTTAGAAAGTGGATCTAAACAGGGCTTGATACTGGCTCACAAGACTTTAGCCAGCTAAACATTAGCCAGCATTGTGAGGAGGCTAACAAAGCCAACTAAGTGAAGCAAAGAGGCAAGAAAGACTATTTATGGATGGCGTTGCGTTGTATCTTGATGATCTGAGGATAAGGAGTAGTTCCATGTGGCTCCCGGTCCTAACCAGCACTCATTTGTTTCTGCTTTTCTGAAAGACCATCACGCTCAATGTCCTACTTTAACAGTCCCAACAATCTGGTTTCTTCTTGTGAAAACCTACACGATTTGAGTGGTAGACTGATAGGTAGCAACCCACCCGAACAATTTATAAGAGTGTGCGTTACAGATGAGCTATACTTCGTCTGAGTAGAGTGTGCGTGTGTTGTGAGTATCTGAATTGTATTGTGTAAGAAAAAAAAATTAGGCTGCTTTTGACTATACTTCTTCGTTCAGCAAACTTCTTGAACAATGCAAGGTGATACTTTTTCTTATGAGTGATACTTGTTCATTAATTCTATGCATGTCATCTAGTAGTACCGTTGGTCAAAAGGTCATATATATAGAAGTGCATGAGCCAGGTGAACAAGTGCCAAAAAAACGTGGATGATATCGACGCTGGCCACCTACACATACTACCATGTTAGTGTTCTTCACCGGTCTTGCAATTACTTTCACAATCGGCACGGCAGTAAATAGTAATGACCTCGCGCAGATGTTAAGTGGAAGAACAAACAAATTATGAAAGTTCAGTCATCTTCATGTTAGATATTGAACAGCCCAGCACATTACCCCCCTCACTTTTCCCGACCTCCCTTATCCCCAGCTACAGTAGCGACCGGGCGATTCTCAGGCGACCCTCGCCCGCGCGCGGATCTCTAGCTTCCCCCTCCTCTCCGGCGGCCTCGTCGGCGCTGGAGAGGACGGGGAAGCAGGATCTAGTTGCGGGCGGGCTAGTCTTAGCTGTAGGTTAGGATTAGGGTAGGAGTAGGGTAGGTAGGGTTAGGGTTCCGGCGTCCGCCATGTTGGGGACGGCCGGTTTTTGTTCCTCCTTTGGTGGATCGGGAGGTGAAGACGTCGGCGACGGCGGCGACTTCTCCGGTGAAGCTTTGGGGTGGATGTTGTTTCCGGCCATCGGCGATGAGGCGAGTGTGTCGTCGACGGTATGGAAGTTGTTCTCTCAGGCCCATCCTCGCCTCGTCGGCGCGCTACTCCGGTGTCGGCGGTGGGTTTGTGGAGTTGGGTTTCCCGTTGCGGCGACCCTGTACAGGAGTCTCGGGATGGCTCTTCTTTCTGGCCGTTGGTGGCTGTCTTCGTCGGCGACGACCTTCACGCCGGGTAAAGCTTCTTCACTTCTTCGATTGTCGATGGCCGTTGTTCGTTCAGCTATGGCACGGGTGCTCTGGAGGAGGTTGGAGCGCTGGTTTCTGAGGCATGACCAATTTTTGGTGTTCGCATCGAAGTTTGTTGTTGAAGTCTGGCGGGTTCCGGCGACCGGTGCCGGCTGTCGGTGGGGAAGAGTCTCCTTTCAGTGCAAGGGGTTGGTTGTAATTTTCAGTTTGTCTGGGGTGTTTTTCGTAAATGTCCTGAGATGTACTGTTTTCCTATCAATATAATCCCCTTTCACTCGAAAAAAAAAAAGATATTGAACAGCCCAAACATTTGGAGGTAAAGTGTCGGAAAGGGAGGCCCCAGGAGCTTGAGCTGTGCTATGTTGATGGTTCCTCTGGCCGGATTTGGCTTCTCGTCAGTACGGTACGGAAATCCGATAAGGCAGCCATGCATATAACCTGTGAAGCATAATCATTCAAGGAGGTGAACAAGATGCCGTGGAGTATAAGTGAATTACCTATTTTTTCTATCATATTAGGCTGGTGGATGAGTTGATTAGTACATGCAGCTCAATATAGCATCGTTGGTGCATGCAGCTTCATACAAGATGCACTCTACTCTCTCCGAATGCAGCCGAACGGCTCAAAATAATAAAAACCATGCAATAAAAATCATCATACTTTAACTCACCAAAAGGAATCAATTATAATTTGATATTTTTTTTTTGCGATTACAGAGTACAACTCAGACACTCACAACGTACGCACACTCACTCTTATGAACGTACATACGCAAATTCTACCTCTATAAGCATTTTCGAAAACTGAGCTGGCAAACCTTTATGAGAATATCAAAGCAAACATTTTCAAATATATGCAGTAAAATTCACAAAAATGCAACGAGCTAAAATTATTCCGGTCATCTGGCCTATTGCCGATGCCGAGGCTCGCGAAATCGATGAGACGGCAAGCAATCCATAGGCTTGCTTGCTTCAGTCCTTCCCAAACGCTCGATTTTGTGTGTCTGGGTGGGATGCATTGCCTGGCATAGGCAATTTGGATCAGGCAGGCAGCCGGCATCATCCAAACAGGCCCCACGTGCATAGTGGCACAAAGCGAAAATTCCGTTCCTTCCACTAATACGGCGTCGCCCCCGCCGTGCCGCGCTACCTTCCCCGTGGGGCCATGGCGCTCGCCGCGGCCACGCGGTCTCGCCGCCTCTCCGGCCATCTCTTCAGCCGCCTGCACCCCGCGCTCCCCCACCTCCTCAGCCCCCACTGCTCCGGCGACGATCCTTCACCCCCTTCGCCCCTTCCGCCGCCGCCCGGGATGCGGCCACCGCACTTCCCTCTCCCCCTATCATCGGCAACGGCCCAAACCCTAAACCTCTTCCCCTTCGGCATCCACCTCCGAGGCGCCGGGCCGTTCCCCCGCGGCTTCTCGTCCTCGCCTTCCTACCGAGTGCCTGACGCCGGCGCCGTCCTCATCGACGCCGCTGATATCGCGGTCGCCGCGGCCCCGGCGAGCTTCCCCAGCGAGGTGGCGTGGGCCGCGGAGGACTCGTCGCTGTCCGTCGCGGCGGTGCAGCACCTCATCGACGCCGTCCACTCCTTCACTGGGCTCAACTGGTCAGGGTTGTTAATTTATTTAGGGGTTTGCGGGTTTCAGCTATTGTTGCAAATATGTTATCTGTGGATTACATCAGTCTCTTTGAACTGTAGGGGGATTTCCATTGCTATTTCGACAGTGCTGTTGCGATCTGTGTTGTTCACGCTGTCATTCTTCGCCAGAAGACAAGTTATTGTAAGAACATAGGGATGCCACCTCTCTTTGGTTTTCTGTTATAGCCACGGTTTTGCAGATACCCATTTAGATTCTAGTGTAATATGTTATATCTTCGTTTATTCACAGTAATTTAACCACATTTTTGACTTAAAGGAGTCTTTCTTCCAGCAGCTGCAAACTGATGTGTACCAGAACATGAGTACCACATTGTACAGAGTTATAATTTGAAACTTGTGTACCACATGGAGCATATATGAAGTTTCCATTAAAAAATGTGTGCCAGGCTAGTCCAATTGTTTGATTATGTCAAGGCCTTGTTCGTAGTGTGTAAAATTTTCAGGATTTTTCTGTACAAAATTGTTTTTATGTGAAATTCGTGCGTTCGAAATAAGCGTGAAATGTTTTAAAAAAGGCAATGAAGAATTTTTTTTTGTATATTATGATGAGTTTAGCAGTATGGGACCACGCTTCTTCATGTTTGAACTTACATTTTTTCCTAAACTTTGTTTCCTTCATCTTTGCGCTTGCATAGGGAATGCGAAAGGAGGTTTCAGAAGCTAGGAGGCTGATAGAGAGTGTATGTACCATGATATAGAAAATTTAATGCTCATGAAATCACTTCTCTCTTTTTATTCATTTCATTTTTATTGCCCAAAAACCTGGTAATATACGAGCTTCCTGTAGGCTAATGATCAGAAATCACAACAAGAAGCTGTGCAACTAGGGCTTTCTTTATTTATGAGGTATGGGTTTATGTGTAATGCAGTGCTTACGTACTGTGACCTATAAGCAGATCTTGGCTCCTTGCTTGATTTAAAAAGAGTCTGATGTACAATAGTAGCATTATAGAGAGAAGGGAATTTTTTGGGGTTCCCCAACCTTTTTCTTTCAAGTGTTCAATCATGATTTAGCATTTGTAAAGTATGTCTGAATGCCTCTATTAAAGACTTGATTATTATCTAATGATGCTAGATTGCCTCATTAGAGGAGGCTAAATTATTTTGAATAGAGCATTAGTTTTAATAGAAATCCCAAACATTTTGTAATAGATAGATGCTCCTTGTTAAGTGCAACTTCTATGGATTTAATATTTGCATTAAGCAATCATGTGCTTGGGTTAAAAAGGCTTTGTTGTTGTTGTTGTTTGTATCAAGCATTCATATGTCATCTAAATGATAAACGGAGCTTTGGATGAGTTGCATGTAATACATCTGATTCTTTAATCTTGTGCTTCTGTTCTTTGTGGAATTGGTCATCAATTATCAGCATGTAACAATGTTGGACTTCAATATTTATCTGAGGACTCGTGATGCCCTAAACCCTAAACAATTGCATGTTATGTTTTGTTTATATTCCATGTTTCATTGGGTCCAGTTTAAGAAGAATGATTTCCCTGATAATGTAAAATTATATATTTCTATGTGAAAACATGGTATGAGCTCACGAGCACATGTACAAGAATCAAGGACTAAGTTTGGTGATTTGCACTGTCATTGATGTTAATAAGTTTTGTAGTGTCATAGATCTGATCTTGAACCTCTGCACTGCACAATAATAATCTTGTGATGCTGAATTGCTGATTCCTACCTTATGCTCTATTTACTTTGTGGCCAGGAAACAGTTTTCGCACCATTTTTTCTTTAGGGATCTTGCATGGGATTCTCCTAGATCTAAATGCGTTCTTTTTTCATACAGGTTGGGTCTTCCAACATCTATCATGATTTTGACGCCCTATACTTTTATAGCTCTTTACTTTGGTGTAAGTAGACCTCGTACGTCAAAAAATGGGTTCAAACAACCTTTGATGCTCATGTTTTCATTACCACCACCAACTTCTCTTTTATTCTTCTCATTTTTTTCCTCACAGACGATTTCATTCTTCTGTATTGCTTTTAGATATCAAACATGGTTGAGAAACTCCCATCGTTAAAAGAGGGTGGTGCATTCTGGTTTACTGATCTGACGACTCCTGATGCCCTATATATCTTTCCAGCTATGACGGTGCTGTTCCTCTTGCTTAGATTGGAGGTATGCGCAGCACTTTGTCTGATTGATAAGCGTGTTCCATCTTATTCTATAAAATTTATAGCTAAATTGTTCACATGATTTGAATATTTTTCAATTGAGTTTCTTTAGCTTGTTCATGCTTCACGGTTAATGCCATGTTCTAAGGTATTAGATGTTACCCTTGTTTCGACCTATCAGAAGTATATCTCCATTTGACTGTTGTTCTTTCAAGTAAACACAGATTTTGAACTTACAAATGCCCCCATCACGTTTGCAAAAAGCCACTACACTGAAGCAAGCTTTTCTGGGGGTCTACCTGTTTAGTTTGTGAATCTAGGGTGTAGTTTTTGCTCAAATTCTGTGTTGTGTACTGCTTAGGATCTGTTTGTGCATGAATGTAATGATACTATGTACTCTGTAGATAGCTAAATAATTTTCATTTAATTCAAAAACTGCAAATGCCCGTGCACCCACAGCCCACAATTATGAGTCAAGATCCATTACCGAAGGGTGCTTAGGTGCTATCATCAGCACTTATAACATCATTATGGATTGTCCATTATTTTTTTTTTAAAAAAAAACTATTCTCCTAATTTTGTTATTGAGTGAACTGATCTATGGGGTCTAAGGCACCTCTTTGAAAGCTTCATTTTTGAACTTATAACTGTTAACTAATGATTGTTTTCTGCTGAGGTAGTTCGTTCTGCATTATTCAAGGAGACCAAGGTCCAACGAGTCAAATTTTGCTAAAACAATATGTTTTCTAACTTTCCCGTTGGCAGCATGCCTTCCTCAGGTATATTGTATTGCTTTTTTCATGCTTGGAATCTTTCCTTGCTACATCCGAGTTTTGTGAGCTATGCCAGTAGATCAAGATATAATCACTTTAAGAGATTTTTTATGCAGTGGAACTTTTTGACCCCAATACCATTACCATAAGACCCTTAAACTATGTACTGAATACATGTATTTGTTTCCCGTACATTTCTGGTTTTTATGTAATACCTAAAGTGATGTTTCCGTCCATGTAAATCAGTTGCACATATTGCTTCTTATGAAATATTTTGGATTCAACAAAAGAAATAACATATAAGGGCACAGTTCATTGTTGAAACCAATTCACAAAAGAATTGCTGGTTTCGACACATGCTGTTAATAAGTTCTCTCTGATATATGCCGCTGAAGATGCCAATTCGAAATCTGCTGCTATGCGCCAATTGCTCTGTTCAAAGAAAGTGGAAGGAAACCAAGTGTAGCTTGGTCCAAACTGGACCCTAATGGGATATTCAAATAATCTCAACTTGCAGAGCATATAACAAAGAAGAAACTTTATGATGGCATATATCAAAATTTGCAACTGCGGAATTATATATATATTTTGTTTTTCCTTTTCTTTAATTTGGACAACATTCCCAAATTTACGGTATGTTAATATAATTGTCATGGCACTATTGAGCACAGGCGATGCACCAGAGTCCAGAAAGTCATGTTATTCCATTATTCTTATACAAATTTCTCGCTGTGGATGAGGCTATTGCATACCCATTTGCCATTGCTGCCCTGTACAAAGTTGCAATTCCATGTAACTGTTAGATTTTGGTATGCATTACATTATGGTGCATAACAGCTATATGTCTTGGTCTGAACTGATAGATCTTTCAGATATATATATAAGCTTTGAAAAACATAAGATGCTTCTGGCTCTGGTAGGTTCTAACATCGAAGTATTAAAATATTTCCCTTTTTCCTTTCTTCTGCCAGGCAGTTTGTACCTACTTCGTTGCATGGAGCTTTGCATCTCTTACACACATAATAGGTGATTTTCCTGATAGTTAACGTATAATTGGCTTAGTCATATTCCCATTGTACTAAATATATGCGCATGCATTTGCTATTTGCAGTTCTTAACCAGCCTGGTGTGAAGAAACTACTCCATGGTGACGGTACAAAACAAGCATGTTCCTCGTCTGATGGCCCAAAGGGTCCAACAGCTGAAGATTCTCCTCCTCCTGGGGAAGGGCATGAACAACCGCATCGTCCAGATCGAAGAGGAGCTTCTGAATCGAGGGTCGATGGGGTCACGGATCAGTCTGATAAGAAGTCAGGCAAAAACAATTAAATAATTGCAATCCGGACTTAATCTGTAGAGTAACCAGTAGCCACTTACCCTACTAGTAGAAATTATAATATTCAATTTAGGACTAGAATGACCCCCCTTTTTCTTTTTGTATTGTGTAGATGAGTAGGCAGCAAATTTCGCGTATTCATCTTATGCTAGAAAATGATGCCAACTGAGTAAATGTCTCAAGCAACTGTCATTCCTGTGATACGAGGACCGATTGGATGGAATTCATATTGCAGATATATTCTGTGATGTGTTGTGATTCAACTTTTCATTTGTCAGATAAGAATATCGATCTGATATTATGTTAAATTACAGATGTAATAGCGATGCAATTATGGAAAAAAACAACACTGAGCAATTAGGTACAACGCCAAATGTTTAGGATAAATGCATAAAGTAAAAAGGGCATTAAGTGCCTACACAAAACTCTCTTCTACTAAGCAATTATTAGGTGTTTCAATGAGTCTAACCATCTTGCTACACATCTTATGCATCAGGAGCTAACTTTTTTGCTACACACCTTAAGCATCAGGAGGTAACTTAAGCATTCTTTCCCTTGTATACGCAGCCAGTGTCTAAAATAAACCCTTTTTTAAGCAGCACATCCATACATGCTCTAACTGCAGCTTCAGCCATGCAAGAAACATGAAAGGTTCAAACTCCCAGTGTTTACGAGCACTCCAAGGACGTATTGCCGCCCGGTCATTTGTCATTTTCATTCCTTGTTTAGCAGGTTAATATATTTCTTTAAAAAATGGAAAGGAAGTCCTAGGTGCAGTTTCTGCTATCAATGTAACTATATACTCCCTCTATGTCAAAATAGATTACGTTTTTTACTTTTTAACAACAAGTTTGACCACTCATCTTATTCAAAAATTTTGTGCAAATATATAGATAAATAAATCATGATCCAAGTATCTCTAATGACAAAACAAACCATACACAAGATAAATGATATTTGCATAAATTTTTCGAATAAGATGAGCGGTCAAACGTGAATTTCAAAAGTAAAAAATGTCAAGTAATTTGAAATAGAGGAAGTATACAACATTCTAATGTTTCAAACTGACATTCAATAAACTAGTCTTCAATGGGGCAGCCTGTTGCCTTTCTCTTTTTTCTGCCATGTGGCTCTGTTTTCGATCATTTTTTTCTGTTGCTTTGCATCTTTTGTTTGTTGCCTTCCCGGTGGCCTCCCTTTTCGCGTTGGGCTTGCGTATTGCTGCGGCGTTTCGATGGGTCCACATGCATTTTTCTTTTGCCTGGACGTCCGTTCGCGTCGGCTATTACCCGTGTGGGCCAGCCAGATTCTAAAAAGCAACGAAGACACGATGCACAGACAAAATACTGAACCACGCCAAATGAATAAACCCGTTCGGCCTACTACCACATGCATAAGACCATCAGATGAACATTTGCCCTCACGGAGACCAAACACGTGCAGCGGAGCGCATCTCAAAGCCTAGTCTATATAGGATGATCAAGAATGTTAGGTTTCATTTGTGTGAAACTTTAGCTTCATCTGAAGTGCAACATTTACCATTGCTTCATGGCACTGCCTTGCCCTTTTGTAGGAGGGGGAGATGACCAAAGAGTTTTTTTTTAATATTTGCTTCTTTTGTTTTATTTTTTGGGATATCTTTTTTACTTTATAATTGGAAAAAGAATGGATATGCCAAAGCGGAGTGTGGTTGACCGAAAAAAGAGCAAAAGTTTCTCGTGGACAAAATCTTTACTATCAAAATTCCAATTGACCCACCGGTCAGAGTTCTACATCCTCCAGGCCCCAAATCTTCGGCAAATTTCGGAACCCTAGCGTCCGTCGAGCGCACCCATACGCTCCCCTCCCCCAGCTTCATCCCGACCACCGCGCCGCCGCCGAGGCGCCCTCCTCTCCGCCGCCGCCACCCCCACCGCAATCACGCCCTACTCATCTGGCGCCGCCGCCTTCTTTCTGACCGCCGCGGCCCGAACCTGACCTCCGACCCCCTGCCGTGGTTCTTCCCTCACCAACACCAGCTGGTGGCCATCAAGGCGGTCTCCCGCCCCCTCACTGCAGCTGGCTCCTCAAGGTTTAAGTGCGTGCGACAGTGAGACGGTAGCTTGTTTCATGATTTTCTGCTGGCACCGTACTGATTTGCGTGTTGTTGGTGTGATATGTAGTTATGGGCAGATAGCAGGAGGGGGAAGATCCTGACAGCTACTTTAGTTTGTTCCAATCCTGCCGCTATTCAGGGAGTAAAGGTAATCACCCTCTACGCCTGTGTCCACACTTGCCGTGAAAGGCGCTAAATAAATCATTGCTATGATGGTTGGGGCGGTAACCGTAAATTCTGCGGTTAGGCTGAACGAATGGAAACAATAGTTGATAACGGTATAATAAGACTTCTTTCTAAAATTTGTGGTATGCAAATCACGTGGCTAATGAGAACAATTAATCAATTCCTTTTTTTTCTAATCCCAATCATGTGGCAAATCAAATTGTACATCTTGCAATTCTGCCTGCCAGTTCATATGACAGCGAGTCCGGCTTAGCGGGTGGTGGATGAAGAATTGTGGTGCCAAGGCCCTAAACGGTTGCTACCACCGTCCACACGGGAGGAAAGAGTTGTCATTGCCCCTCTCTGATATTGGTAAACTAGGATAATATATGTGCATGTTATCAGTTCTTTGAATCTATTATAAGCTCATATACTTTCACACAAGTGCTCTGAATTCCCTATATCGCCATGCACAGGCACTGGTCAGAAACAAATTTTGGTGGGGCGTTTGGAGTTTGTACTGATGTACTTTCCTTCCTCAATCAAATAAATCTTAGGGAATTCAAGCTCAGCTGAATGTCAACTTGCCTCCACATCCAAGATCCCCCAAAACTTGCAATGTCTCGTCCGGTAAGTACAAATTGGCAAATGTTTTTGTTGTCCTATTAGGTGTTCCTTCTTGTACTTTTACTGAAAATGAAAAGCTATGTATTGGACAGCTGGCTACACCTTTGATATCCTTGCTCTCTCCTTGCTTGGTTTGTGCAATTTATATGGCTACTAGCTGATAGTTAAGTTGAAACGAAGAGCTAAAAGGCTCTGTTCTGAACTCCCTGTCAGAAAACTTGATGGATTATATCAACTCTGTAAAAAAAAAACTACCTTCTGATATATTTGTAAAGAAAATCTTATATAACTGTACACAGCTTGGTGCTTGAGAGGTTACACAGTTTCTCAGGTTGCATCATATAAGGAAACACAATACTCCCTCCGTCCCCTTTTTACGGGCGTATTACGTTCCTACGCAGAGACCAAGGAGGAAACTAATCGATCAATATTCCATTTACTCCTCCTAGAAAAATCCCGCTGCCGCTTAGATTTTGCGTTGCCATTACGGCATGCGCGGCTATCTGCGTGGTGGCGAGCCAATCGCGGCCAACTCGTACTTTTCCCAACCAATCAGCCACGGCAATGAACAATACGCTACAGCCCAACGGAAACACCCCCAACAAATGTGAAAAAAATTTCTTTGGCTAATGCGCCCGTAAAAAGGGGGCGGAGGGAATATTTTATAGTTAAAAGTTAAAATAATTGCAATATCCATCAAAGCAAAAGAAAATTGAGGTAGCAGAGTATTAGGCATACTGCATATTTTACCTTTGTGAAACATGAGGGAGCAGTAGTATTGGCATACCTGCATTTCCCGGTACGATGAAAAAAATAATCAGTTAGACATTCATTTGTTATTACTGAGTAACTTTGGGTCATTCTTAGTGATACACACCTGCAGTATTAGTCCACGAATAGATCGATGCAGTTGCCAGTGCACAATACAGTGTATGGCTGTCAGATCAACATGAGGAGATATATAATCTGTTCATAATACTAGCTCCGTATGATTATATATGACGTTAGGACAAGTCGTTAGTCCAATTTTGGACTAACCACCATGTCCTAACGTCATATGTACTGAAACAGAGATAGTAGTTATTATGGCTGTCACATCAACATGAGGAGATATGTACTCTGTCCATAATAATTATTTTAATGTACAGTTGTTAATGAACCGGGCCTTGCTCTGTTGGTTAAGGGTGTGGATTTACATTTTGTAAACAAGTTTGAGTCTTCGTTGGTGCGAATTTGGGTGCCCATTTTTTCCTTATGAAATATCCACCTAATTCCTCCTAGGTTGTTAGTTTCTTTAGAACTCATTAAAATCCCCATCAAGAAACTTTCTGTTTTTTTATGTGCAATCAAACAGTTCATGAAATATTTCAGTTGGATAGGCAAAGCACGATGCACAAAGCTTGTGGTCATGAAAAGAATAGATATGATCTGTTGCACTGTTAAGCTAACTTCCAATTATGTATATAGAGAAATTAAAAGCATAAACATGAAGTCACACGTTAAGAAGCTATTCACGTTAAGAAGCTATTATTAGGAGACTTAAGTGACTTATTATCTTTGGAGCCTGGTTCTGCTGGCAGGGTAATAGGGTGCGTCTATAGATGCTTGACCTCGACAATGCAACTTTCTGCCGCATTTTTCCTATGACCATAACCCTAGTATCCTGGCCTCTCCCATGGGCTCAAATTCGTTGCTTGTGGAGACTAAATCTAACATCACAGGTATAAAAGCTAACCCATCTGCCCAAACCCAACCAAGAAACTAGGTAACCATAAAAATGGATCACTAAAGCAATCGTTTAAAAGAAAATCGCATAAAAGATGTAGTAGATCAGGTTGGGTGTGCGGTTCCCTAGATATTAGGGGATGCTATTATGGGATTGAATCAGAGAGGCATAGGATGTACGAGTTTGTAGGATTTTTGTGTTTGGGGGGGGGGGGGGGGGGGGGGGGGGGGGGGGGGATAACCAACAGTATTCTAAGGATTGGACTTATGAATCGGAACAGTTGCTTGTATTCTTACGTCTGTGGAGTTGAGTTTGAGCCTCATATTGATATAACTGCTTTGCTTTCACCACTCACCTTTTGGCAGACACTGATTGAGCATTGGGTCAGTTAGTCTCAGCCTTGATTCTAACTTTTATTCTGCTATAGAAACTTACCTTTAGTGGTTCCAAGCAGCTTCTGTGCATATTGACTATATACCAGATTGTATCACTTCACCTATTTTTCCAAAGAAATAGGGATCTTGTCCTATTTCTGTATTCTTTTGACCAATACCATTTGGCCCTAAGAGCTTTAGTGACAGTTTCTCATTTTTGGCAAGCATTCTTTGATTCAGAGGGCGCACATATCAGAACATATTGGCCTGCATAGCACACTATTATCACCAGCATGATTAATGTATTCAATACCATTGGAAGTTTGGATCTGTAGATGAATATATCTTTCTCATACACAGCAAATCAAAGTAGTAGATAGTCTTGCTTATTCAGCAAAACCAATTCTGATAAAAATATTGAAAAAGTCAAGTCACAAGGTTCTCAAAGAAGCACACTACTTGTTGTGGTGTGATTTTCTCGTCCTTGTCAGTACTCATCACTGGTAGCTTGATTTTGAGTGGGCAATGCTAAGTCCGGTGAGAGAACTTAGTTCCATGAGAATCAGCACATTAGGCATCTGTTTTGAATGGTAGCTCAACTTCACCCCTCACATAATAAGACTATTATTCGCTTATCTCATTGTATGTATGTTGCTTTCAGTGAATTTTGAATATTAAAGGCAATTTTTCTCGAAAACGAATATTAAAATCATTCACAGATGCTTTCTCTGTTTGCACCGGAAGTACTGTGACATATTTTTGTGCTGCATTGCCATCTTACACTTTCTTATTTTGCAGCTTGATTTTGCTGTATTAAAATACAAAAATCAAAAGCTTGCGGAGCAACTGGAAGTCCACAAATTTGAGTTCCGTGCTCTCGAGTGTAAATTTAATGATTTAAGAGAGAAGCAGAGAACACATAATGAAACACTTGTCCTGGTCAAAAGTTCTTGGGAGCAAGTAAGTTATTTTAACCTTATGCATGTTACGATAATAAAATTCGTTAGAGCTGGTTTCCTCAAATATGGTTACTCGAACAGCTTGTAGCAGATCTCGAGTTGGTTTCTGTGTGCAAAAGCAAATCTCCACATTCGGACTGCGGTATAGGGCCCAGCAATGTACAGAAAGGTATTAAGCTGTCTTTACTACTATATATCAGAACTGGCGTTGTTCTAGAATCTTACATGGAGTGCCAAATTGTTCTAGGATTTCTTTTTTGGCTTATATAGTTGTGTACGTCTACAAATAAAACAGTGAACTAGCAGCTTGGGGAAACCGTTTTATTTGAGGTGTTCACTGCTACTCTTTCAAAAGTAACTTTGGGATAAAGATTTGCATGCTTGGCTGCAGAGCTTGCTGTTAGTGGCTTATGCTTTTTAGCAACTAAATTATTTATCCCAAATAGTGTGACTAGATACCCTTTTCTGTTCTGTGTTGTCTACCCTTGATGTTTCTTTTTATTTTTGATTTATCCTTGATATATACATATAACTCTTGCTTGTCAGATGGTACATGCATGCCCATAGAAAAGGATTTTTGAGTCGACTTTTAGAGGCTGGTGCTACAGAAAGTTCAGGTTGTTCTCCCAGTTGCCTTCTGGGAAATGATATCCCTCCTGAACAATCATCAACTGTTAATGTTCTGCGGAAGATTTTCCTTCCATCAAGTAATCTGTGGCATGCAAATAACGATTTTGCTTCTGCTGCTTTCACTAAGTTGCCTGAAAATGGTATGTTCTGATTTTCTGTTGTAGTATTGCATTAACATGTCATTTATGTTGCACTAAAATTTTTCTTAACTTTCCATGTGCCGTAGAACACAGCAGGCAACTGCATAGTGCTACCAGTGACGTGTTATCCAAGCTTAATAAGGTGATACATACAGTAGATGACCTTCACTTGAAACACAGGCAGTTATCAGAGAACTATCAAAAAGAAAGAGACTTGAGTGCTTGGAACAGAGCTGAACAGAAACGTCTGAAAGGTATTTTATATTCTTTCTGTTGAATTGTAGTTTTGAATAGCTTATATATTCTTATTAGTTGAGATCAGCTGTGTACCTGTGTCTGTCAGACATTAATATTAACATGAGCCGAAATCAGTCAAGAAAGCCTTGTGGGAAATTATATGATTTGACATTACCAGTTACCTATTTTCATACCATGCCACCACCAAACCTTTCATACAACAACAAGAAGTCAACAACCCACGTTTTGGTAAACACTAAACGCTACACGGGGGTGACCCTCTGTTTAGCGATTAGCCTGTTTAGATGGCGTTTAGACGTATTAAATGGTAAATAGTACTGTAGCAGGAAATTTCTACTAATGAAAGGCTGAAAATAGAAAAGGAAAAAGAAAAAAGAACAAAAACATGAGATGGCTGCCCTTTAGTGGCCCATCTCTGTTGCCTGACCCAACCAGCCCATCTCCATGTCACCCTAAAGATGGTTCATGACCAGACCAGACACCATAGCCAGCACAACACACGCATCTCTGCCGCCACCACACTTCTCCTCTTTCTTCCTTTCCCACTGCTGCACTTCTCTCTCCTCTCCTGCAGCCATGAAGCAGAGCCACTCCCTCATCCACGAGCCACCCATTCCTCTCTCTCTCTCTCTCTCTCTGCTGCTCTGCGTGCCTGGCAGAGCTGCTCGACATCCGGTGCGGCGCACGGAGAATGGCGGCGACGCTGCTCAGAGGCCCGCGCGACACACGGATGGCCTCACTCCATTGCCTAAATGCCGCTCCAGTCGGTCTGAACGGCGCCCAAATCCGTGGAGGAGTGTCTCGTGTAGGGCGTTTTCCCCGTTTTGGAGCGTTCTTGACCGACTAGACGGGTCAACTGTCTAGAGCACCGACTAGGTCCTAAACTGCACGGTAGGTGGCCGTGTACCGTCTAAACTCGTTTACACAGCTGTGTAAAACTGTTTAGGAAAACACTGACAACAACAAAGCCTTTTTATCCCAAGCAAGTTGGGGTATGCTAGAGATGAAATCCGCATAACCAACAAGAGAGGCAAACCAAAAACAGAAAAAAGAAAAAGAGAACTTTTCATATCAATACTACATTTTATTCTATTTTTGGTACGCAGCAGTGGTCTAGAACCAAGGTAAAATTAACCCAGGCATTTTATGTACCTTTTCAAGAGGAGTTGACCAGTGCCGTGGCGAAGTTGAAAGAAAGCAAGCACAAATTGGCAGCACTGAAAGCACAGGGAGACAATAAGCAAGGGACTCCAATCCTTGTTCCCACACTTGGAAACAAAAATGCAACTGTCGATAAGGTCAGAGATAAACAAAGAGAACTGCAAGATCTTGAGGCTACCCACAAGGAGTTAACGGTAATAGAAAGTTCGTATTTTCAGAGCTTCGAACTATTGTCTCGATGAGTATGATTTTGAGTTTGACGAATGCTATTGTAACCAGGAATTGATTTCAAAGCGTTTGGAGGAAATTAAAAGACTGCACAAAGAGAGAATTGAAATTTTGAACAAGTTAGCGACTTATCAGGTTTGGTTAACTAAATTTCTCTGAAGACACCAGAATGCACAATCACTTTTTAGGTTTGTCGTTCCATACTTATTGTTGTATGGTTGAGTGCCATACATTGTAATGTCAAATCCTGTTTGACCCATTTTGTACTTCTCCGTTTGTCATTCCCAGAATATATTGACGGATTTCAAAAGCATTCGTTCTTCCAAAGCTTTTCAGCTTGTTAATGACCAATTTCAGAAGTCACAAGCAGAATTGAATAACTACCGAACATTGGTAGAGAAATTACAGGTAGTTACTGGTCAGTAGATGGTATGGCTGTATAACATAAGTGTCTCCGTAAAAGATTTTCTTTACTGAAACTCGAGTTGTGGTGTTTCAGGTTGATATGGATAGCTCTATTTGGCAAGAAAGGCAATGCAATCTAAAAGTTGATCTTGCTGAAATTCCCCAAAAAGTTTCTTCATACTGTGTGTCTAGAATTGCTGATCTTGAAAAGGATCTGCAGAAACTATGTAATGAAAAAAATATGCTGGTGTTGAAACTTGAAGAAGCTTCAAGGGAACCTGGTGCTGTAATTACTGCACTTGCTTAAAACTGTTTTCCATTGAGCCTCTTTTTGAAGTAGTAAATACTGAAGTTTCCCTAAATCAGGTCGAAATCAAGTTATCTCAGAATTTAAGGCTCTGGTGTCATCATTACCTAGGGAAATGGATGCGATGCAAAGGGAACTGTCCAAACACAAGGATGCATCCCTAGAGTTGCATTCTTTGCGAGCAGAAGTTCATTCACTTTCTGGTGTCCTGACAAGAAAGGTAAGTATCGTGTTACTTGCTTGCACAATCAGTTGATAAGTGTTAAGATGTTGATATACTGATGTGCCAGTTGTTATATTATGTTTTATAGGAACAGAAAATTGAAGAAACATTATGTAAATCTTCCCGTGCTGGATCTGATATATGTGAACTTCAATCTGCGGTAACTTTTTTGTTCCCATCTAATGATCTGCCTGTATTATCTATTTCTTCTGCTTTTGCTTTCTTCTTTTTCTTTAATCTTTTCGTTCTAGTTCTTGTTGATTTCATCTCTAGCCTTACTCCAACTTGCTTGGGATTAAACATCTTTTTTCTTACTGTTGTTCTAATGATGAGATATATACCTCAATAACCAGTTAGTATTTTCTATAGTGATTAAAGAAGGTGCAATACTTCAATCTGTGGTAATATTTTGTTTGGCAGCTTTGGCTAATAATCCAATTTATACCTTCAAACCTATTTAATATTTTCTGTAGTGATTGAGGAAGGTGCAATGGATGCACTAGCAGGATTTGTTTACCTCAGTCTTGTTTATTAACATATCAAATGTGTCAGGTTCGCGATCTAAGGGAAAACACACAGGAGCTTAAGCTGTTTTTGGAATTGTATAAGCATGAGTCTGCTGATTCCAGGTAGTTTTACCATTTTTCCTAATCACCACTCAGCATTTCGCAACAAATGCTACGCGTGACAGTTCTGGAGAGAGGACTTTTTTTATGAAACATTTTAAATTTAAAGCTATTGTAACAAGGTACTTGTTTATGAATATTGGGCCTTCTTAGTTTCCTTGCTGAACCTGATCTTGCTTTGCTTTTGGGAGACACCGTGTTTCGATGTTCTTCTATGAGAAAGCAGTGCATGGAATGCATGCATTGCCAGATTAAAAAAAAAAATCCAGCCTCAGTGCAAGACTGCTAGTGCACCCAGCACATGCATGCCCCAATTAAAAATTATGGTAGCATGCAGCAGACTCACCTGTTAGCCAAACAAGGGCACGAGTCCAGATTTCCAGCAGCAGCTTTTCCCTTCTGTTCAACTTCACTTCCCTTAGCTCTAGGCGCTCACCTTTCCAGGTCAAGGAAGCATTTTCTTGCCGCTTCAAGCTAGCTTGCCTAGCTTAAGTTTTCGGAGCTACTACTAAACACATATTCTTGCTTAGCAAGGAGAGGCTAGGCTGGACAAAGGATCCAAATGGACCCATTATCACTTGTAGCTCATTCATGACTCCCATTAGCTAATGTCTATGACATTTGCTACTGTAATCTGTGATTATTCGTTTAATTCTTCTTTTTCCTAATGATGGAAAAATCTATGTAGCATTTGAATACAGTCTATTGGCAACTTCATTTATTTTGTGGGAAGGAACTTCTGCTATGTTTACAAAAGGCGGATCTTTCTGTAGGATACTGCAAAAATGTGGCTTTGTCTCTTAACACATTGCAAAACTCAAAATAAAAATAAAAATTGAAGGAACAAAACTCAATTTTAGTTGTAGGACACTGCGAAATTGCGGCTTTCGTAGCAGGGGAAAAAGCTCTTATCTACCTTTTTTTATATCAATGCAAAAAATACATTATAACTTGAATTTAACACCAAGATATACAGTTACATTTTACACGTATGTGTTTTTGTATGGAATTTTCTTTGATTGTTTGCATAGTTTGTTCTAATAGTTATTACTTTTTTCATTGGAAAGTTATGCAAACAGTGTACCTTTGTGCAAAATCTCAACTTGTAATGTATTTTGCTTGATTGATCAGAGCCTTTTCCTCTGCTATAGTATCATCCTAGAGACAAGAGCCGCAATTTCGTAATGTTCTGCAGTTAAAATCAAGTTTTGCAGTGTGTTGGAGAGGGTACCGCATTTTTCCAAGAGAAAATTTTGCCTTTACATAACCCTGCTACTCTTATGGCAGACAGCTGATGGAATCCAGAGACAGGGAACTTTCTGAATGGGCCCGAGTCCATGTTCTCAAAATTTCTCTTGATGAAAGTAAACTAGAGCAGCGTGTAATTGCAGCCAATGAAGCTGAAGCAATGTCTCAGCAGAGACTAGCAACTGCTGAAGCTGAGATTGCTGAATTAGGGCAGAAGCTAGAGACTTCTAAAAGGTATCTCATTCTTATGTCTATACTGTTCCATCTAGTTGTTGGAGATGCAATCTGAACAGAAATTTTATTTGAACTTTTTATACTGAGTGATCTCAAGATAGTGGAGATAGGACGAGAGGGCATATTTTATTTTATAAGTAATTCGAGTAAAATGATATCAAGTGCTTTATTTTTATGGCTCAGAGATCTAGTGAGACAGTCTGATATACTGAAGTCAAAACATGAAGAATGTGAAGCCTACTTGTTGGAGATTGAGGTGTGGATCTTCTGTATATACTATATGCTATGTACTATTAGAGCATGGTTATTATTATATTTTGATCGACGAGATGTCAAAAATTTTCATTTTTATTATAGAGTATTGGCCAAGCATACGAAGACATACAGACACAAAATCAGCAATTGCTACAACAGATTATTGAAAGAGATGATCACAATACCAAGGTGATTCTTCTCCTCAACTTTATTGGTTGTGACTCGTGTCATATTTTGCTTGAGTGCATAGCTGTTTAAGAAGAGGTTCTGTTCACCATGTGTAGTCAGTTTGCTCAAATCATATCCATTTTTGGTTCCATGCTGACACGTCCCTGTGGACGGCCTAGTGTCCAATTATCCTCATACCCCCTGAAGCAGCAAGAGAAGCAATTTAGGAGATGATTTGAAGGAAGGACAATTGAGGGGATGAATAAGAACGATTGAATCTGTTGCACAAGGACTCCCCATGGCTAGGGAGAACAACGGGGTTGGGTTGGTCGCTGGGGGTGGAGGGTGGAGGGCAGCCGGTGAATTCAGCGGGAAAAGGGCTTTCTCTACCTGGTCTTGTGGTGACTAGGTTGCCTCTGATTTCTAGGTTTTCAGCATACTGGGCCGTTGGTGTAGTAGTAGTATGCTGGCCACAATGGTCCATTATTCAACCGATTTGGGTACCTTTTGGACACATGGTTGATATCTTGCCAGCGATTCCATGCATTAAAGATGCCATCAATGGTTCCATGCATTAAAGAATCATGCTTGTGTAGCCTTTTGGAGTTGGACATTGCTTCATGTTCAGAGCAGATGTTGAGATTTTCTATGCTTCGTAACCGGGATGGTTTGTGAATCAGGACAATGGTTAGGGAGTGCGTGTGTGTGTCTGTGTTATAATTGGTGCCTTAAAATAAATTGAAAATTTTCTATATATAAAAATATATTAGAATTGTAATGGAATCTATTAGCATACATTCAAGTGGTGGATGGTTGCCAGCGACTATGGAAACAGTGGTGGTTTCATGAAGCTGTAGTACTAGCTGACTCTGCGAATATGGGGTATTTGGGTTAACAAAGCAATTTTGCTATTTTGTAAGTTAAGATCGAACATCAGTAGAAGTTAATAAAAAAGGGCACATTACTGCCTTACCGGAACACACCTAGAAACCGTTTGGTTACAATGATTTTGTTAGAAGCAATAAACGAGCATTTTTTTTATTCACAGATTATAATACTCCAGGTTACCATTGTTCCGTGCCGTACATTTGCAACTGTGCTAGTTCTCCTTGGCTTCTGTTTACCAGGAGTCCAGGAGAACAAAAAAGTCGTTTCCTACTCAAGTTTTATGTAAATCATCTGTGTAAGATGCCTGACTATATATGCAAGAATAGATAAGCGACTTCATTGACTTTGTTTTCTTGTTATCAAAAGTTGTTGTGATATTATGTTGGAGTTGTACTGATAGCAAAGCTTCGGTTACTTATGTACGGGGTCAGAGGGTCAGACCTAGATGCTTTAGAACATATTAAGAAGTTTCATTAGTTGGTGAAGTAACATTCGGCTACTAATTTATGATGCAGCTTTTCATGGAGGGTGTTAAAGCAAAACAGTCGCATGATGCTTTGCAGTCAGAGGTGCTCTCTTTGCAAAGAAATTTGCAGCAGGCAAGCTCTTTGATGGACCTGTACAACCAGAAAATTGTCCGTTTAGAGGACCAGGTTGGTGGGACATTAATGATAATATAATCCTATACCATGCTAGCTAGGGAGCTTAATCCTTTTTTTTTCCAGCTAAGAGTTTGGTCAGACCGGGCAAGGAGACTGGCTGAGGATGGAATGCAGCTATCTATTTCACTGGGCAATTCTCAAAGCAAATTGGTAGGTATGCATGGAGAGGCTCCAAAGCTGAGGCAGTTGATGGATGAAATACAAGGGAAGGTTGGAAGCAATCGACTGGAAGTTGCTGAACTGTTTATTGATCTAGAAAAGGAGAGGTGATTTATGCAACAAACATATCCTTTTCTCTAGCAATTAGTCTCATAATATTTAGCCTGACAAGGTTAGTTATAATCTCAGATTTAGTAAGAAGAGAATAGAAGATGACCTAGATCTGATGTCAAGTAAGGCTAGCTCTCTTAGAGCTAAGGCGGATAGATCAACAGTCCTGCAAAAGCTTCACCATGAGGTCAAGGAGTATAGAGGAATCCTTAAGTGTGGTGTCTGTCATGACAGGCAGAAGGAGGTAGTGACTTTGATTTATTGAAAATATAAATCTACCACAGTAGGGGCTTCCCCTACTGTATTTCCCTCAAATAAAAAAAAAACAATGAACACTTTCTAATCGCATCTCTTTCCTGATTGTAGGTTGTGATTGCCAAGTGCTATCATCTCTTCTGTAATCAGTGCATACAAAAGTCGCTCGGTAACCGCCAGAAGAGGTGTCCATCTTGTGGGCTAAGCTTCGGGGTTAATGATGTGAAACCTATCTACATTTGAAACAGAAGCTTCAAGCTTCTGTACAGGCATCTTGGTCAAGCTGCTTGTGCTAACTGATTGTGGGTCTTTGGAGATGTAACATATGCTTGCTTAGCTTGTACAACCAAACGTTTGCAGGTGCCTCTACTGGCATACAAAATGCCAGTGTTTGCTTCCTGCACGTTTTGTAAAGTCTGTTTGCCCCGCCCAAGCAGCTAGGATAGTTTGACTGTGTCATCCATTGAGTTCTTTCGGGAAGATCCAAGAAATAGGGATTAGTAGTTCCCGCCATAGTGAGCAATGTATAATATATAGCTTTAGTTAGCTTCATTGATGTAGCTGACAATAAGAATGCAGTTTTCCCCTTTTGACTGGTTATCCAATGTGTACATTGCAGGAGATTGCTAATAGTGATATTTCAGTGAGATGCAAAGGTTTTCTTAGCACAAGAACTTGTCATCCTGTATCTGATGTTTGGTTACCGACATTTTCACCAGCTGGAATGTGGTCGATTCAGTCCATAAGGAAAGAACTTGGCCACAATTTTGTTCATTTGTTCACCAAAAATCTTTGAAGAGAGTTTTCTGTTCTTGTTAGTTCTCTTTGAAATATGTTATTTCTCTGTGTTCATGCTTTAAAATATATTTGTGCTTGCCGAAACATGTCAGCTGTCGTTGTCTATAGAATGCGGTTGATGGGAGTGGTAGGAATCAAGTGACTGAACATTATGTTTACCTTTTTGCATATGTTAAAAAGTGTCTTTGTTCTTTAGTTTCTGTGATTTGGCAATTTTGGCTACATCGACCATCCTTATCAGTCTTTTTTCAGTTTGATGGATCGCTCTTGTTTTCACCCGCGCCGACTTGAATAGTGTACCTTCACAAATAAGATGGCAGATGTTTAGCTACAAGAATAGTGTACCACTTGCTTTATTTGTGGTGACAGGTTGAGATGGCAGAAGGCTACAGAATTCTTATCTTGATGCATGCCGCTCCCTTTGTTGACTCCGTCCGGGAAATTTCGGTTTGTTCGTAAGCAACCTGCGGAAAATTTCCCGATATGAGTCGGACTACCTACCCGGCCCCTGTATCACCACCAGTCAACTTGTCAACCTAAACAACATGTCTGCCCGACTTTGCGCCACCTACGAGGCATGACACTCCATGCATGACATTTGTGCTTGTTATATATTGTCCGCGAAGCTGTTTGATTGAGTGAACTACATTGTCTTAAAGGTATAAAAATAAAAATGGAGGTAGTAGTAGTTTTGTAGAACTAGTTTATATGTCAACCCAAATGTAATGCTCATCTCCCACTTAAAAAAATAGTTTTTTTAGACGAAAGAAGAATTATATTAATATGTAGTTGAGTACATCCTCAAGTTACAAGCACTCTGTAAAAGACAAAGAGATTACAACTACGAGCACTCAACATGTAGCTCCAAAACTCGAATCCCAACCTGTGTGAAGGTTCATACGGAAGACTGCACAGGCACGTGGCCTTCGTGCGCCATAGACAGCTCAACCAGAAGTAGTGCCATAAGTACCCAATTAATGGCAGCCAACATACCTGTAGGCGAAATTGAGCATCATCTTCTTTCTCATGTCTCTCCTTCTCGCTTCTGCCATCGAAGAAGAAGAGAACTAGATCCAAAGATCTCACTAGACCTCCATCGTGATTGGATCTAATCACGACAAAACGGAGAAGGGCCCGGAGAATTTTATTCCATGGCGGCGACATCATCCTTGCCTCTATGTCGCCGTCCGGAAACCTAAATCTCTATGTCATCGAGAAGTTGCTGACGTCGCCACCGCCATCCCCTTCAACGGAGCCGCCATGGAGAAAACAAATCCACCCTACCTTCTCACCGTCGCCGGAGAGGAATAGGAGGAACTAAATCCTCAATACCAAATAACTTGGCATGGAGAAGACTTGACCCTAATTAAGACTCAATCCACTACGATTTATTAGAGATATGGATCCCCACTCTCTCTCGACACCGGCGATATTTGCCGGAGGCTGGAAGGGAGGGGGACCAACGGTGGAGGTGGCTAGGTTTTCTGGTGGCGGCGACGGCTCGTTTGGCTGTGTACACTTAAAAAAATAGTCATATCCCTGGTGAAAGGCTGCCGTGTAAATTACTGATCCTTTCAAGTAAAAAAAAAACCCTGATCTTTGTGCTTAATTAATGATGCATTTTATTTGTCCGGTACAGATTATTCTCGTCTGCAAGCCAAGCCAGGAAACCATAAACACTCTACTCCAAAAATAACTTTATTTGAGATAAGATATTTTATCAATTGTACAACTGGTTTGTGGAACGCCGAACTTTATTCACCAACGCACTCCCTTGTCTATTAACTTGTTATTTGGCCAAAAAGAAAAAAAAAGCCACCACATTCCCTTTCATGTGTCCTGTTGTACAATAGGCTTATATAATTAAAACAATAGGCTATAACCAAAATTTTGATCTTCTAGTGATACTAGTCGCACAAATGCGCGGGCGACTCACTAGTGTATATATAACTCATCAACAGCCTTATAGGTACGTGAAACAGAGCGCCAACAAAAAAAGCCATTCAGAAAGTAGAAACTATTGATCTAAAAAAAGTAGAAACTTTTGAAGAGGGTGACCAACTGACCATGGTGATGCCTTAACACTTGCGGGTGCTAGTAGCTGCTCGGAAAGGGAGGCAATGGGAATTAATTCTTTCTGACAATCGCGCTACGAAAATCTTGCAGGTGGGTACTTCGGTGCATGATCCATGATCACATCCCTAATATTTTTCATGTAGCGCTGCGGACAGTGGGGAGCCAGGACTTGAGCCAAAAGGGCGCAAAGTCATCTCTAATGTGATGAAACTCATTGGCTTCAAAAGACTTGCAGTCCAGCGCTCGCCTCCTCGCTATGCTCGCCGTTGTTTCCTCGCTACGCTCGGCGCCGTTTCCTTCCGTGTTTACTCGGTAATTGCGCAGCTGCTTGGCTACCTAATTTGTTGCACAGAGGGCGGATTTGTATCAGCTAATACAGGTGGTAATAAACTTTTTCTAGGCCAAGGGGTGCTACAGCCCCTCAGCACGTACGGGCTGTAGCTCTCTGCCTCTGGCTGCGGAAACAAGCGGTTTTGCACTTCTTTCGATGTTTCCATTAGGAGTACATACCACCGAAAACATTCGCCACAGTTCGTAGCTGTGGTTGTCGACCCTCTCTTCATTGTCTGTGGAACATTTTACACTCTGGCTGAAATTACAGACAACATTGTAGCTTTCGTACCTGAAAATTTCTCCTTGTTGCTTTTATAGCTTGCACATATTTTCTTTTCGTCAAACAAAAAAATATTATGTTATATGCTTCTACTATCTTTTCATTGTATATACTGGCAACAGCATCCACAACTAGTTGCTCACTGCAGGAAGGTGCTTTTTCCGGACTAGAATACCATGACCGGAGACAAGGACACATCTCGATCGATCAATTCAGTCCTAACTTTTGTTGTCGTGAGTTATGACATTGAGCTTCAGTTGATTCGTGATGCATGGCCTTCTTATTTGCTCTAGCTGGTCTGGTTCTCTGTGAAAAAAGTTGCCATCCCATACACCACAAAGCCACAAATGCAGAACTCTAGTTTCATTCATTGTGCAATGTGGTTTTAAAGATTTATTATACTGGTTGGTGAGCCGACGATGTGAAACTTAACTCTTGAATGTGCACCCAGCCGGTTACATATATACACGGACTAAATGAAAACAAACTCTAACAAAATAGAACTCAGGTAACCTGGTTCACCAAACTCGAACTCATGTAACCTGGTTCCACCACAAACTCTACAAACTCGAACCCATGTAACCTGGTTCCACCATAAGGAACCTAAGAAACTAAGGTATAAGTTCAGATGCAATTGACATACTCGATGGCAAATGTAGCATGAAAAATATTTGTTTGATAGGGTTGAACTGCAGGATCTTGAATCATAAAATGTTTTAAATATCCTTAGTTTGTCAACTCATCTGAGCGTATAACTAGGCACTTTAATTTCTTTGAAATAATTTCTACCCTATCTTAACTAACTTATCTATGAATAAATGATGGAAAAAATAAAAAATAGACATGCTTTTCTTTAGGATTCAAAATGCATGTAAAGAAATGGGATGAAATGAGATGTAAGAAGTTAAATGGGATGAATGCAAGACTATATCCGGTGCCTACAACCGTGGATATGACGAAGGGCCCTGGTTTTCTAGTCTACGTCAATACACCCTAAACAATGATGACATCTAAGTGTGGAGTAATTGCAATATTTATTTATTAGTATGAAGGTTTAATTAAATGATCACCCATCTTCACCATATTGTCACTATTGTGCCTCCAAGGGCAGATCTTACTGCAGGTTAGATATGGAGTTATGGACAGAGATAGGGGCATTATTTCTCCTTCCCATAAATTCAGTAAATAAAAATTAATGATCACAACTTGCGTAATAATAAAGCTAAGCATGTTTCTGCTTAACCTGAGGCGTGGGTCGTTATTGCTTATGTTGTGGCAGGGGGGCGTTAGGGATTGAAGATTAATTTACTCATATAGCTGCTTGGTAAAAGGATGTTATGTTAAAGAATAACAACATCCAGAAGACTATTATGTTTCATCTTCAATTTTAGTCTACATACATGTATCAAGCATTCTCTAGATTGATGGTAGAAACGCAATTTTCCCTTTTCATTTCATCTTGGAGTTGGAATTAATATCCAGCTCAGTTTATCAGTAAAACAAAGGGTTTGGTCACCCACAATACCACTTTGTTCAAATAAATCAGGTGGCTATCGGGGTGTTCCTCATAAACAAAAGGCAGACCCATATCACTGATAAAGTTGTATATGGATTTAGTATTATTTTCCCTCAATATTATTTTCTTTTTCAACCCATATTTTATTTCTGTCATAGAAACAGCACCATGCTGTGATTGACCTTTCTCTGATGGATTGTGCAATATCTCAACGAGTGCAGCACAGTGCTTTCATGGAAGGGATTGTTTGTATATGAGAAAACAAGACATGGCAACTCAGAGGTCTAGGGGTCACCTTCATCCAAATGTAGTTTACTTGTGGTTTACTTGAGTGCTGTCTCAGTAACAAACAATCTACCCGACATTCATAATTCCGATGATAGATACTTCTTATTTTTCCCTCTCAGCAGCTTTCTAGAACAAAGTAGATATGAGCTTATATTTCATTCTATGTGTCTGTAAATTCGTATCATAGAATTGGAAATTTTATTTATTTATTATGTCTCGCTCAACCCGAATCTGGAGCTGAGCAGAGGGGAAGCTAAGGTGGGTGCAACTATATATGAGCGCAGGGTCATATGAATCAGCTGAATTTGGCAGTTGTGGGTTGACAATATCAAGCTTATTTTCACTTGCCTTGTCTGTTATCAAAAGTTGCCATATGCTTTGTTACTATGCTGCACTAATTAACTCTTCTTCTCCACTTTAAGAAACCTGTCCTCCTAGATCATGTTCATAATGCCATTGCCAACTAACAACCAGGCTATAACTTTCTAGTGTGTACTCACTCCGTGTATGCACGCTCTTGTTTTCCGTGCTCTGGCTTTGAATTATTCGTACGGGTTTGGATCACTCGTGTGAAATTTAACTCTCACCAGCACAAATTTCTCCCTTCTATAAAAAAAACACGAGGCAAAATAAAGCAATTATATTGCAACAACGCAAGACCACACAAAAAAAAAAAATGTAAAAGAAGGTGAGGGTCGTGGGTCGAATTTGATGTTTTAGTGCTATAGGTAGCTGGTAGGAAAGGGAGGCGTTGAGAATTATTTTCGTTACATCAGGAAAGACTTCTGATAAATGATAAAATGAAGGCTTGAAAACATTTTAATGCAGCTGAAGACGTAGCGTTAGCTTTCTAGCTGACATATGTCATTTGGTCCAAGGTATTTTTGTCAGCGATCAAATATCAGCTAAGGCAGACACAATGCAAGCACGGTTTATACAGGTTTCGGCTCCTTAAGTAGAGGACAATACCGTGCATCCAGTGTGGCTTGTATTGCTTGTATAACTCACAATGGTGTGGGAAGGCAATGCAGCTACGAAATCACTGACTAGGGATCGCCGAGTTCCTAACATGGAAAGATGTGGGCTGTGGATGGCTTTGGTCTTTGGACTTGCCTATATGCGTGCTCCCGTCCAGTTCTTATATAGGGCATCGGTGTGCCTCTATCCCAACAGAATCCATCTTGAATTCTAGTTCCTTGATTGATTTCCAAGATTGCCGGAAGTCTTCTACTAGAGCCAAACTTATGTGGTTCGAGAAGCTACCGGATTGGAATACTTGGACTCCTATATGGCATACTCGATATACATACATAGGGACGAAAATGGTTCGGAAATGATTGGTAGAAGCCAAAATTATTTCCAGTTTCTTATCTTTCTCATGGGAGTGAAATTGATAGCGATATTGGCGGGGAAATACAGGAATATTATCGTGATAGAAATGTATCCATTAGGAATTAATATGAAGAATCGGTAACACGAATCTGGACCATGTAGTAGCTGTAAAACATGTCTATGGCTAGTATTAATGAAAATAGCTCTCCAACAGTCTTTTCATATCCCTCTCCAAAATAGTAAACTCTTCATTCCTGTTTTCTAGCTTAGCTATATTTAACTAGAGACCTTCACTCTCTATTCCTTCTTCCTGTGGGTCCTTGGTGGATTAAAGAGACTGTTGGTTTTGTTTACAGACTAGATAAAATCAAAGAATTTATAATATATTTTACCCAAACCTTTTGGAGAAAATATTTGGCACCAGACGGGCTACCTAATATTATCATGTGTTCAATGAAAAACTGAGTTCAAAGCATATTAGGTCTACCTGTTCTTGGGTGAAGGATGCACACTAAATTACTCTCTCCGTTTTGTTTTATACGAGGCAGTTCTTTTTTTGTTACTTTGACCTGTATAAATTTTGTGACAACAACTAAACATATAGGTTAATCTTAAAGTGCTTTTGATGATAGATCTAATGATATTGATTTCATGTTAAGTAACTAATTACATAATTATATATTTTTGGTCAAAATTTAACGAAAAAGTCAATTGCGTCATATAAATAAAAACGGAAAGAGTATCATTTATGTTCGACAATTTGTATTGACTTTACGGTGTACCATCACCATTGTTTGATCTCAGCATGCATGGATGGAGGAGCTGGTAGTGGATGCGCTCTTGTATGGAGACGTTCGTGTACCTCTTTTTCTTCCACAGGTTGATCCATCAGCTTTGAATACTTTCCTCTGCAACAAAGTTGTATACATCATGAATACCTTTTTCGGATATGTCATATGCCGGCAGAGCTATATGAAAGCCAAAAGGGGTCATACCCCCCCCCCCCCCCCCCCCCCTCCCCAATAAAAATAATATTTTTGCAAAATGAATTTCTCATTGCTCTTTGATTATCTGGTACGTCTGTCGACGATGACACATGCTATTTGAACTAAGTATTTAGCAATGGTGAGTGCCTTTCCTTGCGTCATGTGTAATGCGGTTTATGCAGCAGTGCAATCAACATATTTTGTACTTTCTCACGAATGCAACACTATGATAGGACAGATATGATCCAACCAATTTTACATGTATATCTCACGTGTTCCATGATCGAGCCCACAAACAAAATCCACAAACCAGTGTTAACAACATCTGAGTTCTGACAAAAAACCAAAACAGCGGACTCAAAAAAAAAAAAAACCTTCATGCGGATGCCCTGTCATGGGCCACCATCGTTCGTGGGCTTTTAACTATTGATGCCGTTCATAATGGACCGGGCCAAGGTCTGCTTAGATTTTGCTCTTTCTAATCTATCCAGTGACTTGGCGGGTGCGCTGCGTAGCGGCCTCGCGGGCGGGTGCTTATACCGGAAGGTCCGGAACCGCCGCCGCCGCCGTCCGTGCTGCTTCATCCATCACCAGAGCAGGAACTCAGGAAGGAGAAAGGAAGCGGGGAAACAGAAGCTGGTCCGAGATCGAGGAGACGACGACGATGCAGGTCTTCGTGAAGACGCTGACGGGGAAGACCGCCACGCTCGAGGTCGAGGGCGGCGACACCGTCGCCATCGTCAAGGCCAGGATCCAGGAAAATGAAGGTGCGCGGTGCACTGCGCGCTGTTCTTCGATTCTCTGCACTTTTCCTCAATTCGCTTGTGCACAGCAGAGCAAAGCGGTAATCTTGGGGTTGGATTTTGCCTGATCGATCAACATGGGTCGTTGTGCGTTCTTGCAGGAAATCCCGTGTGACCAGCAGCGCCTCATCTTCGCGGGGACGCAGCTGGAGGACGAGCGCACCCTGTCCGACTACAGCATCCAGAAGGAGTCCACGCTTCAGCTGGAGCTTCGCCTCCTCGGCGGCTACTGCTGCCACATCGAGCCCAACCTCCGCGTCCTCGCGTACAAATACAACGTCAATAAGATGATCTGCCGAAAGTATGTGCATACTATACACTTTGTGTTTTATATCTGTGGATGTGTTTGCAATGTGTGATCCGTGCAACTTTATTAATGGTGTTGCGGTGTTGCCGGTTGCGGCGACCGTATTGTAACGTGTAACAGTTCAACTGTTGTTATCTGTCACTGGTGGCATATATCAAGTTCGTTCTTTTTCCTCTTTCCCATGAAAGTTTTTTTTCTTCACCTTGTGTTGCGTGGATTTGAGGTGAATCAGTTTGACATGTATAGCCTTAGAATCAAAACATCCTGTATGAGCTGCTAATTCTGCAGCCAGTATTTTGCTGCAACTGCAGAAATTAATTTGTTCGTTTATATGTTGTGTAAGCTTCCTAACATCTGCACTTCGTTGCGTGACTGTTATCTGGCACTATCTGATTCTTTGATTAATCAGACGAGTCATTTAAAACCTTGTGGATAAACACTCAAAGGACACTCTTTTCATCTGCAATGCTTGCCGGTTCTCTAAATTATGGGTCATTTAAGCACCTCTTCCCTGTAATGCACGTGCAAGGCCTATGTTCATGCGCCAGACTGCTGCCTTTGCAGATGCTATGCTCGCCTGCCGCCGGGAGCCAAGAACTGCCGCAAGAAGAAGTGTGGCCACAGCAATCAGGTGAGCCTTAGTTTCTTTTGATCACCCTAGATCATGGCCTTATTAGCCTCGTCCAAAGATGGCATGTGATCTATGTTTCAGACTAGTTTATTACTAGTTGGCATCATGCATTATGCTCTCATTGCTCAATGTGATCACTGTCACACACCTAACACTGAGGGAACAATAATTAATGTTTGCGGTTTTTTGATTCTGGACCTTTGGTGCTATGCCTTCTTATTACAAACTGGTTGTAACAATACATATGCTCTGAGTGACTGATAAAATTACAGTTTCAGTGTTCAACAGACTCTCTTTCAGTGTTGGGTCTGATGAATTTATCTGTTCTTTTTCAGCTAAGGCGTAAGAAGTGTCGGGATCGGCTCGCCCGGTCCGCGTTCTGAAGAGCTATCCATCAGTTGACTCATCGGTCTCAATTTTATATCAGAGTTATCCGTCTTTAAGTTTTGCTGCAGGCTAACGTTCCTCCTGGATATTGAACATCCATTCATCATACTCCTCAAAACTACGCTCGTTTATCTTGATGGCACGGTCTAGAAATGCTAAGCTAATATAGTGGCAGCTTAATTTCTTTAGCTTGAATGAGCACTTTGCCTGCTCTGTATGCGGCTCCTTTTTGTGTCGTTTCAATACCTGCTGAATGTTGAACTCTGGTTACTCTTTTTGAATAGTTGGTGCCCTGTTCCGAATGACCTTAACTTGCTTCCTGTCCCGTTTTCTCATCCTGTTTGCACGTGATCTTTCATATGCTTTAGGTACTGCTTGTGGCACACATCAAATGCAACAATGAACTAGTGTGTCAAATAAAACTTCTTGGATCTGTGATCTGGTAGATTGCTGGGATTCTGAAAAGTTGAATAGCTATATCAGTTATTTCAGTCACCTAAACCTGATGCTGCATCCCTTCGATATATACAAGATTATGTATAGTGATCGCCCACAAATCTGCAAAATCCTCCGGATAAGTACCTCCCTTGTCGCACCCTCATTCCACCCAAACCGCAACACACTCCATAGTCCATACACCTTCGGACCGTAGCCCCTTGTCATCGCCACTGTCATCGAAAAGTGTAGTCCATTGAGGATTCCAGGCCAGCAAGGCCGAGACCCAACACCTCACACCTTCAAACAGACTTCATTATGAGACTCACATGTGGCTTTTACTATAATAGTAGTATAATAATGAGGATGACATGGAGATCAGCACGCTCAAAACCTTGTGCAATACAAACAAGGGAGGAAAAATAATCGGTGTTGAGAGGTTAGATGTCTGGTCTTGTAATCGAGGGAGCAAAACCTTTTCTTATTCTTCGTGATACAGCTATTAAAATAAGACATTAATATTTTTTATATGCCGTTAGTTAAATAGATATGATGGAGACTACACCCATAGATTTATCTTTCCAGTGAATTTTCTATGCTTATCCAAACGACTTTTAATTTCTTGCATATTTCTTATGATTAACATTGTAGTCCTATAAAATCCTTTTTACTTTATATTCATGGTTTTGTTATTCTTACATGTAATTCAAAGTTGAATCCTATACATTTTTTTAATTTTTAATATATATATATATAGTTTATAAATTATATATTATGAAAATATGTCTCATGGCGAATCCAAAAACATAAATCTCAAGTTGATGAATTACACGCATTTATATAAATATTTGGTCAAATATAGGAACGTTTGACCTTGATAAAATTCAGGATTGCAATTATTTTGAAACGAGTGAAGGAGAAATACGAGTGAACCGTTACCAGCGCCTTGGCGACTCGTGCGGCGAACGCCCCGTCGCCGGGCGCCGCCCCGGCGGTGACCTCCTCCCGGCCTCCTCCGTTCACAAAACTGCAGATCCAGAGCCTCCTCTACCTCCTCCACCCCGTCCCACAAACAACTCCATCCCAAACCCATCCTATGTGCAGATCGGGGAGCGCGAATTTCGCCGTCATCGTCGTGGCGGCCGGCCGCCGCCAGCGAGGGTGCAGCCGCTCCCCTCCCCAACGCCCCGTCGTAGCCGTGCTTCAGGATGCTGTCGGGGTCGCGGCTGCTCAACTTCTTCGCAGCCGTCGTCGCGGGCTTCCCGTCCGCGGCTGATTCGATCGCCTGCCACCGGAGCTCCTTGCCATCCGCCGTCGTCGGAGCTTTGGTTGAGGGTTGGGACTCGCCCTCCGCCGTCGTCGCAGCAGTCGGCCGCCAGCGGGGGGCCGAGCCAGGCCCATGCTTGCGGTCACGGGGCCAAGGGGCGCCGCAGTGGCATGGCGGCCGTCGGGGGCACCCACCCTCCGGCGCTGTGTCCGCAGGAGCCCCAGCAACACCCTTCTCCGGCTGGGTGTGGAGTTGCCGGCGCAATTTCCCGTGACCTTGTTGTGGCTACTCCATGTGGTCTTGGTTCCTACAAGGATGTCGTGCTTCGGTCCCTGCAGGAAGAGCCTAGTTGGCAAGTTGTGTGCAGAAGACGTACAAGGCGCACCTCTGGCCTGAGGCATGAGGTGCCACAATCGCAGGCGAGCATCATGGAAGATTCCTCATCGAGAAGAAGAGCCTACTTGCAAAAGATGAAAGGAAAGTGCTTCAACTGTCTTGCGCATGGTCACTTGGTTGCTTAGTGCCAGAACTCGACAAGGTGTTGGTTCTGTCAATGCTCGGGCCACATCTCCACAAGATGTCCGAAGAGGAAGAGGGAGCAACACTGCAACAGTCATTCTGCCACCACCAACTCGTTCTCAGCGGCACAGGCAAAACAGAGGCACCAGAAGGGTCATAGCCTGGGGGATGCTCCGACACTCACTCACAAATCTGAAGGTGCTGTTCTCATTGTTGATGATAGCCTGCTGCACCTTAAGCACTACTCGCCGTCGGCAACCCGTGAGAAGTCGTTGGATCCAATGGTGCTTGAGGCACTCATCATGAGCGAGATGCACAACACTGGGAGTGGCCCTACCTCACCACGTGATTGCTGTAAGTCGCTACCCCTTGCCCTACCTACCTCAATGTCGGTCTTGCCTAGTTCTCAAAGTTTAGATGTTACTCAATCTCCATTGATAACTAGAAGTGAGGCAGACCAATTGACGGGGTATGAGCTAATCAAAGCCTTGAGTAGTCTTAAACATGGTGAGATAGTCCATGTTCCTCCCTCCACTGTGGAAAACAAATCTTCTTATAAGGAAGCATTTTTTGTGACTCCGGAGAACAATCATCATTGCAACAAACAGTCGAAGTTCAAAATTGAATCTCAGAAACCAGTCTTCAGAATGGTTCGAGATATGCTAACAAAGAAATGGATCTTTGTCAAGGAGGTTCAACAGTTGGGTGATTGGACCTTGCAGCGATTCTTGCGTGCCTGCAAGAAGCCTACAAGGGCAAGCCGAGTTGAGACAATCAGAAACCGAGTCGAGATGGCTATGCTCATGAAGGCAGTCAAGAAGCTAACACAAGAATCACAGAAAACGAAGAAGAAAAAGAAGATAAGCTAGTCGGGCAACTGAAATTCTTGTGCTTCTACTTTCTAGTTGGATTAACTTCAAAGTGGCGCTCGGTTGCACTTCGCCTCCCCAATGCTCAGATTGTCTCTCCGATCACCAGTTGGCATCTTTGTTGTTTGTTGTGCCGCCGAGCAAAAGTATTATTTGTTGTTGCAGTTGTGGTGTTTGTGGTGTGTTTCGTTGTTATGTCTGTTGTGTTTCCTGAGCTTTGGTTATGCCCGTAGCTCAGGCCTAGCTATCTTGCTGGGTTAGTGTCTGTACCCTTAGGTTGTAACTCTTATTTCTTCTATCTTAATGAATGGCAGTGCTCCTGCCTTACTTTCAAAAAAAAAAGAAAATTATTTTGAAACAGAGGAAGTAACGTATAAATGCAATCTCTAATGCATATCAATTTATATATATCGATAAATATGATTTAACTTAGGAAGACTCGTCCTCGATTTGATCCATCTCACCAGGGTCGTAGCGTAGGAAAGCCCTCAAGCTACGTCGTTGCAATTCTTTGTGTTTTCAATCGCCCTCAACAGAGAGTACTAGTACAGCGACCGCCAACCGGGCCGGCCACTTCGCGCTCGTGTTCATCGCCAACCTACGCTCGCTACTCTCACACGGCCCGCCCCTGGGTAACAGCGAGCTCTGCTGCTCCTCCTCTCGCCGCCACCGACCGGCCGCTCTCCTCTCCATGGCCGACGCCGCTGCTGAGCCGCTCACAACGGAGATACCCGCGAAGATGCGGGCCGTGCAGTACGACGCCTACGGCGGAGGCGCCGCCGGCCTCAAGGTAACCAGCCGCGCGCCGCCGATTCTCCTTTTCTATTTCATTTGTACCATTTTTGTTGAGTCGCGCGAAACATGTGTTTGCGTATGATCTGATTTCTTGGTCAGGAAATTCGGTTGTTCGTGGCATGATTGTTGGCAAAGATTACCGTTAATAGCGATTAGATTCTGCGAATCCATTGGTAACTAATTGAAGTGGCTGTGGGGTTTGGCCATGGCACTCCCTGCCCCTGCTTGCAAATTGCAGCCAGGCGATCTGATTCTGCAAGAGAAAGTATTTCTTGCTTGAGACTCTAATGATCGAACAAGTAGTGAAGTTTTTTTTTTTCCTCGAAAGAAGCTATTGGAGTGGTAGCTAGCTTGTTGAACTATCCCATAGTCTTTTTTCAGTCATAAAGAACAGTCTTTTTTAAAGAACGCGCGAAGCTTAGGCCATGAGGATTACTGATTAGAACCGCAGAGGTCCCGATCAAGCTTGATTTATTCGAAAAAGCGAATAGTTAGAATCCACCCGAATTCAGACTAGCTTGTTGAACAAGTTGTGAAGTTATTTTTCCTCAAAACTGAAGGTAATGGAGTGGTAGCTTGTTGAACTATCCCATCGTCAATTTGTCATAACGAACCGTCTTTTTTCAGCGAACCCGCAAAACTTTGGCCATTAATATTAGTTAGAACCGCAGAGGCCCAATAAAGCTTCATTTGTTTGAAAAGATAATAGTCGGAATTAACCCAAATTTAGACTACAGAAGTTAATTTACAGTAGTGCCCAGATTTAGACAGTCAACTTGGCTTTTTTGCCAAGATAGTTCACATATTTCCTTTCCTCTGAGATATTGTTGCTACAGAGTCAACAGAAATAGATCGTGCTACTTGACAACTGACAACTAGTCAAAGATTTTTTTTTCTTTCCTAGAGAACAATTTGCTAAGTAGTAGTTGTAAATAACATTCTTTTCTTGAGAAGACACTAGTGAACCAATTCTGCAATGCCTCACTGCAGCATGTGGAAGTTCCTGTCCCCTCACCGAAGAAGAATGAGCTTCTGTTGAAGCTGGAGGCTGCAAGTATCAATCCAGTTGACTGGAAGATGCAGAAAGGGATGTTACGGCCTCTGCTGCCTCTTAGATTACCATACATTCCAGGTATTAATCTTCATTTGACTGTTTCTCATTGCAGCCCATGGATCCTTTTGTACAAATGGATGCTTTGACTCAAAGTTATGATTTCGGTCTGCAGATAAAATTTGTTGGCTAAATGCATCGAGAGGTGTAGAGCCAGGGATATTTTCATTTGCTTGATGAATAGATTTCCCTTTATCTAAAAAAAAGATAAAAATTTGCCAATACTGACTAAATGATGCTGTGTTATTTATTTGGTTCAGCTGCAATGGTTATCTTCTTTATTTCGATTGATCTATTTGCTGAGTGTAGCATAGCATTTGTGCTGATATGATATAAAGTATTGCCTTTCTCAACTTCTTCTTTTAAAGTTTTATAAAGATATATTTATTTAGGTTATGAAACGAAATGTACGTGTAAAAAGTGAGAGATAACCAGTTTTCATCTGAAGCATTTTGAGGTTAACACCCTAATTGTCTCCACTGTTGTCTAAGGTAATTTCAATACGGCCAATAGGAAATCCCTTTTTTTTTTTTGACTGGGCCGAGTTTACTCTTTTCCTAGCAACTGTGGTCAGAGGTCGGCAAGAGAAGCAATCAGCACCAGGTTCTGGGACACTGATCGAGTTTTATTGGCTTATTTCCCAGTTGCCTGCTCTTGCTGCCTGCACGACGCATTCTTACTTTATATATATATATACTGTATAATCGCATAAATGTTACTCCGATCCGTTTATGCAGATGTTAACAACCGTTATCAGTGACTTGTGTCCTTGTTCTTCTGCAGTCACCGACGTGGCAGGAGTAGTGGCTGCTGTTGGTCCTGGAGTTAATGGATTCAAACCTGGAGATAAAGTCGTTGCCATACTGAACACATTCGTGAGCACACTTCACTATTTTACAATACCAAATTTTGTTTTCCAGACAAAAGATAGTCAGGACGCCTCTTTTTAGGATTGACAGAATTAAACCTTCCATTCCAAGACAAAGCTACCTCTGCTCTGATCAAGAACACTCTGTTTTCTGTATCAGTACGGAGGCGGATTTGCAGAGTACGCCTTGGCGTCTACAAAGCTGACCGTCAAGAGGCCTCCCGGTGTGTCCGCCGCCGACGGCGCCGGTTTGCCCGTCGCGGCCGGCACCGCGCTCCAGTCGCTGAGGTCCATCGGCGCCAAGTTCGACGGCACCACCACCACCCAGAAGAACGTGCTGATCACCGCGGCGTCCGGCGGCGTGGGGCACTACGCCGTGCAGCTAGCAAAACTTGCAGGCTTCCACGTGACGGCCACCTGCGGCGCACGCAACGTGGAGCTGGTGCGGAGCCTGGGCGCCGACGAGGTGCTCGACTACAAGACGCCGGAGGGTGCCAGCCTGCAGAGCCCGACGGGGAAGAAGTACGACAGCGTCGTCCACTGCACCGTCGGGATCGGCTGGTCGGCGTTCAAGCCGGTGCTGGCCGACAAGGCCGGGAAAGTGGTGGACATCACGGCGAACGTCTCGGCCGTGCTCACGAGCGTCGTGCACCGGGTGACGTTCGCCAGGAAGCGGCTGGTGCCGCTGCTCCTGTGGCCCAACAAGGCGGACCTCGAGTTCTTGGTCGGCCTGGTGGAGGAAGGGAAGATGAAGACGCTGGTTGATTCAAGGTTCCCGTTGAGCGATGTGAGCAAGGCGTGGGAGAAGAGCATTGAGGGACATGCCACCGGCAAGATCATCGTCGAGATGGAAGGCTGATGTGCCGTCGCGCCAGGTTTTACAAGCAGGAGATTTGTATGTAGAGACAAATTTATCAGTACAATTGGACAGGCAATGCATAGACAGCAGTGTTGCAGTACAGTGCAGGGTGTGAATGTGTGATTTCATTATATACAGAGTGATCATGCGTGAGTTTATTTTTTGTTTGTCGTTTTTTTTTATAATTTTAAAGATGATCTTCTTGTAAGCATAAATATGAAAGCGTTGCTGGATCGAATTAGAACTTTTGTGATTTAACCGGTGCAATCTTTTCTCTTTTCGTGCTCTCTTAGTCTTGATGAAGAGAGAAAACTTTTACATGTGTGTGCTACTCTTAATCTCATTTAACCGGAGCAATCTTTTCTCTTTTCCCGTGATGACGAGAGAACTACCTAGGCTATCTTCTCTAATGCCTGCTGTTCATGACTGCTGCTGTTGATGGATGATGATTGAGTCCAGGACGTCGGCTTCTATTTATAGGCCTCATATGCAAGCAAGCACGAAGCTTCCTGGTGGAAAACGATTGAAGGTTAGAAGCTGACCATTGCCATGGGCACACGGAAGGAAGAAATGGAATTGCATACATGACACTCCATATGTGTGGGATTTCTATGGCACACTGTAAGATCAACATATAGCTCAGGGATGCAACAAATATAATTTTGATGACTTGAATATGTAACTGGCAAGTAAGAACGCATAGCAGTGTACTTTAGATAAACATCGAACTAACATTGTGCCACAACAAGGTATTTGAAACGTGCCATAGCACATTTGCCAAAGGAAAACTGACAAGGCCCTACACTACCAGATTTGGTAGAAGTAGAACTTAATCGGCAATTCACAAAGATTTACATTATAGGAAAAACACTAGTTCATGCCTTGTGATTTTTCCAGTGTCAATTAACAGGATGAAAACCCATCACTCTCGAGCTTCCTGAAATTGAAATTCTGATGGACCATGAGCACTCAGATGCCACTGCTAGACAGAACCATTTTTGCTTCGGACTAGAATGTATTAAGCAATCATTCGAGCTCCAACACTAATTCAGTCTAATGCATGTCGTTTGATACCGGCAAAGCATAGTAGAGCTAACACTAGGAGATTCTGATCAATAAAACCATGAAGGAATTTAACACTAGTACTACTTGCCTGGTCTTGGAATATTCAACTTATTTTGATGAAAATCAGGATTGCAATTATTTTGAAACAGAGGAACTAACGTATAAACGCATCTCCAATGCATATGAATTTATATCAATAAATATCAGTGGAAGATTTAGGATTTAAGTTATGGGGTACAAATTTAAACATACCTTCACCAAAAATTCAAGTTTTGCTCTCCCCTAAGCATTTAGGCTTAAAATGACAAGGTTTTTTTTTATGTATATTACATGATATAAGGTATATCTACATGATAGTGTTGCAAAAATTTTGGGGGGGGGGGGGGGGGGGGGGGGCAGTTGTCTCCCCATGCACACCCTAAATTCACCCCTAATAAATATGAGCTTCTAAGGTCCTGTTTGAAACCTTTAGACAGACGGCGCTGCAGATTGATGAGTGATGACAGTTGTCTTCCTCCTCAGCCCATGTCATGCTTGTGGCTGATTGATGAGTGATGACTGCGCTGCAGATTCATTAGGAGGTACTCCCTCCGTTTTTATTTATATGACGCAGTTGACTTTTTTAGTTACTTTGACCATTCGTCTTATCTATAAATATTTGTGCAAATAGCTAAATATATAGGTTAATTTTAAAATGCTTATGATGATAAGATCTAATGATATCGATTCCACGTTAAGTAACTAATTACATAATTATATATTGTTGGTTAAAGTTTAACAAAAAAGTCAACCGCGTCATATAAATAAAACGGAGGGAGTATATACAAAAATCGACGGTGCTTGTGATTTGTTAGCCGGTACCCGAGGCCGAGGGAGCAGTGCGCCTGCTCGGAGTGCGGCGAGGTGTATTTCAACAAGACCGAAATCTTGGAGCACCACCAGGCTATTCGACGTGCAGGTATATATGTATGCAGATATTTCAACCTCTTAACTACGTACAGGTATTCGGGAGTTTGGAGTGTTGATGGACAGAAACTGTTTTTAAAGGGGAAAGGTTGTATCGTGACTAGTGTTTTGAAATTCGGTTTAAAAAATTTACCGGCCAAGGGCGATAAAACGAAAATCAGCGAAAATGGGTGGCCAATACAAATGATGATCTTGACTTCTTGCGTTCAGGGACTACATTCAGCTCCAAATGACGGGTAAACGTTATTTTCCTTAGATCCTTCATAGGAGATTGGCTGCAGTGATGACATTATAAGAGAATTCAGAAATTTTGAGTTTCCGCGTCCATCTTATTTATATTCCGGTTAGTGGTCTTTGTCAAAAGAAAGTAATCTATGATTAAAAAAGGTAATCTATAGGAATATCTTAATAACTTTTATTTCTTTTCCTATGAGGACGAATAACCTGAACTGTTTTATATGTGCACTGGTGCACTTAATCCTGAGGAAAAATCTTTAGCTTTTAAGGATATTATAAAATATAAAATGCTGAATTCTTTCATCCATGTATATATGCCTAGAAATGTTATTAACTGTTCCTGCCTTGGAGGGGAGGAGTTGCATTATTTACTAATCAATGCAGGTCTGGCATGATACTAGCATACCTCTACTCTGTAGTTCAAAACTTTTTAAGGAAGGAGAAGCTTTAGGACAATCACAAATCAGGCCCTAAACTAAAAAAAACTTTGGTGATAATAGTGACCCCTACTTCTGAATTTGCTTCGTATGTCACCTGTTTCATACTTTCTATATTTTCTAATAGGTGGATTGGGAAAAATGAACTGCCTACTCGTTTTCTAGCCTCAATTTAGGTTGGTTGCAACTGGAGGATTTTTACATAAAACTTTTTTACTTCTTCGAAGCTTCTTGATCAATCATCGAGTATCTTTTCTTCTTGTGGAGGCCTAGGAAGGATTCACAACCTCGGAAGAGAGGTGTATCTTGAGAGCTTGCTCTATTATTTGTCAAATGAATCAAAATAATCTGTTGTACTATGACAGCTTGTTTGATTTTCTCGGCGGAATGATTTTTTTAAACTAGTAGAGCAGTTTTGTTTGTTGCATATTTTCGTTTATGAACTTAAATTTTGTTGTAAAAATTTTATATCGGTACCAACGCATGGGAAAATTGCTACTGAGATCTTAAAGTACTAAACTGCCAGAACAGCAAAGATCTAATCTTTGATATCACACATCTACTGGAAAGGAGACCATGAATCCGTATACAAGAGCTCACTGGAATTTGTGTAGGTAACACCATAATTATCTCTATTTTAAGTAACCTTTTTCCAATTGATACCTATGATACCAGCAGATCAAACATGCATCATAATAAAAATGTGTAACCATTGGATGGAGAAAATGGACAATTATTTGAATCTATTTGGGTCTATTGTATAAATTAATCGGCCAAAATGTCATGATTTTCGCCGAATTTTGTTTCTACCGGTCCCCTATGGTATTTCATTCAATTTTTCAAACAAAAATAGTACCAAAAATGTCCGAATTCGTATACACAAGCTCAATAGATAATATAGGAATGCTCCATTCACATGTACGGTGCCAGATATATGTATCTAGAGAAATGCCACGATGGGTAGCTGGTAGCTCCAAGAAGATGTCACGCTTGCGCAACTTCATCGTTGATGCTGGTGGCATGGATGATGCCATGATCATGTGAGAGGTTGAAGTAGCCTCTCGAACTCCCACAGCATTGGGGAAGCACTTTTCTGGCTGTCCTCTCTCATCAGGTTTACTGCCAGCTAAGATGTGGCTGTGACTGTAGTAGGAGACAATGGGGATGAACCATTGGCCATCAAGATTGATGACTCGATTATTTTTGCTGCACAATGTAGGGCGCAGCGTAGGGCGGCAGTGTAGGATGCCACAGTGGAAGGCTCCCACAAAGTGCAGCATGCACATGGTGGTAAGAAACTGTTGTGGGCAGGTTCTGCTAGCACACCCCGTACCCAAATTCTATCATAAATAAATTTTCATCTTTTCCAAATGAAGTTCTCATAATAATAACCCTTGTATCCATACCTATATTGAAGAAATCTGAAAGTGTTTTTCACTTGCATAAAAAATGTAATTAACCTTGACATCATTGCTCAACTCATCACCATCATCTATTGTACGTAGGATCATGTTGAGGATCGTGGAACCTTGTACATCTCAGGATCTAGAACAAGGAGAATCCTCCTTGCACCCTGCATGCTTCCAGAGAACAACACATATACTGAGGGCATCTCAAGACTTTATCTGTATCTGTTTGGCAAATTTAGGGGGTTTACCATATCTAATGTTAATTTGCTTTACCATATGTAACGTTACATTGGACCGGTAGCGATAGTTAATCTCTTGACCGGATAGTTTACTTTGATCCCATCATTTTAGCTTGTAACCTTGCAATGCATCAAAGTTATAAACTCTTCATCTAATCCTTGCCCAAACCATAACTTTGGCAAGCTTCTTTTTTTTTTACTTGTAATATTTTGTAGTGGGGCTAAGTGTTGTTTCCCTCAGACAAATGCACATTGACAACCGGGCCTACACGCACTGTGTTATGGCACCCATAAAATCGTGAACAATGTGGGCACATGTCTCATGAAAGAGATAGGAGAGGTAACTCCTTATGAAGCATGCTAGTAATATACACACAATGTTTGAACTTTTAATTACAAGATGAAAATACATATGAGGTACCTATAACCTTGTGAAAATTTGGTATGCTTAGGGAGTAAAGCAATCGATGAGTAAATATATATAGGGCAGCTAGGCTACTTCGTTGCCATTTGTTTTTTGTTTCACATAGCAAATGATGATACATGCATATTCATCGCACCATCAGGAGTTCCTCTATCTAGTGTGCACCCCTTTAGGGACAAAGGATATGTTTTTTGCAGGTCAAAAATTCATCTTGTTCCCCTTTGTTCCCGTGGTCTCCACTCATGGACTCATTGTTCGAACTTGATCGGTTACTTTCCAATATTTTAAAAAATAAAATGACAGATAAACGAAAGTGACAAAAATACATCCAAGACGGATGCAGGGAAAATAAAGTTGGAGGCCCATTATGCAAAATTATATACATAATGGTTGAGTATCCACCTCAGAAAGATCTTCCCTCGGGCGCGATGCATGATACTTATGGTATATTACATTAATGTGTGTGGTGGATATGGAACAATGGTTGAGTATCCACCTCAGAAAGATGTTCCCCTCGGGCGCGATGCATGATGCATATGGTATATTACATTAATGTGTGTGTCGGATATGCAACCGTGCTAAGTGATGCCAGTAATTAGGGAGAAAATATCTGAATACAAAGATAAACACCAAATTGCCTAAATGCATTTGTCTAGATGTTCTCTTAGGAAATTCTGAATTGTTCATGTCGAATATATTTATTTAAATTGGCATTGTTAAATGAACGGTGGAAACTATATATATAAACTTAGTAAATGCGGTATCACCTAATTAATTATGGGGCTATGCATGTCTTGGTATAGGTCGGGGACATGCTCTTATTAGATATATAGTGATATGCTAGGAAATATAGATTCCATATCTGGCACACAAACTAATGTAATATACCATATGCATCATGCATCGCGCCCGAGGGGAAGCATATCTTTCTGAGGTGGATACTCAACCCTTACGTATAGAATGATGCATAATGGGCCTCCAACTTTATTTTCCCTGCATCCATCTTGGATGTATTTTTGTAAGAAACTTTATACTCAACCATTTTTTTTTATGTCTTGCACGGAATGCTACTCTGCTCTCTACAGATGAAGATTATAGACATGGTGCTTTCTTCATGAATCATGGCATCGAGCTCAACAAGTTTCCGACAAGCTAGGTTACGCCACCTTAAGTTGTTCTGACTTATGAAGAGAAATATACTGCTTATATATTTAAGCAAGTTGAAATTGTAATTTCATTTTATTACCTAACGTGAGACACTTTCATCTTTCAATTCTTTAATTTTCAAATAATTGTGGGCATTTGTGTAAAATTCATATATTCGGCGATCTTTCATTGAATAAGATAGATGATGGATCATTTGGTGCCTCCATAACTAGCACGCGTGCCAGGTTTGCGCACACGTGTATGTTAAAGACAGATATACAGATATAGAGATAGAGAACAACGACACAAAGCAAATGTTGCTTCTATATAAATAGCCACTGATACCCTCGCTCCCTTCAAGCAAAATAAAAAGCAAAAATAGTAACTCTAGCCTTGAGAAAATCATGGCGCCAAGGCAGCTTAGGGTCCTTGCCGTCGATGATGATAAAGATCATGCTGAGCATATGAGGTCCATCCTTTCTCAGTTCAACTTTCATGGTAAGTTTCCCAAATTCTCTTTGAAATCCACTGGAATCTATGACCAAATTCCTTTCTCGCACATATGATGCATTCTATTCCTAGAAAAAAATTTATGATTCTTTTCTCTAAATTTGTACAATTTTTTCCCTGCTGAATAGGCTCTATGTTCTTTTGCTTGTTTCAGTGAGAGTGTATACAAGTCCGCAAAGCGCGCTCAACTTTGTTAAGGATCATGCCGAAGATGTTGATTTCCTACTAGTAGCCTTGCACATGGAAGAGATGTCAGGTTTTCAGTTCCTTGACATTGCAGCAAAGATGCATAGAAATATTCAAGTGATTTGTAAGTCTAAAGTTCTTACCGAAAGGATATTCCCGTTCTTACATTTCCATGCATGAACCAATAAAACTTCCTTCAACAATCTATTAAAGATTTTTGCAAAGTGATCATGCTAACGGGGTTTATTTCAACCAGTGATGTCTGCTGAATCAACATGGGACATATTCGAGGGGGCTGTTCGCCATGGTGCACGTTTTATAGTGAAGAAACCTTTGGTTGAGTCTGCTGTGTGTCACATGTGGCAATATCTTGATCTAAGTGATAGGATCGAGCGAATTCAGCATTTTATTGGAGGTTATAACTTTTTTAAATGCTGTTTGCTTTATTTTTATAGAGTCATAAGATTTCTAACACATACATAGTCTAGTTTCAACGTTGCATCAAAGAAGATGAGTCATACTCTGTCTCAAAAGCAGCAAATCTCCCAAGTAAGGTAACGTAAGAAAATAAATTGATGTTCTGCTCCCTGTGTTTGCATACATCTAGGCCCTACTGGAGGACAAAGCTCAGCTGAAAGTGGTGTCACAGATTCATCTGGCGGTCACAATGTTACTGAAGTGGAGTCCATGAACAATAGTACTTCTGAGATGCAAGCCTCCACTGGAAATGATGAAACTCTAGAGAGTGGTCGTGAGGGAGACAAACTGTCTGAAGCTAGAACATCTCCAAGAAACTGAAGAATCGTCGATTTGGCCTATATCGGAACCAATTATGCCAGCTATATATGTGCTTGGCAATTCTTGTATCTCTATATGTATTAAAATAATGTCGCATGATGGTAACCCTCCAATATGATGAAGTGTGCTTGTATTAGGTGTTGCAATTTTTCTAATGTTTCATAACCATCATATATTGAATCCGATCTTGATACTTTCCTGCACACATGGACTAAGATCTCGGACCTACCGATCATTAAAAAGGAGCACTTATTAAATAGCTTAATCTCCTAAACAAGTCTACCTCTTTTCTTTTCATTTTCACCAACAATTTGCAGAACAAACAAATTTGAATGAGGAAAGGTAGAATGACAACATATATGTAGTAATCAGTACATTAATCCTATTTGCAAAGAAGTTTGCAACAACAGATCGATCACCAAGCTTAAGCTAGATGATCACCAAGCTTATGGTTCATGGCTTCAAGGTATCATCACATATTATATGGTAGGAATCTTAAAATCTGATGGTCTCTTCTTCGTTATTGCTCTCCGCTCACTGCTGCCATGCGTTTAGGTTATGCACTCCCTTAGCTATCGACAAGTATGAACTAAGCAACAAATTATATAGGTTGCACATAACTATCATGCTAAGCATAACTAATAAATCTAATAACCGTGACTATATCTCCCAACTAGCTTTTAAATGAATTTAGCTAGATCAAAGAGAGAGGGGGGCTTGGATATTCTTCACATTAGAGTGCAAAACATGGCAATGCGATTGAAATTTCTGCACGTGTTTTATAATAGAATGGATATATCTTAGGTTAAACTCACTTGGCAATCATATTATACAAATGGAAAAGCCCCACACACAAGACCAGTGGGCTCATTCTGGTGGAGAGAAGTTCTGAGCCTACATGAACAATTCAGAGGTATTGCGAGATGCTAAGTAAAGGATGGGAGGAGTATTGCATTCGGGGAGGACCCTTGGGACTTGGGGGTAGTGCAGCATATTCCCCCAATTACATTCGTTTGCCAAAGAGACCAAAAGACTTCAGTTTACAATTTTTACATCAATGATGATGCAAGTAATTTCATTTTTCCCTCTTTCAATAGTGTCATTAGGGCAGCTTTATGATCTTTATCTGTGTCTAGATAATATTGTCTTGATGGATGGTATAATGGATTCTTGGACCTACATTTGGGAATCTCAACTATTCACTTCCAAAAAAGCATACAAATGCCTTATAGGATCTCGACCGACTCCTCAACAATTCATTTGGCTATGGAAGTCGACATGCAGAGGACATCACAATTCTTTTTCTGGTTATTGCTACATGATATATTATACACGAGGAACTTACTAAGAAGGAAAAACTTTCATGTGAATAGTCATAATTGCGTACTCTGCAATAATCAGCGAGAGGAGACCCTGGATCATCTTTTTTTCACTTGTCCTTTCTCACAGTGGTGCTGGCGTTTCTTGAATTTCAAATGGAACAATGCTTTAGAAGTGACAGACAAGATCGATGATGGGAAACAAAGATCTCACAACATTTATACAAGGAAATGGTCATCCTATGTTGCTGGGCTATCTGGAAGCACCAAAATGGTGCCATATTTGACAAAAAAGTACCCTCCCTGTGGAATTGAAAAAGGGAACTCACCGAAGACATGGAGTTAACCATCATAAAAGCCAGAGGAAAGAAGAAAGCTGAATTAGAAAACTGGAAACAATCCATTAGTTGAGATCTGTTTTTTCTGTTTGGTATTGTAATGCCTGGCTTCATCTTTTTTGTGTGTGTGTGTGTGTGTGTGTGTGTGTGTGTGTAAATATCATGTACAGTGTACGTACAAAAAATCTATAAAAAATGAGATATCAATAGAAGATTCCCCTCCTGTTTTGCTAAAAAAAAAGACTAAGCACATGTGCCACAAGAAATTATATGCCAAAATGCGCATTTTCAATCAAGAATTCCCTCTTATTAACCAGACGGATACTGATGCGCATGAAGCTATTCCTTAGAAGTATGCAAAAAGAACCACAACCTATCTTATTCTAGCTACAAACTTCTCTTTAGAGTTACCATTGGTAAGGAAATATTAGCCCGCGCCTTGCTTCCTAAAATATCCCTAATCAACGCAGCGCAAGCGGCACGCTCTTTTGTTCGGAGATGGGCATGAAGCTAGCTCCACCTGTTCTTACAAAAATCTGAACTTTCAAAAAATTCATGTATGTACAGGAAACCACACATGCCCAAAAAAGAACTTGGAAGTCTAAAAAAAAACTCGAATTATAAAAATAACACGTACAAACTAAGAATATGTACAGATCCAAAATTGAAAGAAAAAATTATGTTACAAAAAAAATCAAATATAACTTTTTGGTATCATATATGCATAGGTCATCAAACAGGATATCATACAACTATTAGATATCATACAACTTTTTGAGGGCACACAACACCAATCAAAATCTCTATAGCTGTGTAGAAGGAAGAAGAAACACTTCATGTCCAACCACCAACTAGGCAACCATCTTCTTGGCACCTCGGAATCTCAACAACCAAAACGATGTTTTTTCTGTTAAGAAATGAGGAGCCCAGAGTGAAAAATTAGCACATGCAACTAGTAGCACTATTCTAAATGTTTAATTGACACGTATGTTCATGCAGGCAGAAAATTTTGCGGGACTCAACATGTTCCAAGGTACCATAATAATGGTTGGCACAAAGATTACCTTCAGGTTACCCCTATAACACATGGTTCATTGTTGGCGCAGAGCTTAGCTTCCACCTCAAGTTACTCTAGTTCGAATAAGTAGTGTTTGTAACTCTACAGTACAAGAATAACTAGGGAGCAACCTCCACAAAAAGCTAGCAAGAACATTAAAATTCAGTGCTTAAACATATTGAAACCCGCTCGGACACACTTCTGTACAGCAATCGAGAGAAAGTGACCTAGTGAAAGTATTAGATGCTAGCGTCATTTCTCAGATAGATTGCCTACAACAAATAGGACGCTAAATTAGATGTGTTCAGAAATAAATGACAATGAAACTATACAACAGTTCCAGAATGAGGTGCATATAAATTGCAGATTAACAACTATTGGTGACAAGCGGAATAAGTGTTGCAATGATAGAACATTAGGCAATAATAATGAAATGCTATCCACGAAACATTTGAAGTGTGTGTCATACATGCACATATGCAGAAAGACCATATAATAAAATAATAATAATTTTCAACATTCCATGCAATGATGCAAAAGGTTAAGTCTTATATCACTAGAACATAAGCAGCAAGCATATGGAACATTTCCCTTCTTTTCATCTTTTCCAAGGTTTCAAGGAGTCAAGTGGTGGGTACAGATAACTGCTTGTAGGTACTTTTTATCCTCCCAAAATACATATACAACAATAGTAAAAATAATACAACCTTTATGTAAAGTTTCACATATTTTTACTAATTTAATGAAATTTAAATCCAATGACAGATCTAAGTTAGTCCCTCTGGTCGAGATGGGGTGGGAGGGTCTGGGTACAAAACTAAGTCTAATGAAAAGAACATGATCAACATTCATACAAGACGCATCCTGAATGTGAAGAATACAATTTTTTTATTAGAGCAACAATGGATAAAAACAATCAATGATGTAATAGTAGAAATGCAGAAATGTAACCATTTTATTATCATTATACCAAAACATGACAGTTTTGATTAAGGCTGCTTTAGCAATTTCAAACTCCTGCAGAATAAAAACATTTTTAATAAAAAGAACCCTCCAAGGAATCAAGTTTAAATTTTGTCGTTCGCCATTTGGAGATTAGAGCCCATTAAATAAGCAATGATGAGGTGGAAGCTAGTAGAACTCTGAAACATCAGTTCGATAATCTCTCGAGTCATAGCTCACTGCATAGATTGGGCCAGAAGATCCCCACTTCCACATGCTAATGCAGATGTGTCATTCAAAGGAGATTGGCTGCAATGATGACATTATACGTGCATTCAGAAATTTTGAGTTTCCGCGTCCATCTTATATATATTCCGGTAAGTGGTCTTTGTCAAAAGAAAGTAATCTATGATTAAAAAAGGTAATCTATAGTAATATCTTAATAACTTTTATTTCTTTATATGTGCACTGGTGCACTTAATCCTGAGGAAAAATCTTTAGCTTTTAAGGATATTATAAAATATAAAATGCTGAATTCTTTCATCCTGCCTTGGAGGGGAGGAGTTGCATTATTTACTAATCAATGCAGGTCTGGCATGATACTAGCATACCTCTATTCTATAGTTCAAAACTTTTTAAGGAAGGAGAAGCTTTAGGACAATCATAAATCAGGCCCTAAACTAAAAAAAACTTTGGTGATAATAGTGACCCCTACTTCTGAATTTGCTTCGTATGTCACCTGTTTCATGCTTTCTATATTTTCTAATAGGTGGATTGGGAACTGCCCACTCGTTTTCTAGCCTCAATTTAGGTCGGTTGCAACTGGAGGATTTTTACATAAAACTTGTTTACTTCTTCGAAGCTTCTTGATCAATCATCGAGTATCTTTTCTTCTTGTGGAGGCCTAGGAAGGATTCACTACCTCGGAAGAGAGGCGTATGTTGAGAGCTTGCTCTATTATGCACAATGAATCAAAATAATCTGTTGTACTATGACAGCTGACAGCTTGTTTGATTTTCTCGGCGGAACGATTTTTTTTAACTAGTAGAGCAGTTTTGTTTGTGGCATATTTTCGTTTATGAACTTAAATTTTGTTGTAAAAATTTTATATCGGTAGCAACGCACGGGAAAATTGCTACTGAGATCTTAAAGTACAAAACTGCCAGAACAGCAAAGATCTAATCTGTAACGTCCCGCTCCTCGAGCCGGCCCACTTACACCTGGCAGCTCTCTAGGATTTCAAAACTGTCCTCACATACCAACACAAGTCTTTTCTGCACACTTTGTCCTCACTCGTGCACACCCGGGAAGAACTTCCCGGTCCACCATCCCGAAATTGCTCCAGGCCAAGCACGCTTAACCTCAGAATTCTTTCGAGATAAGCTTCTGGAAAAGAAGTTGTAACTTGTTGATATGAGTATTCTTATCAATCCTATTAAGCCCTGGGCCAGGATGTCACATACTCCCTCCAGTGTCAAAAAACTTGTCGTTTAAGACATTGACACGGTCTTCAAAACACAACTTTGACTAATACTTTTTGCTATAAAGTATTTATAAAATATAACCAAAGTGTACTTTTATGAAATCATACTTCAATACGAATCTACTCGTATCATTTTCACATTTCCAAACTTAATGCATAAAAAGATATTTCAAGTCAAAATTTAAAAAGTTGGACTTAGGACAACCTCAAAACGACAAGTTTTTTGACTCTGGAGGGAGTACTCACCCCTTAGAAGACCGACGTCCTCGTCGGTCAACCCCAGTCTAGGAACGTCCTCTCTTGGCCACGTCTGTGTGTCCAGTGCCAGTGTATGTGCCATGCTGTGTGACCACTCTGGGCCCACACCAGCCATGCACCCCATGCCTGTGCAACTGCGTCCACACGCGCCCGTGAAACCGCGAGAGTCGGCTCTGATACCACTGTAACGTCCGCTCCTCGAGCCGGGCCCACTTACACCTGGCAGCTCTATAGGATTTCAAGACTTCCCTCACATACCAACACGAGTCTTTTCTGCGCACTTTGTCCTCACTCGTGCACACCCGGGAAGAACTTCCTGGTCGGTCACCCATCCTGAAATTGCTCCAGACAAAGCACGTTTAACCTCAGAGTTCTTTCGAGATGAGCTTCCGGAAAAGAAGTTGCAACTTGTTGATATGAGTATTCTTATCAATCCTATTAAACCCTGGGCCAGGATGCCACATAATCTTTGATATCACACATCTACTGGAAAAGTTTCGCGTGGAACCTGTGTTTGCGTATGATCTGATTTCTTGATCAGGAAATTCGGTTGTTCGTGGCCTGATTGTTGACTACGATTACCGTTAAAAGCGATTAGATTCTGCGAATCCATTGGTTACTATAATTCAAGTGGCTGCGGCCAAGGCACTCCCTGCCTCTGGTTGCAAATTGCAGCCAGGCGATCCATTTCTGCAAGCAGAGAGTATTTCTTGCTTGGAACTCTAATAATCGAACAGTTAGTGAAGTTGTTTTTTTTTTCCTGAAAACGGAAGGTAATGGAGTGGTAGCTGCTTGTTGAACTATCCCATAATCAATTTGTCAGAAAGAACAGTCTTTTTTCAGCGAACCCACAAAGCTTTGGCCATAAAGATTAGTTAGAACCGCAGAGGCCCCAATCAAGCTTCATTTGTTTGAAAAGAATAATCAGAATCAACCCTAATTTAGACTACCGAAGCTAATTTACAGGAGTGACCCAGATTTCGAGAGTCAACTGGGCTTTGTTGCCTAGATAGTTCACATATTTCCTTTCCTTTGAGATATCAGATATGCTTGCTACAGAGTCAACAGAAATCGATGTGTCGTGCTATTTGACAACAGAATAGCAAACCAGATTTTCTTCTTTCCTAGTGAATAATTGCTAAGTATGTGACGTTCCTGGGTAAACACCGGCAACACACCGGCGAATTCGAGCACGGCGACGCCGCCTCTGAAGGAGATCGGAAGGAGGAAGAAGGGAATTGAGTTTGGTATACTGTTCTTAACTGATTACCCCTCCATCGCAGCGCGCAATGGATATAAGTGTCGGCCACACAGGCTTACAGATTCATGGGTCGAAGCCCAACTCCAAAGGTCTATCCTATTACAAGGCCCACCTGGCCCAAGCCTCAATGGGCTACTGGACGGCCATGACATTCCCGCCTCCTTAAGAAACTGCTTGTCCTCAAGCAGTGCACCTTCTCAACCGACCACTTCAGGGAAAAGCTTGGAGAGATGATGCATGTTTTCCAACGACATCCAATCAGCAGGTCTTTCCTTCCATTGCACCAAGCCAAAAGGAACAACAGAGCCCCCAACTTTATGTAGACGAGTAGACAGCAGCTTGACAGGAACATCATCAGGTGAGAATAACAAACAGTGAAGATTTTCATCAGTACTTACAGTGGTATTTGGAGGTAGCGCCTTTTTCAGCTGAGATACATGAACGACAGGATGGATTTTACTTGAAGCTGGAAGTTGAAGCTTATAAGCCACCAGACCCACACGCTGCAGTATCAAATAGGGTCCAAAGTATCTGTAACTGAGCTTGTTGTTGGATCTGACCACTACAGATTTCTGAACATAAGGTTGTAACTTGACATAGACCCAATCACCAACTTCGAAGCTGCGTTCTTGCCTATGTTTATCTGCTTGTGTTTTCATACGAGTTTGAGCCCGTGTCAGATTCTGCTGGATTAATTGAGTCATGGATGACCTCCCTTGCAGCCATTGGTCCAACTCAGGAACAGTACAAGCATCTGCAGTAGTGATTCCAAAGTGTCGAGGAGGATGTCCATATAAGGCTTCAAATGGTGTCTTACCATGAGCTAAGTGATAAGTGGTGTTATACCAATATTCTGCCAGAGGCAGCCACTGTGACCATTTAGTAGGGCAAGCTTGTATCATGCACTCAAGTATGTTTCCACACACTGATTAAGTCGCTCCGTTTGACCATCCGTTTGAGGATGATAAGAGGAACTCATATTCAGTGTAGTATCAGTTAACTTAAACAACTCTTGCCAAAGGTTACTTGTGAACACTCGTTCTCTGTCAGAGATAATGACACTGGGTAGGCCATGCAATTTGTAGATGCGGTTGGTAAACAGCTGAGCTACTGTAAGTGCTGTATAGGGATGAGAGAGAGGTATAAAGTGCCCATACTTAGTGAACTTATCAATTACCACCAGAATTGTATCAAATTGCTTTGATTTGGGTAGTCCTTCCACAAAATCCAGACTAATAATCTTCCAGGCCTGATCTGGCACAGGCAAGGGCTGCAACAACTCTGGGATTTTGGTATGTTCAGATTTTGCTTGGCTGCAGATAGTACAGGCCAACACATGATTTCTAACATCCTGCTTCATATTTGGCCAAGCAAACAGTGCTTTCACTTTAAGATATGTGGCAGTGATTCCACTGTGCCCCCCAATGCCACTGTTATGCAATGCCAATAGAATAGCTTTATGAGCTTCCACATGAGTGCCCAAGCAGATCCTGCCTTTGTATCTGATGACCCCATCTACAAGAGAATATCCTTTATCATTGCTACCACTCAGACTTAGCTCGGTCAACAACTGTTTGCTGTGTGGATCCTGCTGATAACCTTCAACAACTATTTCTAACCATTTGGGTACACTAGCAGTAAGAGCCATAGATTGTTCTGTATGTGGCATTCTGGATAGAGAATCTGCAGCTTTATTCTCCAGACCTTTGTTATACACGAATTTATACTGAAGGCCTAGTAACTTGACAAATGCCTTGTGTTGCATACCTTGCTGTAATCTCTGTTCTCCCAGATGCACCAAGCTTTTTTGATCAGTTGCAATAGTGAACTCCTTGTGCCGCAAATAGGATTTCCATTTGGTGACAGCTAAAACGATGGCTAAACACTCTTTCTCATAAGTTGACAGAGCTTGTGCTTTAGTTCCCAAGGCCTTGCTCAAATAAGCAATTGGATGTCCCTGTTGCATTAATACAGCACCTATCCCCTTATCACAGGCATCTTTTTCTAGTGTGAATGATTTGGTGAAATCGGGTAAGGCCAGCACTGGTGCAGACACTAGGGCTTGTTTCAGAGTATCAAAACATTGCTGAAGTATTGAAGTCCATCGAAATGGTGTGTTCTTCTTCAGTAAATCAGTCAATGGTTTTGAGATGATACCATAGTTCTTGATGAATTTTCTGTAGTAGCCAGATAAGCCAAGGAAACCTCTGAGTTGGTTAACATCAGTAGGCACAGGCCACTCCTGCACTGCCTTGATCTTGGAAGGAGCAGTTGATACTCCCTGTCCACTAATTATATGCCCCAAATACTCCAGTTTTTGCTATGCAAAGGAACATTTGGAACGTTTCAACAACAACTATTGTTCTTTGAGTATGATCAAAACCTCCTTCAAATGATCAATGTGTTCTTCTATGGTTTTGCTGTACACCAAAATATCATCAACAAAGACCAATACTGATTTTCTGAGAAGTGGAGCAAATATTGTGTTCATGACAGATTGAAAGGTAGCAGGTGCATTTGTCAACCCAAAGGGCATAACCCTGAACTCCCAATGACCATTACGGGTTCTGAAAGCAGTTTTGAATTCATCACCTTCAATCAGTCTAATTTGATGATAGCCTGATCTCATGTCCAACTTGGTGAACCACTGAGCTCCTTTCAGTTCATCCAGCAGCTCATCCACAACTGGCAAGGGGTATTTGTTCTTTACAGTTAACTCATTAAGTCTTCTGTAGGCAATGCAAAATCGCCAGGAGCCGTCTTTCTTCTTAACTAGAAGTACTGGTGAAGCATAGGGACTAGTGCTTGGTCTAATCACCCCATTTAACAACATTTCATTGATCTGCTTTTCAATTTCATCTTTCTGAGATGGAGAATATCTGTAGGGTCTTACATTCACAGGTTGAGCCCCAGTGATCATAGGTATGTGATGATCATACTTCCTGTGAGGAGGTAGCCCTTTAGGATCCTGAAACAAGTCTTCATGTTCAGCTAACAACTTCTGTATACGTTCAGGTACAGACTGTGTTGCTTTTTCTTCAGTGATGGGACAAAGTTGGACCACCTGAGCTACTCCCCCTTTCTTGATCAACCCTTTCAGTTTCTTCATCCTAATCTTGGTACAGCGTGCTGTACAATCTTTGACACCCCTGATTGTGATTCTCTTACCCTCATGAGTGAATCTCATCTTTTTTCTTTTCCAGTCTACCCACATGGGACTATGGTTTTCCAGCCAGTCCATTCCAAGAATGAGATCATAACAAGCAATATTCAGTACTCTGGCTTTGACAGAGAATGTATTTCCCTAAGTCCACCACATTAGAGAGGGAATAACTTTGTTACTTGCCATTTTACCACCACTTGCAACTGTCACTTGAACAGGATTAATATCTTCTGTTGGCAACTGCAATTTAGTGACCAAAGTGTCACTGATAAATGTATTTGAACTTCCAGAATCAATTAGGATGAGTATCTCCTGTTATTGGACTAAGCCTTGTATTTTCATTGTTCTCTTTCCTTGCAACCCTGCAGCTGCACAAGTAGAAAGCACCAATAACTCCTCATCACTTTCCAGGCTACTGTTATCCATGTCTTCCGAAGATTGCTCTATTTGTAGTGTTTCCAAGACCTCTTCCAGTACATGCAGTGGCACATTCTTTGCACATCTGTGGCCAAATGCATATTTGTCGCCACACTTCATACAGAGACCCATAGCTTTCCTCTGCGCCCTCAAGGCTTCATATTTGCTCATGTCAGGCTTAACTTTCACTTCTGCCTTGTCAGACACCACTGGAGAAGTTCCCAATATTCCTTTTGATGATGGGCTGGGAGGATTCTTGGGTGGGTATTTAGAATACTTGTCTTGACTCCTATGATATTTGGAGTATTTATCTTGCCCTCTCTGAGAATATTTAGAGTACTTGTCTTGGTGCTCTCCTGATGCCTTCAGAACTCCCACCTGCATTAGAGCCAATGATAGGGCGGCATCAACTGTTCTTGGTTTATGCAGCTTGATAGCTGACTGAATATTTTGTTGCAATCCATCAATGAAACGACTAAAAAGAAAACATCATCATAAGAACTATTATGAACTAGAACTCTATGCATTGCCTCCTCAAACCTATTGTAGTAATCCTGAACATCAGTAGTTTGCCTAATGCTCAACAGATCTTGCACATAATTTGCATACAGGTCTCTATCAAACTTAGTCTCCACAGCCTCACAAAGCTCTACCCAACTAGCAACACTATGCTGGGCTTCATATGTTTGCAACCACAGAGCAGCACTGCCCTGAAAATGTATTGTAGCAAACTGGGCCCACAAATGAGGAGGAACAACATACATGGAAAAATATTTTCACACTTCTCCTACCAAACTCTAGGGTGGTCACCATCAAACTTTGGGAAATCAACCTTAGGTAGCCTAAACTCCTCCTGGTAATGACCATGACCACGAAATCCATAACGATTATCACCATCCTCCCCAAGCTTCCCACTATCCTCGTACACCCTAATACTAGGATCAAACTCTCACAGTAGGGAAAGGTTTTGGTCATGGAGCACTCACCCTTGACCAGGGTTTTACCGAGAACCTTGTTGGTTCCTTCGGTATCACCCTGGATTTGTGGATCGACGCTGTTGGCCACTGGCCTGCACCTCGCGCTTGGGTGCTTCTGGCGGAGCGGTGGTGGAACCCGCCTCCAACGCCTCGATGCGCGATGTGAGCTCGCCCAGGGACCTGTTGATTCCCTGAACCGATTCATCGATGGAGGGCTTCCACTTGTTGAAACCTTCCACCGCCGCAAGGATCTTGTCGAGCTTGGTGGCGACAGCGGCAATCTCCCCTTCTGCCTTCTCCATCCTAACGGTGAGGGTCGGTCCTTTTCCTTTCGCCAGCCTCCGCGATCCAAGTACTCCTCACCGAGCCAACCTCCTTAATGGATTTACAGCAGAACTCTCGATCCGAGGATCGCTCATAACTCGCCGACCTTAGGGTGGAATTTTACGGCTCAAGGCTCCGAGATTCAGGGGATCGAACGGTTCTGATACCAGAATGTGACGTTCCTGGGTAAACACCGGCAACACACCGGCGAATTCGAGCACGGCGGCGCCGCGTCTGAAGGAGATCGGAAGGAGGAAGAAGGGAATTGAGTTTGGTATACTGTTCTTAACTGATTACCCCTCCATCGCAGCGCGCAATGGATATAAGTGTCGGCCACACAGGCTTACAGATTCATGGGTCGAAGCCCAACTCCAAAGGTCTATCCTATTACAAGGCCCACCTGGCCCAAGCCTCTATGGGCTACTGGACGGTCATGACAAAGTAGTACTAAATAACATTCTTTTCTTGAGAAGACACTAGTCAACCAATACTGCAATACCTCTACGGCAGCATGTGGAAGTTCCTGTCCCCTCGCTGAAGAAGGATGAGCTTCTGTTGAAGCTGGAGGCTGCAAGCATCAATCCAGTTGACTAGAAGATGCAGAAAGGGATGTTACGGCCTCTGCTGCCTCTTAGATTACCATACATTCCAGGTAGTAATCTTCATCTGACTGTCCCTCATTGCAGCCCATGGACCCTTTTGTACAAATGGATACTTTGTCTCAAAGTTATGATTTCGATCTGTAGATAAAATTTTCTGATTCAGCTGCGATGGTTATCTTCTTTATTTCGGTTGATGTATATGCTGAGTGTAGCCTAGCATTTGTGCTGATATGATATCACTATCTTTAATCTTTTGCTATGTAGACCTATATGTAAAACTGTACAAATATGATAACTGGCAGCAGGAATGGATCTCCCTGCTTAAACCAGGACATCGCTTTGGCCTTGTACTGTATGTGACATCCGGCCCATTGAGATTAGGCCCGAGTGGCCCATGTTGCATGAGGAGGTGGGAGTTTAGTCCCACCTTGCTAGTCTAGTGGGAGAAAGGCCAACATATAAGCCTAGGTTGTCCAACACCCACCACCTTGGGTTAACCCTTTTACGTGAAGCGAGGCCGAAAGCGTAAAAGGTTGGTGGGGCGAGTGGGGTCCGCACAGCGTGTGAGCGGGTCCAGCCATGTTGGGAACCTAGGATGTTACAAATGGTATCAGAGCCGACCCTCGCGGCAGCATGGGCGCGTGGGCCAGGGGTGCAGACATATGGCGCATGGCGCGTGTGGGCCCCGTGAGTGGGACACGGCATGGCATATGGGCTGACACTGGATACAGACATGTGTGCTAAGAGGGGAGCGTTCCTGGTCCTTTGCCCGCTAGGGTATGTTGTGCCAGTGCTCCGACGAGGACGTCGGTCCTTTGAGGGGGGTGTTTGTGACATCCGGCCCATTGAGATTAGGCCCGAGTGGCCCATGTGTGCATGAGGAGGTGGGAGTTCAGTCCCACCTTGCTAGTCTAGTGGGAGAAAGGCCAACATATAAGCCTAGGTTGTCCAACACCCACCACCTTGGGTTAACCCTTTTACGTAAAGCGAGGCCGAAAGCGTAAAAGGTTGGTGGGGCGAGTGAGGTCCGCACAGCGGGTGAGCGGGTCCAGCCATGTTGGGAACCTGGGATCCTAAGTTCATTCTAACATTTCAAGCGTTATACTTACGACCAGGAGATTAGACACTTTGTCTTGATGCAATTTTCTGTAGTCTGTCCTCATATATTAAACTTTGAAAGTCTTTGCTGCTTTACTGCATATTGGGCAACTGTCAAGCCTGTTATTCCAAAATTCTTGAGTCAAAATCTCAAACCACACAAAACGGGATATAAAGCATTGCCTTTGTCAACTTCTCCTTTCAAGGCTATAAAAATTGTTGTTTTTATTATTGAAACGAAATGTACATGTAAAAAATTGAGAGAGAATCAGTTTTCATCTGAAGTATTTTGTGTTAGATGTATATGTATTCATGTAGTTTCCTCATTATATAAGGCGTTTTGTGCATATTTACCTACACAAGGAAACATGTTTCAGCACCAGGTTCTATTGCTGGGAGAATGATCCGAGTTTTATTGGCTGATTTCCCCGTTGCCTGCTCTTGCTGCCTGCGCCACTCATTCTTACTTAATATATACTGTATAATCGCATAAATGTTACTCCGATCGGTTTATTTAGATGTTAACAACCGTTATTAGCTACTTATGCTAATTCCTTCGTCTTCTGCAGTCACTGACGTGGCAGGAGTAGTGGCTGCTGTTGGTCCTGGAGTTAATGGATTCAAACCTGGAGATAAAGTGGTTGCCATGCTGAACACATTCGTAAGCACACTTCACTCTTTTACAATACTACAAAACTTTGTTTTCCAGACAAAACATAGTCATGACGCCTCTTTTTAGGATTGGCAGAATTAAATCTCCCATTCCAAGACAAAGCTACCTCTGCTCTGATAAAAAACACTCTGTTTTTGTAGCAGTACGGAGGCGGATTCGCAGAGTACGCCGTGGCGTCTACAAAGCTGACCGTCAAGAGGCCTCCCGGTGTCTCCGCCGCCGACGGCGCCGGTCTGCCCGTCGCGGCCGGCACGCGCTCCAGTCGCTGAGGTCCGTCGGCGCCAAGTTCGACGGCACCACCACCACCACCCAGAAGAACGTGCTGATCACGGCCGTGTCCGGCGGCGTGGGTCACTGCGGTTGTCTTACTGCAACAGCCTCTGAAGATATATCTATGCAGCTAAGAGAGATAAGACAAAAACACCCGGTCTAATAGAGATAATATAAAAACAACCGGTCTAAACAAACGACTGCATCTCGGTCTCATCCCTTTGTTTTCTATTATTTAAGGTGTGTTTAGTTCCCTATGAAATACAAAATGCAAAATGGCAACTACTTTGGAATGATGAAATGCAAAATGTCGAATTTTTTATGGGTTGGGTTAGGGCGGCACGGGCTCCCAGGCGCTTTTAGGCTTTTTTGGCCTCTTAAGGCCAAAATCTAAACGAAGACTGACCAACTTTTTGCAAATTATTTTGGGTGAGCCGGGGGAAAAACACCCAAATTAGTTTCGTTCTGCAGAATGATAACCCAAAACCCAAATTATTTTGGGTGAGCCGGGGGAAAAACACCCCCTTACTCTTTTTGGCGAGAGGATCGGATTGAGATCTTCACGGATCACGGTGGAGTGACTCGCTTGTTCACAGCTGGAGTGACGACAGTGACCTGAGCCAGAGCATGATTCCATTCAATTATTACATCACGAGGGCTAGCTGGCATGCTGATCGACTTTTGTTTCTTTTGACGGAAACAAATGTATTGTAGGCATACGACAACATGGAAGAAAACGGCATTTTCGCAGGGGGACCAACATGCATATCACATGTTGTTACGTGCGAAAATGCCGTGCGATCTCATTATTACCTCTTTTTTTACACATGTACCGACTGATGCGGCTACTTCTTTTACACATATAACATTTGAACGGATGCAACGGAGTACTCCCTCTGTCCGAAAATCTTAGTCGTTTTCGGTTTCTGTGTCACAAGTTTGACTCGATTTGTTAAAAAATACGTGCTCCAAATAAATTTATTAAAAAACTAGATTCAAAGATCTTTTCAATGATACTATTTATGTATCATAAGTATTATATTTTTTAATATATAATTTATCAAAATTGTTTCTCGGGAAGCGTAAGCGACAAATATTTTGGGACAGAGGGAGTAGGTAAATGTAGGTGCGGGCGTCTCTCCCTTTCTCGAGATTTTTCTGATGCGGTGTTATTTTTTTTTCCGGTGCGGGAGGCTGGAGAGGACGGATGGACGGATAAGGTGGGCCGTGTGCTGGTGACCTGTCAATTGCATGTTTTGATTTTATTTGTCCTATCTAAAAGCCGCTGTCTAATTCAGATCTACATGTTTTCTGAGACAGGATTTAAGCCATGCGTTTACATTTTATTTAATAATTCTAAATAGTAAGATTCTTTTTGATGTGACAGGAACTAAATTTAGGAGTGGAGGAAACAAACAGGCCCTAATTATGTATCATAAATATTAATATTTTTTAATATATAATTTATCAAAATTGTTTCTCGGGAAGCGTAAGCGACAAATATTTTGGGGAGTAGGTAAATGTAGGTGCGGGCGTCTCTCCCTTTCTCGAGATTTTTCAGATGCGGTGTTATTTTTTTTTCCGGTGCGGGAGGCTGGAGAGGACGGATGGACGGATAAGGTGGGCCGTGTGCGTGGTGACCTGTCAATTGCATGTTTTTTTTTTGTCCTATCTAAAAGTGGCTGCCTAATTCAGATCTACATGTTTTCTGAGACAGGATTTAAACCATGCGTTTACATGTTTTTTGAGCGGAGTGAGTAGTATAGATAGAAATCGAGAACTAACAATAACCATAAATAAATTATGTGATGTGATGCACCAAAAATAATCAAATATAAAAAAGCACATGTGATATGCACGGTGGTCCCCTGCGAAAATGCCGTTTTCTTCCATGTTGTCTTATGCCTACAGTACATATGCTTCCCTCTAAAGAAACAAAAGTCCAATTCAAAAAAAAAGAAACAAAAGTCGATCAGCATGCCAGCAGCCAGCCACACAATTCTATGTTTAATATTCCTAATTAGTAGCCAAATCTTCGATGCGATGACACAGACTAAACTTTGTGTTAACAAACGCGTCTAGACAATCATTCATGCATGTGTGACAGGGTGTGAGCACAAAATCGACCCAGCACGCGGGCAGGCGCAGCGGCTAAGTACCCGGCCCCATATCCTTATTATATGGGAAAAGCTAATTGCATTGGCTACTAGCCCTCGTGATGAAATAATTGAATGGATGCTCTGGCTCAGGTCACTGTCACTCCAGCTGTGCAAGTCACAGTCACCCATATCTGTGTGTTGTTGTCGGTGTCAACTGCCACCGACGATTTTGGCAAATCCTTTGGAAAATCATTGCTTAACCACTGTTCTTAAGCTATTGACCCCGGCCGTTAAATATTGGTGATGACACGGGTGGGTGGCTCACAAGCCCTGATTATTTGTATATATACACATACATACGCATAAACACACTAGTACATATCACACCGACTGGAGATGAGTTCCTCCACGTCCAGCGCTCTCGTGCAAGCAGCAGCAGTGCTCCTAGCACTGAGCATAGCACAGCATGGCTCCCTCGCCGCAACCGCCGGCCCCAGGGTCATCGTCGTCGGCGCCGGCATGTCCGGTAAGCATATCAACCACATCGATCTGCCCTGACCATGTTGATGAGGTATTGTGTTAATTATATATGTTGTGGATATATACTTAATTTTTCTGCAGGGATCTCGGCGGCTAAGAGGCTGTCGGACGCCGGGATAACCGACCTGCTGATTCTGGAAGCAACGGACCGCATCGGCGGCCGGATGCACAAGAAGAACTTCGCCGGCATCAACGTCGAGATCGGCGCCAACTGGGTGGAGGGTGTCAACGGCGGCAAGATGAACCCCATCTGGCCCATGGTCAACTCCACGCTCAAGCTCCGGAACTTCCTCACCGACTTTAGTGTCGCCCAAAACATCTACAAGGAGGAGTATATACCTACTTCACTTTGATTTGTTATAAATCATCATTTTTAACTTCAACCTAATATGTAAATCACAAAAAAAAAACATCAACTGATTCGGCAGTTCACAACACATACTAGCTCGAGAGACCGCCTCGCGTCGCCTCCTGTGAGGTGGCTCGGGGAGTCGGGGATCGGGGTGACGCACTCCGCCGTCGAGGCGACCCGTCTCCTCAGGCTGCTCCTTGGCCGCCGGTGGTGCTAAAAAAGGCAGCCATCGCATCCTTGCTCTCCCATCCCTCCCCAAGCACGCTCCTCCTGCAGCCATTGGTTTGTGCCCAGATGTGTGGCCCTCGATGCCAGATCTGGTCGTCCGGTGCCGGAGCTCGCGGTGATGCCAGGGTCTTGGTGGTGGTGCGGCTCCTGGAGCAGGCCGTCGTCTCCCCCAGGCCTGCAGCTCTCGAGCCTGCTCGTGCCCGCGTCGCTCGCGCTCGCGGCCGTCGGCCACCAGAGTCTCCGTTTTTCAATTCCGAGCAATTTGGGAGTTACTACAAAACTAAACTACAGATGTTATGTTATACTTGACAACAAACACGTCTTATTATATATATATATTTCTTCATCTGTGCATTTTGCTGTGTGCAGCGGTGGCCTCTACGATGAAGGTTACGTTCAGAAGATAATGGATCGAGCGGATGCTGTGGAAAAGAGTGGGGAGAAGCTGTCTGCCTCTTTGCCCGCCAGTGGAAGCGACGACATTTCAATCCTTGCAATGCAGCGCCTCTACGATCAGTACGTCCTATGTTGTTTTTTTTATGAAAGTACTTACGTACGTCCTATGTTTTTTTTATGAAAGTTACGTCCTAGCGTATATTATATACCCATAGAATAATCACATTAATTAACTGCAAACTAATTAACTACAGCCAGCCGAACGGGCCGGCGACGCCGGTGGACATGGTGGTGGACTACTTCAAGTACGACTTCGAGGGCGCGGAGCCGCCGCGCGTGACCAGCCTGCAGACCACCGTCCCTAACCCGACGTTCACCGACTTCGGGGAAGACGAATACTTCGTCGCCGACCAGCGGGGCTACGAGACCGTCGTGTACTACCTCGCCGGCCAGTACCTCAAGACCGACGGATCTGGAAAGATCATCGATCCACGGCTGCAGCTCAACAAGGTAGCACATTGATACGCTGCAGTGCTGGCTGCTGCCATATAAATAAAGTACATAGTATAGTATGCTAGTTACTTTACAAGCTACGTACTGTAGAACAAATTATATATATGCACCGTGATATATAAATAGGTGGTGAGAGAGATCAGCTATTCTCCTTCTGGTGTCACCGTGAGGACAGAGGACAAGTCCGTGTACAGGGCAGACTATGTTATGGTTTCTACAAGCCTGGGTGTCCTGCAAACCGATCTCATTCAGTTCAAGCCCAAGCTACCTGTCAGTTCCTATCCTACCTCCATCAACTATATACTCTGTCTCAGGTTTTTTTTTTTGTCAACAATTGTTCATGTCTGTCCCCAGTCATGGAAGATTCTGGTGCTCTACCAATTCGACATGGCCGTGTACACCAAGATCTTCCTCAAGTTCCCCAAGAGGTTCTGGCCTGTAGGGGAAGGAAAAGAGTTCTTCCTCTACGCGAGCCGCAGGAGAGGTTACTACGCAGCGTGGCAGGTACACAAAGCATCAATACTGTCATTGTTAGCCTGTAATTAAGCTGATGGGCAGGCACAAGTCAATCAAATTATATATGAATGAATACTGAACATTTTGCAACAACACTCAGGCGCTTGAGAAGCAGTATCCTGGTGCCAACGTCCTTCTTGTGACCGTGACTGACGAGGAGTCGAGGCGTATTGAGCAGCAGTCGGACAACCAGACCAAGGCAGAGATCATGGAAGTGCTGAGGAAGATGTTCCCCGGCGAGGACGTCCCGGATGCCACCGACATCCTTGTCCCGAGATGGTGGTCTGACAGGTTCTACAAGGGCACCTACGCCAACTGGCCAGTCGGTGTCAGCCGCTACGAACTCGACCAGCTTAGGGTATATATGATACTACAAATCTTTGATTTTGTGCTCCTATATATTCCTAGCTATGAAACTTCCTTTGAAATTTGCGTTTTTTGGTTTTTCCTGCACTCTTCTAGGCACCGGTTGGGAGGGTATACTTCACCGGTGAGCACACCAGCGACAAATACACTGGCTATGTCCATGGCGCTTATCTTTCAGGTCTTCAAATACCCTTGAGCTTGCCAAGATTGCTAATGTTATAAGCTTTTCACTTACCGCGTCAATTTTCATTGTATATTTGTTGACAGGTATTGACTCTGCTGAAATTCTCATCAATTGCGCCCAGAAAAAGATGTGCAAGTACCATGTCAAGGGCAAGTACGACTAGAAGGCATAAGCTCCAGCAAACGTCTCCTCTGTTGTACCAATGAGAATTTTTCTACCTATGGACGTGCATTTATAATAAAGTCGATCACAGTCATGCGTTGGCATGTCTTTTCCTTCTGCAATAAGGCGACTGATTTATAAAGCTTCAATGTGTTGAAACAGTGGGTCTCGAACAAGGAAAACCTCCGCCGCGGTCGGTGCTCCGGGCGGAGGTTAATAGGGGTTAGTACAATTGTTGACCAAGTTAACCAGGGACTCATTTACTTCATTCACCAACCAACCTTACACGAGAGAGGAGGTCCCCTTTTTATAGGGGGCCATCTAATACAAAGCCCCGTTTACATCTAAGCCTTTGAAATATTCTATGCATAGTCTCCTAGTCCTAACATATACCAGGGCAGCGGGTGTCGCCTTCTTTATCATCCTTGAACCGCCTTAGCTCCTGGGCTTCGGCTTGGCCCACTTAGGGTCTTTTGCGTGATCCACGAGCCAGTCGTCTGGGCCGGCTCTCCTCAAGACCCTACTATTCGAACCTTCGCTTCCTGGCGATGATGGCTTACGGTGGAGCTCTTGCCATTCTTCTAGAGAATATTCCCCCTTGTGTTTGTCCCGGACCTCCGCCGATCAAGCCGTCCTTCGGCGAAGGTACTGAAAGTGCATCTTGGCCCCCCTAAGTGGGTTTTGGGTGATTAACGACAAAACACTTGAAGGACTAATGTTTTGATCTAGATCATGAGCAGGTACTAAGAAAGGCTTGGAGTTAAATGTGCTGAACAGCCCTCAAAAAGAGTTTGGAAATGCGAGCTTAAGCTTAAATGGAGATTTAAATTATTTTATCTTTTGAATTTGAGTATAGGGATGTCACACTATTAAGAGGGACGCAAAATCATAGGCTTTACTTAGACAAGTGCTCAGAATGATCTAACTTCATACCCATGAGAGACACAAAACACTTACGCATCACTTAGTTTTAGGGTTAAAGGGAAGTATGTGGAAAGTGCAGAGAATCCGCACATTTCTGCGGAGAATCCGCATATGGTATTTCTTGCGGAGAATCCGCAACTTTCTGCAGAGACTCAGAAGAACGTGCTGATCACGGCCGCGTCCGGCAGCGTGGGTCACTACGCCGTGCAGCTAGCAAAACTGGCAGGCCTCCACGTCACCGCCACCTGCGGCGCGCGCAACGCGGTGGTGCGGTGCCTGGGCGCCGACGAGGTGCTCGACTACAAGACCCCCGAGGGCGCCAGCCTGCGGAGCCCATCGGGGAAGAAGTACGACGGCGTCATCCACTGCACGGAGGTCGGGATCGGATGGTCGGCGTTCAAGCCGGTGTTGGCCGACAAGACCGGGAAGGTGGTGGACATCACGGCGAACGTCTCGGCCGTGCTCACGAGCGTCGTGCACCGGGTGACGTTTGCCAGGAAGCGGCTGGTGCCGCTGCTCCTGTGGCCCAACAAGGCGGACCTCGGAGGGAAGGCTGATGGGCCGTCGCGCCAGTATTTACCAGCAGAGACAAATTTATCAGTACAATTGGACAGGCAATGCATAGAGAGCAGTGTTGCAGCACAATGCAGGGTGTGAATGTGTGATTTCATTATATACAGAGTGATCGTGCGTGAGTTTATTGTTTGCTTGTCATTTTTTTATTTTAAAGATGATCATGTTGTAAGCATAAATACGGAAGCGTTGCTGGATCGAATTAGAACTATTTTGATTTAACCGAAGAGAACAATCTTCTCTTTTCCTGCTCTCTTGATGACGAGAGAACAACTTTTATACGTGTCTATTATACTCTTAATCTCCTTTTCTTGTGCACGGGAAACCTAGGCTATCTTCTCTAATGCCTGCTGTTGATGGATGATGATTGAGTGCAGGATGTAGGCTTCTATTTATAGGCCTCATATGCAAGCAAGCACGAAGCTTCCTGGTGGAAAACTATTGAAGTTTCAGCTGTCCATTGCCATGAGCACACCCCACGTGTGTTCAGCTGCTCTCTCTCTCTCTCTCTCTCTCTCTCTCTCTCTCTCTCTCTCTCTCTCTCTCGTATGCTGTCCAAACAATTAATCTACTGCTCTCTCTCTCTCTCTCTCGTATGCTGTCCAAACAATTAATCTACTGCTAACACCTCACCGATATGCATGCATGGCAGCCTTGCTCACCAAGATGAACAAATAGTACAGAGCATATTGCAGCAGTAAACTAGTCAACGTTGATGTGTGAACACAAAAGGATTTGGCGGCTGAATTTGCCTGGCGTGAGCTATAATGCAGCAATCAACTCTCCACTGCACGGCTACATCGGTTCTGTTTCACGAACGGAGAGGTATATATACCTGGACATCACAACATACTGCATAGATCGCAGACCTGAATGAGTGAATGATCACTGTACAAGTTTATGAACCTAAATGACCATCATAAAATGTTTGTCACAAAAATGAGGGGTATGGAGTGAATCAAATTGAGGAAAATGTGTATCTTGGTAAACGGGTGCTAAGTATATTCTTTTTGTGCTCGACATGAACATGTCACGTACCCGACAACTAGGTACAAGTGGAAATGTTCAACTGACATCGACGCTTCAGTCAGGGTATATCATGTTACCGACGGGCTACGAATCTAGAAGGTTTAAACTAAAATCTTTGGCTTAGCCGCCGGGGGCCACATGAAATGGTTATTACCTAAGAATAGTTAAACAACGTCATTGGTTGCTGTAGTATGAGTCTGACGGTGGAACGCAGGACACGCAGGAGAGCGGCTCTTGTCCTCCGCGGAGGCACGCCGCCGGATATCTGTGCGGCGCACGAGGCGCTGAGATTTGGACGGGAGGTGGGCCCTCTGTACTGGAGCCATTGTATAAGGACCGGGAAATGCTCTTTTTTTTTTAATCTATGGCCCTCTACATGCTGGCTGCAGTTAATGCAAACAAACAAAGTGCAGGAACAGATGTGACTGGAGGCATCTGTACTCCTTTTTCTTTTGAAAAAAAAAGTTATTGGTGATCAATTTGGCAGGGTTGCTCTTTAAAAGGTGCATCTGTACTGCTAAAATGCAACTTTATTAGCACAATTACTTGTGCAAGATGCAAATGTGCAATAAGAAGTTAACATATGAATAGTAGCATGTTGTAGATCTATCATGGCAATTGCACATACAACTATTCGTTTGCTAAATTTTTTTTTCTTGCATCGCGTATTAGTTATTATGGGACCTCAAAATTTGCATGTTAGTAGATGTGACATGATATATTATTCAATTTTTTCTACAACTTGGCGTGCACTTTTAAGCGTACATTTTTGAGGTCATAGTACGACACAACATGCACTAAGGATCATTGATTTTTATAATATGTACTTATGAAGAAAATTATGAGTACTTTTTCTGCACTTTGCAACCTTGTCCAACCCTCTTGCAAAAATTTGAGTGAATGCACTTTTTTTTTTGCATCGTACAAGATACATATTTCAGTAGAAAATAACTCAATAGTTCCATCTACGATATCCATAAATTTTTGAAATAAAAAAATATCAAATGGGTGCCCTTAAATTTGTGCATCATGTGCCATCACATACAAGAAGCATGAGCTATTCAAGTGAACACAGACATCAGCAAATAAGAAAAAAAATTAAGAAACAACTTAACAATCTATATGAGGTCACTTGGACCAAAAAAAAAGATGATGACATGATATATCATTAAAAAAATTTCTACAATTTTTCATGCACTTAATTACTTAAGGTACATTTGTGAGTTCGTAGTACAACACAACATGCAGCTGACAATGATTAGTATTTATAATTGGTACTTGTGAATAAAATTATGTGCACTTCAGCACTTTGCAACCTTGTCCAACTCTCTTGCAAATTTGAAGTGGGCGCACTTAAATTTTTGCATCATTTCCTAACATGCACAAAAATCACATACACTTCTATTATAAATGGTAGATATCTTTATAAACAAAAATATGAATTGATAGATCATGCAAGTCTATATCATTATGCAAAAATTGATATGCAATTGATGCTTGAGCAAGGAGAAACAAAAAAAGTGAAATCAGTGTGTGAATAGTAATGGGTTGCGGGTTTGTGATGAACAGTTACAATCCGTACTATTCACAAGCTGATTTCTCTTTTTTTTTTCTGTTCACACAAATTTTATTTGCATGATGGTAGATAGTTGCATGTTCTATCTGTCCATATTTTTGTTGCAATTTTATATGCACTAGAGAAGACATTATTATGATTGGTAACACCTAAAGGACTTGCAACAACTAGAATGTTTGGATGCCACAATGCTAGCGATGGTACTTTTCACTGCCAAACCTCGCATGTGTATGTGCTGAATGTGCATTGACGACATAAATATAATTTATGTGTCAAATAAATATATATAGGTTAATGTGATACATACGCATGCACATACACATTGGACAAAAGTTAGAAATTTACACAAATTTACACATTGCACGTCATGATTATTTCAATCGAAAAAAGTGCATTAAGAATCACATAGAAATTGTCAAGTAGAGTTTAGGAACCATACAGTAATTTATTTTGCAAGAATTCTTGCAAACCATCTTTATTTTCCTCGTCATACTCTGTTGTGCTGCACTATGCATGAACACCATGGCCACAGCTGGGCTAGGCTGAGTGAGATATTCATGCGAACCGGTTCTTGTTCTCTCTCTCCTTTGCCAGTGAAGGGATGAGAAAAAAGAAGAGAACAGTTATCTCCGGAACCTTCTAGCAAAAAATCTCCACCACGTTTCAAAAAAAAAACTCCACCATCCTACCTGTACCTCGTTTCTCTTCCAGCGAACAGCATGTAGCGACCCGCGTTTTTGCCCGTTGTCAAAAATCACTAAAAATTTGAACTTTTTAAAATTTTCCAATTAAAAACAATTTGCTAGCTTTAGTTATTAGCAAAACCAAAAGATTTTGAATTTTAAACGATGCATAAAAGTCACCATGTGCATTTTCGTGTTTTTCTTGAATTATTTGGGTGTTGGTTTCAATCCTTCCTTTTGAATGAATTCAAAATTCATTCAAATTTAAACCTCAGCAAAAGATCAAATCATTTCTCTTATCGGGCCGCGCTACTTCCTTTTTCTCCTGGCCGGCCCACTCTCCCTTCTCTCCTTTCTCTCTTCTCTCTCCCGCGTGGGCCGCCTCGCTCCCGGCCCAGCCTCACCCGAGCCAGCCCGCGCGCCCGTTTCTCTTTTCTTTTTCCGCCCCGTCACCGCCAGGTGGGGCCCACGCCCGTCGTCAACCTCCAGCGCGCCGGCGCAAATCGCGCCCGCGCCCATACCGGCGTGCTTCCCTCACCGCCTCCGTCATCTCCAAGCTCCAGGATTAGCACGTGAAGCTCGCGCGCGACTCACCTACTCCCCTGACCTGTCTCTTCGTCCTCTTCCCCTTACTTAACGCGCGCCCTAAGTTTTCCCGACGCCCGACGAACTCCACTCCGCATTCGTCAGCCACAGTCGCTCCTTCCCTCGCTCCGTCGCGTCCCGAGCACTGCTCAAGTTCTCCTCGCGCGTCACCGCCGATCATCGAAGCTCGCGAACCGACTTCGCGCGTCCATCGAGCTCCAGTCCGGCGAGATATTTTCTCGCCGGCAAACCGACTTAACGCCTCGCTCGAACCGCCATTGGCGGCTATAAAGCAACACCAAGGCCCCCTCTTTCCATCTCTATTCCCATTCGCCACCATCACTCAATTCCCGAGCTCGAACTCGACTTTTCCCCTTTCTTTCTAATTCCGGCGAGAACTCCGGTGAGCTCCCCCCTCCTCTCCGCCGTGGTTCGCAGGTCAAGAACATCGGAACCCTAGCTCCGCCGTCCGCCGTCTCCGTCGTCGGCACCCTTCCGTTCCCTCTCTCACTTGATTGAGAGCACGGTGAGCACCCCCTTGCTCTTCTCTTTCTCCTGCGCATGATCTCGTCGACCTTTGTCAGTGCGCGCACCTCTTTCTCTAGCTCCGGTCATCGCCGCCGCTAGAGCTCGTCGCCGGCCTCGCTCTGGCCGCGCTCGACCCCGTTAGAGTAGCGCATTAGCTACACCATGCCTTCGCGCACCTCACGCGCATGCGCGCGCACTAGCCGAGCACCGCGAGCACCATCCCATCCCTTCTTTCTTCCTCGCGCGTTGCCTCCGCCATGAACTCCGGCGAGGTCCGCGCCACGCCCTCACAGCGTCCCGTCAACAACTTCTCGCGGATTCACGTCCGCCTCGATTCCGCGCACTCGCGCAACCGTTCGCAGGAGCCATCTCGCCCTTGCGCACACCTCCGCACCGAGCGCCGCCATGGCCGCCACCTTTTCCTCTCGCCGCCGGCCGCCGTGAGTCCCCTCCGGCCCGGCCGAGTCCACTGGACGCCTCGCCATGCTCTTACGCACGCTCCCGGTAGCACATACTCGAACCCAACCACGCGCACGACCTTTTTCCCCTGGCTCGCCGGCGCGTCGCTCATCTCCGGCAAGGTCGCGTCGCCACTCCCGTCGACCGCGTCGTCGACATCACCCACCGCCACCTTCGCCGTTCCGCGTAGAACCTCGTCATCCGCTCCGTGTTCCCCTTAGACCCCGGTAGCTGCCGCCGGCGAGGGTTCCGGCGAGACCCCGCCGCGCGCCGCCGTTTTTCCGCCGCGCGCCGTCACAGCCGCGCTGGCATCCGACGTGGCACGCCACGTCGGCGGGTGGGCCCGCGCGACCCGGTCGCGGCCCCCACGTGGCACACCCGGTCCATCGTGGACCGGCCACACCTATCACCCGGTCCACGGCACCCATAAACCGCGCCCACGAAACAGTCGCGCACAGTAAACTGGCCCCGCTGACCCCACGCGCCAGCCTCACAAGCCGCTGGAAATTGCTATGCGCACACAGATTCGTACACAGAAAATCATTTCGACCACATTTCCAGTAGCAGAAAAATTCCCAAAAATCCTCAAAAATCTAATGTTCCATTCTAACCAATTTGCAACCCTTGCCATCCTCTGGAAAATTAGGATTATGGTTATACTTAATTAAGATAATCTAATCCTAATCAATTTTCTTTCTTTTACATCAAAAATCAATATCTCCATCGTCTTAACTCCGATTTTGGCGAAACTTGCGCCAAAATTCATCTAAATTCACGATCCATCCAGTGCCACCAAAATCAACCTCTCTCTGGTTTTAGTTGGATTTTATTCGGATTTATTGCTTTGTTAATTTGATTGCAAGCGGTAGATTTATTCTTTTAATCGATAGATAATCAAGACGAGGAGGAAGCTGAGGATCCCGATTACGAGGATTTAGAGGAAGAGGAATTTGGTGAAGGCAAGTCTAACTTCCATTGATCATATTGATCCTATGATTGCAAATATCCTAATTAGAGCTATTTATAAATAAATTGCATGGTATTTAAATGAATTTAAATGCTAGAATGGTCCTATGCAATATTTGATTGCCTGCCTTGACTTGATTATATCCTGTATCCTTGTTAACCCTAGGAATCAACATCATTAATTTAATTAATGAATTGTTGATATGCTCGCTGCTTAAGACTCTCACATGTGTTTAATTAATATTGCTCACATGATTTTCGTGTAAATGCGTGTGTCTTGGTGGTGTGTGCAAATGTGGAATTGGGTGGTTAATAATAAGTGCAACCCTAGTGAGGGATGTTTTTCTGGCGGGACCAGGCGAGGTAGTCCTCAGTGGGGAGGCTATCTCTGGGACGCCCTTCCACTTGTGGATTGGCTATTGAAGATGCCTGGTTCGGTCGTATAAGGACCGGTTCTTGTGCCGCCTTTGCCTAGCACCTCTCGCGCAGCCACAAGCCCAGTATGGGATGGGAATTGGAACCACACCCTACTAGTACTCACCCGGTACCCCCCGGAGGCAGGAGATTGCAACGGAGTCCCAGGAGAAGACTCGTTCGTTGGTGGGTGTTCGAGATCCGGCATTTATGACTGGCCATATTATTATGATTGTGAAGCCCCTGGTGATGTCCGTGGGGGATGCAGTGGTGGTACCAAGTAGGTATGGAACCTTTAGTGGGACAGTCCAAACTATGACGATAGGGAGGACTGGACCACCTTGTGGGGAAATTTGTGCACCCTTGGCCAAGGTTAAGAAACTTTCCGGAAAGCCGTGTTCCACGGTATTGGACAACGCGAAAGCATCGGCCACACTATGATTAGATTTTCTGCGTGAGTTTCCTTGGTGTGTTTTCGGAAAACGCCGGTTTGGAGCCGTGTGCTGGTTGTCGGCCAGTGATAAAATTGAGGAACTGGCGGGATGGATTGCATCTCCCCCAGGGCCGCCCAACCCCACTAATCTCTACAGATACTTGTTTAGAATTGCGAAATGCTTTGTTTTCAAAACAACCCTTGCATAAACTTGGCTTTCTCGCCTCGTCCCTAACCCTGAGCCTAATCCTTTGATAATCCCTTGCATAATCATACCCCTCGTGTTAGGCTTGCTGAGTACCTTAAGTACTCACTCTTGCTTAAATCATTCAGAAGATGAGCCTGAGTATGACTTTCAAGCTGATGGTGAAGAAGATTAGAGGTTCGGCCTACGCTCAAGCGATGCCTGTAGGAGTGGAGCCTGTCGTCTTCCGTTAGATTCAGTGTTAGCTCTGGCTGCTGCGTCAGCCTTTGAGAGTGATGTCTGTGAGTGTTGAGGCTGCTCGCCCCTTTTGTATCAAAGACCTTTGTGTAATGAAAGGCTTGTAATGACTCTCGGTAATATAAATAAAGTATTTGCTGTGAAGCATTCTGTGAAAGTGTCGTATCAGCTACTGATCCAGGGACTGATACGGGTGACACTAAGTACTTCAGAAATGGGGTACGACAGAGTGGTATCAGAGCGATGCTTGTCCGTAGGCCAAACCATAGGTTGGAAACGAGTGAGAAGAGTGCGATATTTTGTAAAATTTTACCTTATAAAATCTCCCTTACCTTATTTCTATTTATAAAAATTATTTTTACCGGTACTTACCCGTCTTTTCAACATTTTGTTGAACAGATGGAGGCCCTTCGTCAGGAGCTTGACCAGCTGGAGGCGCAGCGCGCCCAGACCGCCCGTGTTCTTGAGCAGACCGCCGAGAGGTGGGGTGAGGACCAGCGTCGCCTTGCGGAGACCCGAGCTCAGCTTGAGCAGGCACAGGCTCAGCTTGCCGCTTGCCAGGCTGAGAGAGACCGCCTGCGGTGGACCTTGGACTACACTCGTCGCTTTTGGGAGGAGGACGCGATGTACCTGATCCGTAAGCTCAACAGCCACTATAGGTACTGTCACGAGGAGCACGGAGGACCCCGCCGCCACTTCACAGTGAGGACGGGAGGACCGCACGGGCACTACCACTACGCTTGTCCGACCGACACGGAGGAGGACTCCACTACCTTTGCCGGTTCAGACACTACCGTGGACTCCCCTGAGGTTGAGCCGGCAGACGACTCAGAGGAGCTTGCCCGTTGGGCAGCAGAGCTTGAGGCCGCCCTTGAGACCGTCGGAGACTCTGAGGAGGAGCCGATGGAGGACGAGCCAGTCGTGGACGTGTCGTCAGGGAGTGAGTCGGTGGCGGATAACGTCATCGACCTCACTGGCACTGACGACGAGATGGATATGGATGAGTTTGTGGTGATCGACTCGCCCGCACCCGAGGCGCCAGCAGCACCACGCCTTGTTGGAGACGTGGACCTCGACGAGTACTACAGGCTGATCAGCACCGGCACCGTCGACCTCACCCAGGACCCGTTCGACCTCTACGCCGAGTGGCGCCAGGACCGTGGCTTCGACGCCTGAGCAGCAGAGATGGCGCCGTGGAGTAGCTTTTGCTAGCTAGTAGTGGCAGCCGTCGCCATGAGTCGTAGTGTCTAGTAGTGTCAGGTGTGTCAGTGGTGTGTCTCAGTAGTTCCCAATCAGAGTCGCCTTGTGGTCGAGTCGTAGATCGTCGAGTCCTTGTATATAAATAAAAGGACTTGGGTATGTATGATCGAACCTTGTTATTGTGAATAGGCTTGCTGTAATGATGTAATGATGCTGGTTTTATCTTGTATGTGTGCTTGCAAGATCTTTGGAATTTCTTTTCCATTTATCTTGTTTGTTTTGCCTCGTAGTTTTGTAGTTTCGCCTCGTAGTTTAGTTAATCGTCCGAGTGTCTTATCTCATCTTCTTGCTAATCTCTCCATCAGATGCCTCCCAAAAGATCTGCCAGAATTCAGCAGCGCCAACGCCGAGAGCGAAATGCTCAAAATGATGATCGGGATGACGTCCACAGCGCAGGACGTGGACGTGGTAGAGGAGGAAATAATAATCAGCGTGGCAGAGGTAGAGGAGGAGGTAGAGGTGGAGGCAGACACGACATTGAGCATGATCACCAGGAGGATGAAGTAAGTCAAAATGAGCAAGAAGTGCAGGATGAGGTTGGAGAAAATGATGACCAGAACAGAAATGAAGGACAACAGAACCGTGGTAGAGGTGGTAGAAGAGGTGGTAGAAGAGGTGGTGGAAGAGGTGGAAGAATACCCGCAGCACCTGTCACCAACCTAGTAGCTGTGATGGATAATCAGACTCGCTTAATGGAGATTATTGCACAGGGACTTGTGGACAGAGCTCCAGGCCAGCAGAGCAAAATGTCAGAATTTATGAGACTCAGGCCCCCGACCTTCGAGGGTACTGAGGAAGATCCTCTGGCAGCTGATGATTGGCTGCGTGATATTACCAAGAAATTACACTTGGTAAATGCTGATGACAGAGAAAAAGTTCTTCTGGCATCTCACCAGCTCAAGGGAGCAGCAGGAGAATGGTGGGATAATTACCGTGAGGGTGCAGAAAATGCAGATGCTATTACTTGGGAGGAATTTCAGGAAGAATTCAGGAGGTATCACATCCCAGAAGGTGTGATTGAGATGAAGGCTGATGAATTCCGCTCTCTGAAGCAGGGAGCAATGACAGTAAATCAGTATATTCGGAAATTCATGAAATTGGCCCGATATGCCCCTGATGATGTTAATACCGACAAGAAGAAGCAGGATCGCTTCAGAAAGGGACTTAATCCTGGATTGAAAGTGCAGCTGGTTACTCATATTTATCCTGATTTCAACACTCTCATGAACCGTGCACTTTTGTTGGAAGATGCTCGCTCTCACATTGATCATGATAGGAAGCGCAAATTCAATGCGCAAAAGTTTAAGCAGCAGGAAAGAAACCAGAAGCCAAGGTTTAATAATAATTTTCAGAAGCCGAAATATCAGTCTACCATGCAGTACAGGACCTCAGCGTCCAATCAACCAAACTCAGCATCATCATATCGCAGTCAAAATTCTGGTAGTCAGCAAAGGAGCAGCTCTAGTGTTGTCCAACCCAACAACAATGATAAAAGGACTTGTTTTCACTGCCGTGAGCCTGGTCACATGATTGCTAGATGCCCCTACTTGAGCCAGAATAATGCTCCTACTCAGCAGCACCAATCAAACAGTGCCAGAACTGCAGCTTCTGGAAATGGTCGTGGTGGACAACAGCCCTCTGGACAGCAGCGGAGGAATAATCAATCTTTTGGCCGAGGAAAAGTTAACCACATTAATGCAGATGAAGTTGAGGACACTCCTGATGTTGTTCTTGGTGAGTATCTTGTCAACTCCATCCTTGCAACCGTTTTGTTCGATTCTGGAGCTTCGCATTCGTTTGTTTCTTCAAAGTTTGTTGCTGCAAATGGTTTGCCAACTGTCATGCTAAAACAACCCCTGATAATACGGACTCCCGGGGCCGAGACCAAAAGTTATTTGGGATGCCCACGGGTTAAGATCCTTTTAAGTGGGGTAGAGTTCCTAGCGAACTTAGTAGTCCTAGAATCCGGAGGGATAGATGTTATCCTCGGAATGGACTGGTTGAGTAAACACCAAGGCAATATAGCCTGTGACACCAGGAAAGTCACCCTGGTAAACCACAAAGGAATTAAAGTGGTATGTGAACCAAAAGGTCAAAAGTTGCACCAATGGTTCATAATATGGAAGCAAGACCGTTGGAGGAAGTGCCAGTTGTCTGTGAATATCCTGATGTGTTTCCAGAAGAATTGCCAGGCATGCCACCTGACAGAGACATAGAGTTCATCATTGACCTTATTCCTGGCACAGCTCCAATAGCAAAGAGACCGTATAGAATGGCAGCAACTGAGCTAGCAGAATTGAAGGCACAAATAGCAGAGTTACAGGAAAAAGGATTCATCAGACCAAGTTCATCACCATGGGGATCACCTGTTCTGTTTGTTAAAAAGAAAGACGGCAGTCTCAGAATGTGCATAGACTACCGCTCTTTGAATGAAGTCACCATCAAGAATAAATATCCACTGCCCAGGATCGATGATTTATTTGATCAATTGAAAGGAGCCAAATATTTCTCCAAAATTGATTTAAGATCTGGGTATTATCAGCTAAAAATCAGAGAAAGTGATATTCTCAAGACAGCATTTGTCACCAGATATGGTCAGTACGAGTTCACAGTGATGCCATTTGGATTAACAAATGCGCCGGCATACTTCATGAATTTGATGAATAAGGTGTTTATGGAGGAGTTAGATCGGTTTGTCGTTGTCTTCATTGACGACATACTTATCTACTCCAAAAGTGCAGAAGAGCATGAGCAACATTTGAGGATTGTGCTAGAAAAATTGAGAGCTCATGAGCTGTATGCCAAATTCAGTAAATGTGAATTTTGGTTAAATAAAGTGGCATTTCTTGGTCACATACTGACAGAAGAAGGAGTATCAGTGGATCCAGCCAAAGTTGAGGCAGTCCTTAATTGGAAGCAACCAACCACTGTGACAGAAGTTCGGAGTTTTCTTGGTCTAGCTGGTTATTACCGCAAATTTATTGAAGGTTTCTCAAAAATAGCAAGACCAATGACAGCTCTGACACAAAAGGGAAAAGAATTCAAATGGACTGAAGCTTGCGAGAGAAGTTTTCAGGAATTAAAGGAAAAGTTGACCACAACCCCAGTACTGGCCTTACCAGACATACACAGAGATTTTGTCGTATATTGCGACGCATCTCGACAAGGATTGGGATGTGTGCTTATGCAAGATGACCGAGTGATTGCATACTCATCAAGGCAGCTGAAAACACATGAGCAAAATTATCCCACTCATGATTTAGAGCTAGCAGCAGTTGTGCATGCTCTCAAAATTTGGAGACATTATTTGATTGGCAATAAATGTGAAATATATACGGATCACAAGAGTCTGAAATATATTTTCACACAACCGGATTTAAACCTCCGACAGAGAAGATGGTTGGAATTAATAAAGGATTATGACCTAGAAATTCACTACCATCCTGGAAAGGCAAATGTGGTTGCAGATGCATTAAGCCGAAAATCTCAGAATAATGGAATTAAAATGCGGAGACGAAGCTCCGAGCTTGTGGAAGAATTTAAACAATTAAATCTCCACTTTGCTAAGCCAGGCCGCCTGAATACCTTATGTGTGGAACCAACTCTGGAAAAGCAAATAAGAACAGCTCAAGAGTCAGATGAAGAAATAAATGAGCTAAAGAAAATGACAGGGATGGATAAAGCCCCTGGATTTCGAGTAGATAATCAGGGCACCTTATGGTACAAGGATAGAATTTGTGTGCCGAAAAATGGTGAATATCAGAAGCTGATTATGGAGGAAGCTCATAATTCAGCATATTCAATTCATCCTGGATGCACCAAAATGTATATGGATCTGAAACAGAAATATTGGTGGTCAGGAATGAAAAGAGACATAGCAGAATTTGTTGCTCGTTGTGACATCTGTAGCAGAGTAAAGGCGGAGTATAAAAGACCTGCAGGATTGTTACAACCCCTTCATGTTCCAGAATGGAAATGGGATGAAATCAGTATGGATTTTATCGTAGGGTTACCCCGTACCCAGAAAGGATACGATTCCATATGGGTTATTGTGGATCGACTGACAAAAGTGGCACACTTTATACCAGTGAAGACAGTATACAGGGGAAATCATTATGCCCAGTTGTACATAGACAATGTGCTCAAACTACATGGAGTTCCTCGCAGAATAGTATCAGATCGAGGCACACAGTTCACCTCAATATTCTGGAAAAGTTTGCATAAGTTGCTTGGAACAAGATTAGATTATAGTTCAGCATATCACCCACAAACCGATGGTCAGACAGAAAGGGTGAATCAAATTCTGGAAGACATGTTAAGAGCATGTGTGCTAGCCTATGGGAAAGATTGGGAGAAAAGCTTGTCTTTTGCAGAGTTCTCATATAACAACAGTTACCAAGCCAGTTTACAGATGTCACCATTTGAGGCACTGTATGGCAGAAAATGCAGAACCCCGTTGATGTGGTCAGAAGTTGGAGAACGTTCTTTCTTCGGACCTGCAGTTATCAGGGATGCAGAAGAGAAAGTAGCTCTGGTCAGGGAAAATTTAAAAGCAGCTCAAAGCAGACAGAAAAGTTATGCTGATACCCGACGCAGAGATTTGAGCTTCGAAGTTGGAGATTATGTGTATCTCAAAGTGTCACCGATTCGAGGAACCAGGAGATTCCGGATAAAAGGAAAGTTGGCACCGAGGTATATTGGACCTTTCAAGGTACTTAAGAAGATAGGAGCCGTGGCATATCGCCTCGAGCTTCCCGAAGAAATGGCAGATGTGCACGATGTTTTCCATGTGTCACAGTTAAAGAAATGCCTGAGAAAGCCAGAAGAAATAGTCCCTCCAGAAGTGATGGACTTACAGCCTGATTTAAGATATCAGGAAAGGCCAATTAAAATTTTGGATGTGGCAACTCGACTAACAAGGAGAAATGCTATAAGGTTTTGTCGAGTTCAGTGGAGTAATCACACCGAAGCAGAGGCGACATGGGAAAGAGAAGACGATCTCAAGCGAGAGTTCCCTTACCTTTTTGAGGAAGAGCCGGAATCTCGGGGACGAGATTCTCTTTAAGTGGGGTAGGTTGTAGCGACCCGCGTTTTTGCCCGTTGTCAAAAATCACTAAAAATTTGAACTTTTTAAAATTTTCCAATTAAAAACAATTTGCTAGCTTTAGTTATTAGCAAAACCAAAAGATTTTGAATTTTAAACGATGCATAAAAGTCACCATGTGCATTTTCGTGTTTTTCTTGAATTATTTGGGTGTTGGTTTCAATCCTTCCTTTTGAATGAATTCAAAATTCATTCAAATTTAAACCTCAGCAAAAGATCAAATCATTTCTCTTATCGGGCCGCGCTACTTCCTTTTTCTCCTGGCCGGCCCACTCTCCCTTCTCTCCTTTCTCTCTTCTCTCTCCCGCGTGGGCCGCCTCGCTCCCGGCCCAGCCTCACCCGAGCCAGCCCGCGCGCCCGTTTCTCTTTTTCTTTTTCCGCCCCGTCACCGCCAGGTGGGGCCCACGCCCGTCGTCAACCTCCAGCGCGCCGGCGCAAATCGCGCCCGCGCCCATACCGGCGTGCTTCCCTCACCGCCTCCGTCATCTCCAAGCTCCAGGATTAGCACGTGAAGCTCGCGCGCGACTCACCTACTCCCCTGACCTGTCTCTTCGTCCTCTTCCCCTTACTTAACGCGCGCCCTAAGTTTTCCCGACGCCCGACGAACTCCACTCCGCATTCGTCAGCCACAGTCGCTCCTTCCCTCGCTCCGTCGCGTCCCGAGCACTGCTCAAGTTCTCCTCGCGCGTCACCGCCGATCATCGAAGCTCGCGAACCGACTTCGCGCGTCCATCGAGCTCCAGTCCGGCGAGATATTTTCTCGCCGGCAAACCGACTTAACGCCTCGCTCGAACCGCCATTGGCGGCTATAAAGCAACACCAAGGCCCCCCTCTTTCCATCTCTATTCCCATTCGCCACCATCACTCAATTCCCGAGCTCGAACTCGACTTTTCCCCTTTCTTTCTAATTCCGGCGAGAACTCCGGTGAGCTCCCCCCTCCTCTCCGCCGTGGTTCGCAGGTCAAGAACATCGGAACCCTAGCTCCGCCGTCCGCCGTCTCCGTCGCCGGCACCCTTCCGTTCCCTCTCTCACTTGATTGAGAGCACGGTGAGCACCCCCTTGCTCTTCTCTTTCTCCTGCGCATGATCTCGTCGACCTTTGTCAGTGCGCGCACCTCTTTCTCTAGCTCCGGTCATCGCCGCCGCTAGAGCTCGTCGCCGGCCTCGCTCTGGCCGCGCTCGACCCCGTTAGAGTAGCGCATTAGCTACACCATGCCTTCGCGCACCTCACGCGCATGCGCGCGCACTAGCCGAGCACCGCGAGCACCATCCCATCCCTTCTTTCTTCCTCGCGCGTTGCCTCCGCCATGAACTCCGGCGAGGTCCGCGCCACGCCCTCACAGCGTCCCGTCAACAACTTCTCGCGGATTCACGTCCGCCTCGATTCCGCGCACTCGCGCAACCGTTCGCAGGAGCCATCTCGCCCTTGCGCACACCTCCGCACCGAGCGCCGCCATGGCCGCCACCTTTTCCTCTCGCCGCCGGCCGCCGTGAGTCCCCTCCGGCCCGGCCGAGTCCACTGGACGCCTCGCCATGCTCTTACGCACGCTCCCGGTAGCACATACTCGAACCCAACCACGCGCACGACCTTTTTCCCCTGGCTCGCCGGCGCGTCGCTCATCTCCGGCAAGGTCGCGTCGCCACTCCCGTCGACCGCGTCGTCGACATCACCCACCGCCACCTTCGCCGTTCCGCGTAGAACCTCGTCATCCGCTCCGTGTTCCCCTTAGACCCCGGTAGCTGCCGCCGGCGAGGGTTCCGGCGAGACCCCGCCGCGCGCCGCCGTTTTTCCGCCGCGCGCCGTCACAGCCGCGCTGGCATCCGACGTGGCACGCCACGTCGGCGGGTGGGCCCGCGCGACCCGGTCGCGGCCCCCACGTGGCACACCCGGTCCATCGTGGACCGGCCACACCTATCACCCGGTCCACGGCACCCATAAACCGCGCCCACGAAACAGTCGCGCACAGTAAACTGGCCCCGCTGACCCCACGCGCCAGCCTCACAAGCCGCTGGAAATTGCTATGCGCACACAGATTCGTACACAGAAAATCATTTCGACCACATTTCCAGTAGCAGAAAAATTCCCAAAAATCCTCAAAAATCTAATGTTCCATTCTAACCAATTTGCAACCCTTGCCATCCTCTGGAAAATTAGGATTATGGTTATACTTAATTAAGATAATCTAATCCTAATCAATTTTCTTTCTTTTACATCAAAAATCAATATCTCCATCGTCTTAACTCCGATTTTGGCGAAACTTGCGCCAAAATTCATCTAAATTCACGATCCATCCAGTGCCACCAAAATCAACCTCTCTCTGGTTTTAGTTGGATTTTATTCGGATTTATTGCTTTGTTAATTTGATTGCAAGCGGTAGATTTATTCTTTTAATCGATAGATAATCAAGACGAGGAGGAAGCTGAGGATCCCGATTACGAGGATTTAGAGGAAGAGGAATTTGGTGAAGGCAAGTCTAACTTCCATTGATCATATTGATCCTATGATTGTAAATATCCTAATTAGAGCTATTTATAAATAAATTGCATGGTATTTAAATGAATTTAAATGCTAGAATGGTCCTATGCAATATTTGATTGCCTGCCTTGACTTGATTATATCCTGTATCCTTGTTAACCCTAGGAATCAACATCATTAATTTAATTAATGAATTGTTGATATGCTCGCTGCTTAAGACTCTCACATGTGTTTAATTAATATTGCTCACATGATTTTCGTGTAAATGCGTGTGTCTTGGTGGTGTGTGCAAATGTGGAATTGGGTGGTTAATAATAAGTGCAACCCTAGTGAGGGATGTTTTTCTGGCGGGACCAGGCGAGGTAGTCCTCAGTGGGGAGGCTATCTCTGGGACGCCCTTCCACTTGTGGATTGGCTATTGAAGATGCCTGGTTCGGTCGTATAAGGACCGGTTCTTGTGCCGCCTTTGCCTAGCACCTCTCGCGCAGCCACAAGCCCAGTATGGGATGGGAATTGGAACCACACCCTACTAGTACTCACCCGGTACCCCCCGGAGGCAGGAGATTGCAACGGAGTCCCAGGAGAAGACTCGTTCGTTGGTGGGTGTTCGAGATCCGGCATTTATGACTGGCCATATTATTATGATTGTGAAGCCCCTGGTGATGTCCGTGGGGGATGCAGTGGTGGTACCAAGTAGGTATGGAACCTTTAGTGGGACAGTCCAAACTATGACGATAGGGAGGACTGGACCACCTTGTGGGGAAATTTGTGCACCCTTGGCCAAGGTTAAGAAACTTTCCGGAAAGCCGTGTTCCACGGTATTGGACAACGCGAAAGCATCGGCCACACTATGATTAGATTTTCTGCGTGAGTTTCCTTGGTGTGTTTTCGGAAAACGCCGGTTTGGAGCCGTGTGCTGGTTGTCGGCCAGTGATAAAATTGAGGAACTGGCGGGATGGATTGCATCTCCCCCAGGGCCGCCCAACCCCACTAATCTCTACAGATACTTGTTTAGAATTGCGAAATGCTTTGTTTTCAAAACAACCCTTGCATAAACTTGGCTTTCTCGCCTCGTCCCTAACCCTGAGCCTAATCCTTTGATAATCCCTTGCATAATCATACCCCTCGTGTTAGGCTTGCTGAGTACCTTAAGTACTCACTCTTGCTTAAATCATTCAGAAGATGAGCCTGAGTATGACTTTCAAGCTGATGGTGAAGAAGATTAGAGGTTCGGCCTACGCTCAAGCGATGCCTGTAGGAGTGGAGCCTGTCGTCTTCCGTTAGATTCAGTGTTAGCTCTGGCTGCTGCGTCAGCCTTTGAGAGTGATGTCTGTGAGTGTTGAGGCTGCTCGCCCCTTTTGTATCAAAGACCTTTGTGTAATGAAAGGCTTGTAATGACTCTCGGTAATATAAATAAAGTATTTGCTGTGAAGCATTCTGTGAAAGTGTCGTATCAGCTACTGATCTAGGGACTGATACGGTGACACTAAGTACTTCAGAAATGGGGTACGACACAGCAAGAATCGAGTGCCTTCATGCCACCTGTTCCATGTGGGCCCGTATGCTTTTCAGATATTGATGCACCGTATATGAGGAAAAGAATCGCCCCGGCAGGCTCTGGCCCGAATCCCTATGCACAGCAGGCGTTCAAGTGCGCTCCAGATTTCCGGCGGCATAGCCGCGCGGAGGCATAGCAAATTACCGCACGCGTTCAGCGCGGCAGTAAAAAATTGGTGATCAAAGGCTCTCTAGTCTTTTACCGACAAGTATGTATAGATTTGTATATATCTTCCGCGCGTAATACTAGAAGGTCTGGCATTCTAGAAGGTGCCCACGTGGCGAGAAGCTTACGGCTATAAGATGGAGAGCGAGCGCCTGTTCATGTGTCAAGAAGGAAAGTGATACTTGTCACAAACCAACCAGCCAAGGTAACTGTACCTCAAAAAAAAAAAAACAGCCAAGGTAACTGAGCGCCCGATGGCCACCGCCGCCACGACAACGCCGTCGAAGATGCAGGCCGTGCAGTACGACGCCTACGGCAGAGGAGCCGCGGGGCTCAAGGTAACTGACCCGCAGTTTTCATCATCTTTGTTTCTTCTTCTATAGATCTTCTTTGGAACACAGGAATTGTACAGAATCGTATAATGAATTGCACGGTTCAATTTCACAAGAAAAATGTAGGATTTTGACAATTAACTCCACAATCCAAAAAAAGGCCTTGCTTATCGCTCGGTGATGCTTATAAGGAAGGAGCATGGGGTTAGACGATTGGTGTTCTGATTATAGTATACTGATACTACTGGATTACTTGATTGAGACTATCTATGAAGGGCTCGCTTCATAAACCAGTTGGTTACCTTTTAGTGCTCGACTGTAGTTGGCTAGTTATCTGAACTCTTGCCCTCAAAAAAAAAAAGTTATCTGAACTCTGAAATAGGCTTCAGATTCAGAAGAACGCAATTAGTCTACTAGAGGTGGTGTAGTGTTTCTTGTGTGTGGCGGACTAGTGCCTCATTAATTTCTGCTTGGTTTACGTTTTTGGCTAAGGACTGACTTGAAGTCAATTAGATAGTGGTCAGTAGAATTTTCTTTTCTTTAGTATTTTTTCTTCGGAAGAAACCGGTCAGCCAGGTTTTTGACGACGGCCTCCTCTCTTATCTGATGAAGCATGTGGAGGTCCCGGTTCCGTCAGCGAAGAAGAATGAGCTTCTGTTGAAGCTTGAAGCAGCATCTATCAATCCGGCTGACTGGAAAATACAGCAAGGAGAGCTCCGCCCTTTGTTGCCTCGTAAATTCCCTTTTATCCCAGGTAATCATCCTCAGTCCTGTGAATCCTCTTGACGATTCCAGTCTATAACTTTTATAATCTAAATTTGACTACGACCAAAGAAGCAGTCATTTATTTCGTTAAGTGGTAATAGTTCTTGGCTTTTGTTGGCTAAAAGAAGTGTGCTCTAAACTAATGGGCACTAGTCAATCACTGCTTATGGCTTGAGCTTTGTATCATGAGTTCATGACCAATTTCCTCGACAGCTTTTGATATTTTTTGTTGAAGAGAACTGTTGTTATAACACACGTTCAACAACCAGTGTTTGTCTTATTATCCAACTCTTTTCTTCTCAAGCGGTCAAAAGGGGCAATTCCCTTGGCCCGAGCAAACTCCACATTGTGATATCCTCCTTTGCAAAGTAGCGAAAAATTGTTGTTGCTTGGCAAGGAGGCACACCATCGAAAGCATGCACAGTGATTCCGATGCTTCCATAGCACCCATGCTCGGAGCAAGAGAACTTCGACCCATGTGCGCTTGTTGCTTCTTTTTCTTATAATAAAGAGCATGAAGAAAATAAAGTTTAGTAGAAGGCCACCAATTAACAAGAAGGAAAGAAACGAAAAGAAAATAAAGGTGGCCCCTTAAGTACAACAAAGCAAACACAACGTGGCACAAGGCCTATGACCTAAAACAAGAGAGCTACGGCCTTAGGTGGCGTTCGGTTCCCCCTCTAAAATCCCTCTAAACTTTATACCCCTCTAAAGTAAAAAGAATCTTACTATTTAGGGGTACTAAATAAATTTAATTGCAAAACCTTTCTGCAGATGGGCGTTATTTTTCGAGACGAATCTAATGAGCCTAATTAATCAATGTTTTGACACAGTGATGCTACAGTAACCATCGTCTAATCGCCGCTTAATTACCCTCATTACGTTCGTCTCGCGAAATAAATGAGGGGTCCTGGACTTAGTTTTATAATTTGACTTTGTTAGTACACATAAATCGTGCCAGCATTTTGATGTGACCCCTCTAAAGTTTTTAGAGGGGTCACCGAACGGGGCCTTAGAGTAAGAAAATGAATAGAGACCGACCAAAGGGGCCGGGCTCCACGAGCAGGCACCAACACTCGAAGTAACTTCTTGAAGCACCTAATTGAAGACCAAAGATATGCCTCGTCAAGTCAATGATATCTTGCGCCAGCGCAAAAGGATGAAGTGCTCGATTGAAAGTCGAAAACCTTGTTGTTGCGGTCCTTCCATAATCTCCAGGAAACAAAGATGACTAGGGAGTCGAAACTTGGACGCTTGGCCTTGTCCACTTTCTTTCTCTCCTCGAATCTCTCCTCGAACCACCAGTGCATTAGTGGTAGCTTATCATCCGGTGGCAAAGTGCGGGAGGGTGGTTCTCCTGAGGACGCAAAAACAAAGTTTCCCCTGTTATAGTGCTATGAAAAAACAACCAAGTCTCCCTACTTCTTCCAGTGGAGTGAATTATGTTAGTAGCTTTGTGCACTCTCTACTCATGTGACTTGTAAATTTCTTGTGCCCACTTAATGCTCGTTTATAGTCGCATAATAATAATTAATATTTACATCCTCTAGTACTAGATGCTAAGGATTTCTAGCAATCAGTTTTTCTAATTCTACTCATCTTTAATTTGCAGGGATTGACGTAGCAGGAATTGTAGTTGATGTTGGTCCAGGAGTGAATGGGTTCCATGCTGGAGATCAAGTTGTTGCCATGTTGAGTTTAAGTGTAACCACGACATCCTGAACATAACTATCTTGTCATTATTATTATTTGAATATAATTTACAACCATTTTGACACTTTTACAATAAGTTACCATTTCTCGTGAATGTTGCACCCCCCCCCCCCCCCCCCCAACAACAACACCCAAAAAACTACTTGCATACCCTATTGCGAGAAAATATACAACTCTCTCGTATCCTACCCACACCCGTTTGTCCATACATTTTGGTCCACGCTGTCCGCAATTGTCTTGATACAAAATTTGTAACACTTCGCAACAAAGTGTCAAAATAGTTGTAGCTTTTTACAATGGGCACATGAACTTGTTTGGCAAAATTGTTTGTATAGCACATTGAGAAATGGTGGCTTCGTCCCCAACACACTAACAAAGATAATTTTTGGCTGAGACACACTACGATTCCATGAAATTTGTCTGTGACACATTATTAGCGATGAAACAATTATTTTTAATATTTATATCTCAAAACATAAAGTACATTAAAACTTGAAACTTTGCAGAAAGATACATTGTGACATTCTTTGTCAATATATTTTTTTCATATTATTTTTCTCAAGTGTTTGCTAGTTTTCTCATTGTTTCAATGTTTAATTTGTGGAGAATACAATGCGAACAATTCAAAAAAAAAAGTCTACAGTATAGGTTTATGCATGTTCTATGTCTATGAATCCTCTGCTCGATCTTATATCTTTGAGTGCCATTAACCATACTTTTGCCACAACGTACAGTCTGGAGGTGGACTCGCCGAGTACGCTGTAGCACCTGAAAACCTGACTGTCAAGAGGCCACCCGAGGTCTCTGCTGCAGAGGGCGCCGGGCTGCCCGTAGCGGCCGGCACCGCGCTCCAGGCGCTGAAGGCCATCGGCACCAAGTTCGACGGCACCGGCAACGGCGAGCTCTTGAACGTGCTCATCACCGCCGCGTCCGGCGGCGTCGGCCTCTACGCCGTGCAGCTGGCCAAGCTGGCGGGGCTCCACGTCACCGCCACCTGCGGCGCGCGCAACATGGACCTTATGCGGAGCCTGGGCGCCGACGAGGTGCTCGACTACAAGACCCCCGAGGGGGCCAGCCTGCGGAGCCCGTCGGGGAAGAAGTACAACGGCGTCGTCCACTGCACGAGCGGTGTCAGCTGGTCGGCGTTCGAGCCGGTGCTGAGCGACGCCGGGAAAGTGATCGATATAACCCCGAGCTTGTCCTCCATCCTCACGACGGCGTTGCACGTGGTGACCTTCGCCAGGAAGCGGCTGGTGCCGATGCGCCATTCGCCTAACAAGGCGGAGCTCGAGTTCTTGGTGACGATGCTCAAGGACGGCAAGATGAAGACGTTGGTTGACTCGAGGTTCCCGTTGAGCGATGTGACCAAGGCATGGGAAAGGAGCATTGAGGGACATGCCACGGGCAAGATCATCGTCGAGATGGAAGGCTGATCCATGTGGTGCCTCTGCCTCCGTTATGAACAGTGACTTGCAGTGTGAAATTATACAGTATTGGCAGTTTATATATGTTATTACAAGCTCAACGGATAGGAAGTACTAGGGTGTGATATCAGTACAGATCATATGTGCTAGTTTTTTGTAGTTATTGGTAATCCTCTTTGCATTTATCTTCTTGAACAGTTAAAATGTTTGTGGATATGAATAGTCAATGATCAAAATGTATTACTTTGTAGAATTTCTCTAGTCTACCTTCTCCCTTCTACTTTCTAACATACGAGCTGCACAATAACCTTCTTTAACTTCCTGTAATGTTGGAGGTGCTCAAGAACACAGAATTGTTCACCGTGGCTCGCGATCACGCTAGCTATCTGGGCAAAAAAAACCGCCACGAAGACGTCTTGCCATGCGAGCATCACGAACTTGAACAAATCTGACATGTTGATCAGCTATGTGGATTTACGAGTCATTCCAGGCAGTTATAGTCTCCAAGTTGAAAACAGAGCAAATTAGCATGAGCTTGTTCATTTGTTGTTACTTTTATTCAACAACTTACATCGACAAATCTCTGTACCTTAGCTGGAGAAAAATCTTCCGGTGCTTGAATGCTTCGGCCCAAACCTGAAACTTATGGCTGTAGAATTCCAGCAATTTTTCTCTTGAATTGAGATATAACCATAACTATTAATTCTTGTTTGGTGATTGATATTATGGAGAAATTATTGATCTTTGCTTACAAAGTTTCGTCCAATCGATGGGCGATCTCTATCTTTACGAGCTTAAATTTGTACAAAACTTGTACAAATCTTATGAGCAATAAGAAAGAGTGAATTGCATCAAAGGTCTCTGAACTTGTCCCCGATTCTCAAATAGGTCCTAAACCCCTAGAAAGAAACAATGATATCTATATATACACTATATAGACGCAACCCACTAACAATCACTTATTGCTATAAAGCTGAAACCTCATGCTTCCACATCATCTAATAAATTTGGAGGAAAGACTCCTCCACGCGCGTGCGCGCGTTCGCCTCCACGCGCGGACGCGCTGGCGCGGAGTGCGACGGTACCAGGCGGGGCCTGCCTCTTTTTTTCATTCACTGAGCAGCCTGGGCGCGGGTAGCGCGGGTAGCTGGGGTGCGCAGGTGCGTCGTGTCTCGTGCGTGGGGCCTAGCACGTGGGGGCAGTGGGGATCGCTGCTGGTCAAACTTCTGTTCAACCTTTTTCTGAAACTTTTGTTCAACCTCTTTCTCAAACTTATGTTCCCCCTTTTCCTCAAACTTCTGTTCAACCTTTTTCTCAAACTTCTGTTCCACCTCTTCCTCAAACTTCTGTTCAACCTTTTTTTCAAACTTTTGTTCCACCTCTTCCTCAAAATTCTGTTCAACCTTTTTCTGAAACTTTTGTTCAACCTCTTTCTCAAACTTATGTTCCCCTTTTTCCTCAAACTTCTGTTCAACCTTTTTCTCAAACTTCTGTTCCACCTCTTCCTCAAACTTCTGTTCAACTTTTTTTTCAAACTTTTGTTCCACCTCTTCCTCAAACTTCTGTTCAACCTTTTTCTCAAACTTCTGTTCACCTTCTTTCTCAAACTTACGAAGCAACTTTTGTTCAACCTTTTTTTTATAACTTACAATCAAACTTAGATTTTCGTAAGTTTGAGATGAAAGTTCCAAAATGAAAGTTTTGAATGAAAGTTTCAAAATTGAAATTTTGAATAAAGTTTTGAAAATGAAAGTTTAGCTTCGTAAGTTTGAGAGAAAAGCTTAAAATGAAAGTTTCAAAATGAATTTTTTTTTCTTTGTAGCCATTTCTAATTTATGCATACAAAAGTAAACATACGCTTAAAAAAATAAAGATGCGCAGGCTAAAATGCAGGCGACGGAAGGAAAGCCGGCAGGGGCGCGGGATTAAAGAAAAGGAAAAGCTGATGCGCGCGGGATGAGAAAAGAGAGAAGCTGGCGGGAGGCAATGTGCGGGATTAAAAAATGGAAATGCTGCCGGGGGCTGTTGACCCAGAAAATGAAGTCTGTCGGGCTGTCCGGTGATGCGCGCGACGCGCTCCGCGCACGCGCGCGCGAAATAGTGATGCCCTAAATTGGGCCCGTTGGATCATGTTCTACATTGCATCCTGGCCACTGCAGCTCAGCCTTTCTATTAGCGACTCGGTTCCGTCCAATTTCTATTTCCTTCCTCACACGACTCCCTTTATTATTACCTTGCTGTTGAACGTACGGGAGAGTAGGAACAGCCAACTTAAAGAAACAGCCGCATGCTTCTCCATGCGTTGCTTTACTCTGCCATCATTCAGCAATCGCCAATTTCAGTGAAGAATATGGTTCAGTTTCATGGCATTGAATACCTCCTATAATATCTTTGCAACTGACACATATGAAGAGCTCTCAATGGACAACCTATTACTCTTCCATTTCATCTCCTGCACATCACATATACCACTCGCCCCCACGATTAGAGTGCATGTCCCCTCCGTTTCCCCACGTGATGTTGTTGTGGGGCTGCTACTGCTGGTTACCTTCACATGCAGGTTTTAATTCTTCAACAGGCTGTTACTTCTTTCAGTTTTCCTTCAGAGGTCGCCAGCAATCTTGATTAGGGAGGGATGTTGATGGTGGTTGTCTGCAGCTGCAGCTCATGGTTCACCAACAGGCTGCTTCTTCTGGGTTTCTTTAGGAGGTCTCTAACAATCTTCATTTGGGAGGTAATTTTTCTTGCATTCCATGCTCACTCTGATTTTCTCAATCACTAATCTCCATCGCAGATATAGATCAATTGTACTTTAATTTGGACACTTGATATCAAGCCCGAGTGTTTATCTACCAATCCCTTAATCCACAGCTTGCGATCAGCTTGCACTCACACATCAGTGAATCTCAGCCTGAACATACAATTTTCGATCTCATATATATCTCTCCCTATATATATGCAATAATTTCGGTCACCAAACCTGTCAAATCATTTTATTCACCTGCAATAATTTGTACTCTCCTCAGCATCGAAGATGGAGCCTGCGGGCGCTCGCCCGAGTGGCCAGAGCCTCCAGGCTCCGGAGCGCTCCGTCGGCCCGAGGTTCGAGCGCCGCGGCACCGCGGCACTGTAGTGAACAGTGCCTGAAATATGGTACTGTTCACTACAGTGAAAAAAAAATCCCCTCGCTTCTCCGTTGGACCAAAGCACAGGTTAAGTACTCGCGCCGATTCTCACCGGCTTGCTGAGTCCCTGTGTAGGGTGCGGAGGAGGGTTCGGGGGTTTTCTCGATCTGTGTGAGAAGATCGTTCTTCTTAACAAAATGCCCGGGGGCCGTCATACCCCCCGCAGGTCGAGTTTTTAGCATCGAAAATGGACAAAGTTCTCCAAATTCTCCACGTGGCTATGGATGTCCACGCCACCTTCAGTCTCATATTTTGGTTCTTTGCCTGATCGTGCTGTTTGTTGGTTCGGAGATGTTTCTCTATTTCTGCTACTATTTATTTGGAACATTTTGTTGACTTGACCCTTCTAAATGTTTATCATAAGACATACTGGATTCATTTTAATGATATGGTCTACTGTTCCATTCTTTAGTTGTAATCTAGAACTACATTATACATTTCATATTGGTGTGCGGGGTATGAACATTTTGTTGGTAAAATGAAGCTTTCAGCACAACGTTGCAAGATTTAGTCTGAAGAAGAAGAACTAGGTCTCGGCAACTACAAATTCAGCCTGAAGAAGAACTAGGTGTAAGATTTTGTATGGAAAATGAAAATGCCTGTAATTTACATGTTTCCTGATAGTTTGCGTTCAGTATAATTACAGCTCATCTACTTTGTGTAATTGTGTACTTTTAGACATCTAATAACACTTATGATCATTTTCATCTTTTGCAAACCGATGGCCTTTTCTGGAAACAAAGCTTAATTGGAAAAATCATAGCCAGTTAGAGTTTTCTTTACAAGATGTACTGAAAACAGGATTGCTTGCACATTCTTTTATTTCATTTATTTGGATGCATGTCCATTTACCCTGACAGTTGTGTCATATCCCGCAGCAACGCGCGGGATACTCACTTCATACAGTGGGTACGTACGTAATATATGTTGCAACCCGCAAGCAGATAAAGCACAGTTACTTGGATCGACCCACAATACCCACTGACGGCGCCGTTCTCTGCGACTGAAGCCCAGCTAGCAGTCAAGGCCATGAATCGCAACAGCGCACCAGGCCCGGATGGTTTTGGGCCGAGTTTCTACAAAGCTGCCTGGCCCACAGTCGCGCCGAAAGTTATGAATTTTCTTACTGAATTCCAGCGGCAATGCTCAGTTGGAGCGCATAAACAGAGCCTTCGTCTGTCATGATCCCCAAGAAAGCGGGTGCAGTCACAGCCGATGCCCATCGCCCAATTTGTTTGCAGAACTGTGCGCCCAAAATTGCTTCCAAGATCCTGACCACGCGGCTGCAGAAAGAAATCTCCAAACTCATTGATATAGACCAAACAGGTTTCATAAGGGGTGCTCGATTTCAGAAAATTTTGTTCTTGCTATGGAGCTGGTACAGTGCTGTCACAAAAGGAAAACTCCAACGCTGGTTCTCAAGCTAGACTTTGCCAAGGCTTTTGATTCAGTTAACTGGGAGAGTCTTGGCAGGATCATGGTTGCACGAGGGTTCTCAGAGAAATGGTGTTCATGGATTCAGATGCTCCTCTCAACCTCCAAATCAGCTGTGCTCCTCAATGGGTGTCGGATCCCATTTCTATCCCTGGATGAGTAGTTGATACGCACAAAACAAAGATAATACCAAGTCCATACTTCGATTATTATTACAATGCTACAAATGTCTTGCAAAGACTTCAAATTACAATACCAAAGTGGCCGGCAGGCCTGGCCATATAAAATGGAAAGTGGAGAGTCCAACTTCTACAGGCAACTTGGGCGACGAACGCGAACCCTACTCTTCGTCACCACCGTCTTCATACTCAACATCTTCTTCTGAATGATTAAAACAAGGGTGAGTACATAAGGTACTCAGCAAGTCCTAACACTACCCAAAGGGTCATAGATGCATATAAGGCTTTATGAAGCGTTAGTCTGTTGGGCTTATATTTTAGCAGAAAGCTTATTTTAATGTAGGGTTCATTTTAAAAGCATAAAACATTTTATAAAGGATTTGTTTCTCATAATTAAGTAGATTGGCCTTGGAGGAGATACATCAATCCCGCCAGTTCCCAGATTTAAGACGAGCCTTCGGGCGCACGGCCGTACCGACTCTTCCTTCCAAAACACGGGCAAACTACTGCCCACTCACACTTCAAGGAGTAAGTAAGACTAATCATTGTGAACTCAACCATAGCGCGTCTATGACCGCGACACGGCTATCTCGATAGATTTTAACTCTGTAGAGGTGTACATCTTTACCCACAGACTACATTGCTCTTAGCAAGAGAGCAACATAGCGGAACCCACCTTTCCCGAGTGTCCCCCACAATCCCACCCACGAGCAAGTATTGATCCAGGGACTTATAATGCGACTATATGTAGTCAATGACCCAATGGCCAAGTCGAACAACGACCAATTAAGATATCATGTCTGCTCCTGGTTGCTCGTTGCACTACTGCCTCCAAGGTGGATCAAGTGGTAGGCATCAGAAAGCTAGGGTCAAGTCCTGCCCATAACAGGATCTGTTGGTTGCACGGGGTTCACTAGGGTGAGGTCCAACGAACCGGTCCTTAATCGGCAGAGGCGAGCATCTTCCACCTATCCCCACCTATGTGGGTCACTAATCACCATTCACCAATCTCGCCCCCGCCTAAAATATCCCACTTCACCCCAACACACTAGTTGGTTATCACCCTCCCATTTTATTTACTCACACATACCAAGCACACATTTTCACACATTTCACGCAGTAGATCCCTAAGCAATCTCATATCAAGGCAATAATCCAGCATTATTATAGCACAATGAAGGAAACATCCTAGGTTTATCAAGGTAACAGACATCAATATCGAGGATTTCTATCCTAATAGGTTCATAACTAACACAACATTTCAAATAATAAAATAAGCATGCATCATATAAGCATTTAAAAACAGCAAGGAAAGTTAGGACTTGCCTTCAAACTCCTCTTCGTGCTCTTCCTCGTAATCCGGGTCCTCATGCTTCTCCTCGAACTCCTCGTTAGCTAAAGTAGGCAAATTACCGTCGAATAAGTAACTATCGTAAAATAAAATAAGTCCAAACAAAATCCAATAAATATTCAAATAAACTCAAATAGAACAGAGACTGATAATACAAGATAGGACTGAAGTGAATAAGAAATTAGGAAAAATAATATATTAAAAGGACTTAAGATGAAGAATTATCATCTAAAGAAAGAAATAGTATTCCTATAGGTTCCTATTTATTTTTGGGAGAAGAAGATTTTTTGAGGTCGGTAAAAAGGTGGTAAAATAATCTAGGTAGGTTAAGGTGTTTTTGGGAATTTTTCTGGAATTTTTCTAGTAAGGGAAAGGCTCGGAGTATGCTTCTGTGTACACTTGCCGGGTGGTTTAGCAGAAAGGCATGGGCAACAGAGGCTGACTAGTGGGGTCGGGTCGCATAGTGCACCCAGGGTTCCTGTGCTATGGGCTAGGTGCATGGGATCTGTGGACCGGAGGTGTATGTGTGTGTGGTCTACGTGGACCGGGTGTATGGGAGAGAGGGAGAGAGGTGTGCTGACTGGGTTTATGTGGTGGGGCCATGGGCTGACGTGGACGCCACGTAGGACGGCGCGCGACTGGGTCAAAGGACGCCGGAGCCGGGCGCAACGCGGCGGTGGCTCGCCGTAGAGCTCGCCGTCGGCTGCTAGGGTGGAAGAGGGGCGACGGGATCTTGCCGCAGGGTCTCGGCATCGGACAGCGGAGCTTTGGGTGGTACATGTCGACGACGGCGAGCACTAGGGCGGCGGGGTCGCCGTAGTTGGGCGCGGTGGTGGCGCCCGATGGGATCTCACGTGCGCGTGCATTTGGGCAGTTCGTGTGGTAAGGGAAGGTGCGCGCGAGTGCGTGGAGCGCGTGCGCATGCTCGGTTGGGCTAGCGCAGCCGTGTGCGTGGCCGGCGACTAGATCACGCGGCGACAGAGAGAGGCGCGTGACGCGCACTAGGCTAAGGCTTGGGAGGGCTCGAGTTGGTGCTCCCTATATATAGGCTAGGTGGATGAGTGAGATGCTGTAGAAACAGAAAGAGGGAGGAGAGCTCACAGGAACAGGGAGATGGCGAGGCGGCCGGAGTTGGGGAAGAAAAAGGGGAAGACGGCGATTGGAGCAATGTGGTGCTCGATTGGTGGAGTGGTGATGATGGGGAGCTGTGCAGGAGGTGTGCGAGCCTATTTATAGGGCAAGGAGGCGGTGCGCGCAAGAAATATCGCCGGCGGCGATATTTCCCGGTGATGGGACTTAACGGCGCATTGAAGGCGCGGCTTGGCGTAGGGGTTAAGGAAATGGTCAGGGATTGCGGCGCGGTATGGGCTACGGCGAGTTGTACGCCTAGGTGGCGGGAGGTGCGGCGAATCGGGCGGAGAGAGAAGCTCGCCGGCGCTCGGGCAAAGAAGATATTTCCGGCGGCATTGCGCGTGGCGGCTTCCGGTTGGTCCAAATTGTAGCGCGGCGAGGTCGGTTCCTTGGTCGTGAAGTCAGGCGGCGCTTCTGGTCGTTGCTGGCGAGCTCGCCCTCGCGCTTGTGAAAGCGGAAATCCCGGCGACCTTATCCTTGGGTTAAATGGCGCGGCGCCGCCCCGTACATTGATGGGACGACTCAGAGTCAAGGTGACGTCGCGGCGGCATGGCTACACCGCCAAGGTGGAAAGGAAGAGAGAGAGGAGGGAGGACAGCGGCGGCGTGGCGAGAGAGCTCGAGAGAGCTCTGCTCTCTGAGGAGGAAGACGACAGGCGGCGATTGGGCTGGACCGGGCCGCGCGGGCTGTGCTGGCCAGGGAAAAAGAGAAGAGAAAGAGGGCCAGCTCGGGAAAAAGAGAAAAGAGAAAGAGAGAGATGGGCTGGGCCGCGAAGGAAAAGGAATAAGGCAGCAGCCCGGGAGAAAGAAATGTTTTAAACATTTCTAGGATTCGGCTTTGAACAAATTTGAATGAAATTCAAATTTGGGAAGGGGACATAAATACCAAGAGAAAACCAAATGGCAAATAAAATAAAAGCAAGCACTTGAGCATGAACTTTTATTTTAGAAATTTATCACATTCTATTTATTCGGCTACTTTAATGAGATTTTATTTTTGTAAAATCATGGAATTACCTATAAATCTAAAAAGTTCAAAATCTGAGTGAATTTTGTTGTATTTAGATTTGTAAAACCATGGAATTACCTATAAATCTAAAAAGTTCAAAATCTGAGTGAATTTTATTGTATTTAGGTTTTGGGCTGTTACAATGGGTGCCCGGGGCCATGGTTCTCCTGCAAACGCAGATTGTGGCAGGGCGATCCGCTGTCCCCCTACTTGTGTTGCAAGCTCTGATCAAGCATGATGGTGGCGTCCGCCACCCGCTGGCCCCGGAACGCTCTTGCCCGGTACTACAGTACACGAATGGCACGCTCATACTGCTGCGCGCCGACATCGCAGAGGTCGCGCGCCTGAAAAGTCTCCTTGACTCCTTCTCGGCCGCCACCGGTTTGCTGATCAACTACTCGGTGTGTCATGCTGCTCCCACAAGGCACGGTGGATGTGAACTCCAAACGCAGGGTGTTCCTCTGGGCCGGTGACAAGACGGTCAGTGGTGCGCTGTGCTTGGTGGCATGGGAAGGTGTCAGTCGCCCGAAGTCGCTAGGCGGGCTGGGCGTCCGGGACCTCGGTGTTCAGAACAGCTGCTTACTGCTCAAGTTGCTGCACCGCCTCCACACTCCTGGCAAATTATCCTGGGCATCGTGGGTAAATGAGCATGCGGACGTTGCCGCTCTCACCGGCGACATGCATGGCCGGACCGCACTGGAGCTCGCTGCAGCAGCTACTACCTGTCTACCAAGCCATCACGACCGTCAAACTTGGCAATGGTAAAACAACCTCTTTCTGAGATGATCAATGGCTGGACGTCGGGCGGCTGTCCGATTTGTCCCGGCGCTCGCCAGTCACTCAACGTCCCCCGCCGCCTCTATTCACCATGTGTTCATCAGTGGATTGGAAAATCATCCTGTGCCGCGGCTGTCCCGTGCTGCTTCTGCTGAACTCCTCCAAGTCCAAGGCATGCTAGCTGACATTGAACTGACCATGGAGCGAGACATAAGACATAAGATGCAGCGAGTTCTTGTCTGCAGATGGTCGGCTCCGCTATGCTCCCATTGACAAGATGCTCATTGCGGCCTTGCATCCTGCCTGCGACTTTGACAAATTCGTGTGGAAGAATCGAGCCCCCGAAAGTGCAGTTCTTTGCCTGGCTTCTTGTGCAGGGGCGCATCCAGTGCAAGCAAAACCTCTTCAAGAAAAACATTGTTGACAGTGAGACTTGCGAGGTGTGTGGAGCTAGACGGGAAGATACTGACCACATCATTTTCTCTTGCCCCTTCGCGGTCTCCTTCTGGTCCTCCATTGGAGTCACGGTGCCGCCCGTGTCCTCCAGCCTTGGACTTTGGGGCGGCCAGCCGACGCACCGCAACGCCACCGAGACTGCCTGACTTTGCTCTGCTTCTGGCAGCTGTGGAAGCACAGGAACGGGGTGGTCTTCCAGGCTGAGACACCCTCGATCCCCCGTTTACTCACCACTTGCCGCGAGGAAGCACGCCTATCCTGCCACGTGATGATATGGAGATTAGTAGCGCCTGGTGTCATATGTTTAACTTCATGTAAAACCATCTCCTCCCTGTTGCTTTCTTTCAAAATGTAATCTCTCTCATGTAATGGGCCATTTTGGGCCACATACTTTCATAATTAATGGAATTCAGGTACCAGAGGGCCATGCAGCTACCAAACGATGGTTGCCAAAAGTGGCTGCTGGCTGGAGCGGTTCGCTCCAGGGTCGTGATCAAGTCTCAACTGGAGTAGGAGACACGCCGCCTGGCGTCCTACCTAACTGGAGTTGGTAGGAGACACGCCGCTGGCGTCCTACCCAGCAAAGCGACCACCAACCGGGTCGGCCACTTCGCGCTCGTGCTCATCACTCACCTACGCAAACGCAAGCTACTCTCGCCGGCTGCTCCCCTCATCTGATGGCCGCCGCCGACGCTGGGCAGCTTACGACGGAGATCCCCGCGAAGATGCGGGCCGTGCAGTACGACGCCTACGGCGGAGGAGCCGCGGGCCTCAAGGTAACCACCGATTCATTAATTCTCCTTTTATATTTCATTTGTATACCATTTTGGAAGAAGCACCGATTGATCGATTCTGCAATACCTCTCTACCTGACTGCAGCATGTGGAAGTTCCTGTCCCCTCACCGAAGAAGAATGAGCTTCTGTTGAAGCTGGAGGCTGCAAGCCTTAATCCAGTTGACTGGAAGATTCAGAAAGGGATGTTACGGCCTTTCCTGCCTCTTAGATTACCATGCATTCCAGGTAGTAATCTCCATTTCATTTGACTGTCCATCGCTGCAGCCATGCATGGACATTTTTGTACAAATGGATACTTTGACTAGATGTTATGATTTCGGTCTGCAGATTGATCAATGTTGTTTAAATGATATGCGTTATTTTTTGATTCAGCTGTGATGGTTATATATCCTGTTTAGATTCTGTAGAGTAAACATGCTTTGACCATCGATCAGCTGCTTCTATTACTGGGAGAATGATCGAGTTTTTTTTTTCGCTGTTTTCCACGTTCCTTGCTCTTGCTGCCTGCCTGCAGGACTTATTCTTGCATCACATAAATGTTACCGATCAGATCCTTTTAAAGATGTTAATAAGAAGTGTTATCAATAAGTACATTAACTAATTCCTTGGTCTTGTGCAGCGACCGACGTGGCAGGGGTAGTGGTTGCTGTTGGTCCGGGAGTGGATGGATTCAAGCCTGGAGATGAAGTCGTTGCCATGCTGGAGATATTCGTACCGGTCTACAATAAGGTTCTGGTTTCACTTAAGTTCCAGGAATTAATATATGGTCTTTGAACAGCTGATGATAGATGTCTCTCATTAGGATTGACAGAAGAGAACCTTCCATTAATTAATTCTATGACAAAGCTGTGAGTATATTATTTCCACTGCTGCTCTGATCAAGTATGCTTAATTGTCTGTGACAGCACGGTGGTGGATTAGCAGAGTACGCCGTGGCATCTGCAAAACTGACCGTCAAGAGGCCTCCCGGCGTGTCCGCCGCCGACGGCGCCGGGCTACCCATCGCGGCCCGCACCGCGCTCAAATCGCTGAGGTCCATCGGCGCCAAGTTCGACGGCACCACCACCACTCCCCAGAAGAAGAACGTGCTGATCACGGCCGCGTCTGGCGGCGTGGGGCACTACGCCGTGCAGCTGGCGAAGCTGGCAGGCTTCCACGTCACCGCCACCTGCATCGGCGTGCGCAACATGGAGCTGGTGCGGAGCCTGGGCGCCGACGAGGTGCTCGACCACGAGACCCCGGAGGGGGCCAGCCTGCGGAGCCCGTCGGGAAGAAGTACGACGGCGTCGTCCACTGCACGGGCGTCGGGATCGCCTGGTCGGTGTTCAGGCCGGTGCTGGCGCCGAAGGCCGCGACGGTGGTGGACATCACCGCCGACGCTTCGGCCAAGCTCAGGAGCGTCGTGCACTGGGTCACGTTCGCCAGGAAGCGCCTCGTGCCGCTCTTCTTGTTGCCCAACATGGCGGCCCTCGAGCTCGAGTTCTTGGTCGGGCTGCTGGAGCAGGGGAAGCTCAGGACGGTGGTCGACTCGAGGTTCCCGTTGAGCCAGGCGACCAAGGCGTGGGAGAAGAGCATCGAGGGACATCCCACCGGCAAGATCATCGTCGAGATGGAAGGCTGATTATCGGTCGTCGTCGTGCCAGCCAGAATTGATCGAGCGAGGGTGTGACCGTGTGTGTGCTTTCATCATATACAGAGTGATCGTGCGTGACTTCACTGAGAGTGTTTTTTCTCTTTTGTTTGCAAGTTTTCTTTTAGAGATGTTCTTGTTGCCACTCGATGACCATGCATCGACCTGTAGTAGAGTAGATTCTGTTCCTCGAGCTGTCTGAATGTAAACCTGAATGGTGTGATGAGTGGGGGCACCAGGAGTGGTGAGGAGGGGTGTGTGAGAGTGTGTGGGGTCTGCTTGGTTCAACGCCACGGATGGCCACGCCTAAGCTTCGGCGCGCATGACAAAACGTTGGCAGTGCTTGGTTCCCGACAAACACGGAGGCAGCCACGCTTTTTCTTCGCTGAATCCCGTGGCGAGCCTTTGGCGCCGCCGATGGTTCGGTGTGGCTAACTGTGGGCCACCAACAAAGCGCGCCCTTTCTCTCAAATCGGTGCTGTAAACGTATTTGATCTTGTTGCTGAGGCATAATGGTGCGAGCCCTTTTATTCTAAATATGTTCTTGTTGCCTCGAAAATGTTGGATTGTGAATGATTTGCCCGACAAGAAAATGATTCTTACCGGCAATTCTTCTTTAGTTTGCCAACAGGTTTCAATCGCATTAGATTTTACACAAGTGACCTACAGTTTTCTAATACAAATTCACATCTTTTCTAGTAGTTTTGCCACAATATCATTTCCAATGTCATTGCCTACAGTCCTGAAAATAGTTAACCAAATGTACTAAAAATTATTAGCCACTTCAAAAAGAAACTGTCGAGTACGATTTTCATTCTTGTAGTGGAGATCAGTGAAACCCATCCTTCTTTTTCAATTAGTCTACTATCAATAGGAGTTTCATTTTCAATAAATGAGGTAACACATAAGGAAAACTGATGACACGGCAAAATAGAGTGAGCATAGCTGGTTTGGTTCTTTGTGATAGAACCAACCCACCTGGGTTCAAGTTCTAGACTTGGCACGGGTGTTGCACCTTTTCGGTTGTTTATTCATTCAGTGGGAGGCGACGTCCTCATCAATAGCGAGGCATCTGTAGTGACTTCGTGAATCTTAAGACCAGCCTGTCTAATCTTTAAAAGACCCTCATAGGTAGGGGCTGCGTATGTGCATGTGTTCATAGGGGTGAGTACTCGTCTGTGTTTGTGAGTATGCGTTTGTACGGTGATTAAAAAAAACTAATGACATGGCATGAGATTTATGAGAAGAGATAGGGAACTCCTGTTACAGTTACACACGTTTCGAAATCCACACGCTTCGAAATCCATAGATCCGGATCTTTACTATGTTATGTGATGAGGGAGATAAAAGTCATATGCTTTGCATTTTTCGAGAATTCTAATTTTTTATTTCAAACCGTCGTGATAAGATAGTCATTTTTTTATGAACAAATAAACAGATTCTCGGCAAGCGCATCACCGTAGTTGTTATATTGTCTGATGATGTATATGGTGTGTTTTATAGTCTATTGGATGTTTGTCTCGCCTCCCCTCTACTCATCCTCTTGGTGTCCTCAGATCACGATTTGCAATCAATTGTTTACCTCAGGCTGTCATCCTTTTTCTAACCATGAATTCAATTTGTTGCAGACTACGAAAAGGCCTATAGCTTAGTGTTACAAGAACTTCAGTAGCTTCTCTTGAGTTTGACTCCCTGTGGGAGCGAATTTTTGAGATTTAACACGTTGTGCTTTCTGGTAGGCGTCGGTGGCCATCGACAGCGAGGCACCAGTGGTGACTTCGTCAACCTCGAAGATTTGTCGGCTCAGTCTTTGAAGATGCTCATTTGGGTAGGATTTGCGTATGTGCATTCATAGGAGGTGATTATGCGTGCATTGTGAGTATCTGAGTTATGCTGTGTAATCGGAAAAAATGTTACAGACTGAAACTGCTACATGGCAATCAATCATTTACCTTTCTCCTCCTCTGCCCACTCTCTACATACATCCATCCCATCTGAAACTCCTACTCAATTCAGTTTCGGTCAAATGTTTCAAGTGGTTTGCATTAGTCTCCTACTAAATAATTAAAACCAAAGGTTAAATTACTAAAAGAACAATTATGTAAAATGTGTAAAAATATTATAGTATATTTTATACTTGGACAATTCCCAAATGGATTGTAATTGTAAGCCTGTTTGTAGCCTATTAGTAGTGGTTTGGCCCAAGTGGCCCAGAAGTGAAGTGGTTGTGAGAATAGTTCCACATGGATTGTTCAGGTGGGTGAGGTCAGCATAGCACTTCCGGGTTAATCCTTTTACTCGAAGCAAGAACGGAAGTGTAAGAGGGGTGCTATGTGCATGTGCGTGCCCGCCCCGCGTGGGGCTGGGCGGTAAGCGGATTTTAGATGCAAGGTGTTACATTTGCTATTCAGAGCCGACTCTCGCTGCACGTGCGCATGTGTGTCGTTGCCCGTAGAGGGGCAGCATGGTGGCCGAACAAGTGGGGCCAGCACTTACTCACAGGAACTTAAATATAAGAACTAACTTGCACATCCGGATCAACCGGCACATGAATGATATGTAAATGAATAACTTGAATCTTGAATCTCGAAGAAATTAACCATGAATCATTGGAACACCAGAAATAAGAATACGAAATGAATGTTGCAAATAAGACAAGAATAAATCAACAAGCAACCCACAGAACACAAACTCGTCATGCACTTGCCTTAATCTTGACGAGATATTAACGGTATGTCCTTTACATCGACCTATGCGATGAACACAAATTCTTGGTGAATTCACCGGATTTTCATGAAATTCCACAAATCTCCCCTGCCCCTGTTTTCCTTCCTTCCCTTCTGCCGGGTTTCCTTCTTCCTGCTCGCTTTCCCCTCCAGCAAACCAGGACGTGGCCACACAGGCAGCTAGCAGCAGGGCGTAGCAGCAGCCTGGAGGAGCGACCTTGGAGCAGCAAATGCAGGGCGATGGTGTTTTGGAGAAGGTTGCAAGAGGGAGGCGGCGGCGCTGTTTATACGGAAGAAGATGACCCTGTTCGTGCCTATAATTGATTTTCTTTGAACAGAAACTAGTTAGGTCAAGACCAACGGCCCACGTTGCTTCATACCCATAGCTTCATCCAATGTCTGAATCCTTCGTATGAGTAGTCAAACAAAATCGTTTCGACGAGATCTATCTATCTACAGTCTCTGATCGTTCATCCGAGTAACAGTTCAAAAAGTCAAATTTTGGTCAACTAATTATTTTTTTCTTAAAACCTTGGAATATTACAATCAAAGTCATTAATTATGTGCCGCATAGGAGTTTTTGGATGACATGGCATGGAATTCAAGAAGAGGGACTATTATGAGGCGCCACCCCCATGGAAGTTCCATTAATTTTGAATAAATAGAGTGATATATGATCTTTTTATGATGTGGCACGGGATTAATGAGGAGACGTTAAAGAAGGATTTCATCTAGATGAAACTATTATTTATCCATTGTTTCTAAGATCATTTGTGTTTTGCAAAGGGATTATGCACCTATTCAACCATCACATGAATGTCTTCTTGGTTATGTGCCATCTTTAAGAGAACAAAATGAAACATGTCATTGGACTAGCCTCACTTACAGTTTGCATGTGGTTAGTAGTGCGCTGATGACTGCGTTGTGTTGTACCATTGGGCCGATCATGTTGCTGGCACTACAAGAAATGCAAACATTTCCCAACAGTGCTTAGTAGTGGCCGACAGTAATGGACACTGTATTAATTAGTTTAATTTGCCAACAGTATGAGCAATTTCAACAGTTTAAGAACAAACTGTCGGTAGCATTTTGAATGGGCGACAGTAAGCTTCTAATTCCCAACGTGAGGTGGCTTCCGTTACTCAACAGCTAAACGGCACCGTCTCCAGCTAACGGGAGCCCACCTGTCTCTCCCCTGCCCTGCACCTCTCCCGCAGCTGCAAAGCCCAATCTGAAAGGAAAAAAAAGGCAGGGGAAAAGGATCACGCCGCCGCGCCTGCGCCGCCTCCAGGCCGAACCCTAGCGTGGTCGCGCCTGCGCCGACGCCGGTGCCGCACGCCGCCGTGCTTGTGCTCCGCCCACGCGCTCTCCGGTGGCCACCCTTTACTGGCACGCTCGCTCCCCATCTCCACCGTCGGCGGTATCCCACATCCCTGCCGCCGCCGCCACCGATGTTGTGGTCCTCCGCCTCACTGCCGCCGCCGACGCAGCCATCTCCCTCCGCCTCGTCGACACCGCTGTCCGCCTCGTGCACTTCGTCCTCCTCTCGCGCTCGGCCTCGGGTCTCCCTCATAAGGTCAGCTCAAGCTTCAACTTTCCTGGGTTATATGATTTTCTCATGGTATGGTGATGACGTCGTCCTAGCGATGCTACGACGGGGCGGCGGCGCGGACACGCCGGAGCCGGAGGCCCTCCACCGCCTGAGCGTCCGTTGAAGACGGCCAACTGTATGGGCGACGGTGGCGAGCTAGATCCCCTGACAGCTTGGCTTCTTGCTGGCGTGTAGGCCATGAGAATTGAGCCTGCAGAGGTGGGGCGTGGAGGCATTTGCGGTAGCTGGATCTAGCAGGAGTCGGCCGGATATATGGGAAGTGACTAGATCTTGCCGGCAATGGCCTGATCCGCGGATGGCAACTGGATCGAGGGCGTGACCAGGTTCTTTGCAAGGTCAGATCGAGCTTCAATTTCCAGCCAAACTCTTGCAATTTTCTATCTGAAATCACCCGTGAGATCCCCTGTACCTGCAATTTGATTTTCCTGAAGCTCCATGTTTGGGGATTTTTTTCATTGTTGGGAATTCGACTCGTAAGTTTAATGTTTTTACCTGTAGCTCCATGTGACAATGCGGCCTAGGATTACCAGCATAAGGCAGATCTTATAGCTTCAAGTGTGAGTTATTTGCAACTCGGGTTTTACAGTTTAATCAATCTTTCTAAACCTGTGGCTGCCCAGATTAGTTCTGGTGCTCATTTAGGCTGTATGTTGGTTTCAGATTTTTAGATAGGTGGATGAATATGACATGTGCGTTTGTTCAGATTATTTCTTTTGGTAGCTATTTCTATTGATTATATTTCTGTAAACTGAAAATTCAGCATCTTTAGACTACAAAAAGAGTAAATTCAAGAGCCAGACTGCCAGAGTGTGTGTACAAAGACCTAGGATAGAAACAAGTATCATCTAGTAATTAACATCAGGTGTGATTTTTTTTATAGGACATCAGTTGTGATTTGAATTCGTTGTTAAATGATTTTTGCAATGCCAAATGACAGGACATTCACGCCACAAGATCCATGGACCTCTATTGTTACCACCTTCAAGAAAATCTCCTACTACATCACTAAATATTTGTGGTTCCTGTTGGCAAATGGCAAGTAAGTGCAAAGAGCTTTTATCAATTTACATACATGATCTTAGATTCTGTCTTTGAAGTGGTGATTGTACTGTTATTTTTGCATCAAGCTCACCTGAATCTTAAAGTGTTGGTTGTACTGTTATATTTGCATAGTACATGCACATAGACTAGATTACTGCTGCTTTGCAGGTCTCAAAGTTAATTTTTCAGGTAACCCTTCTCTCTAATGTTTTCTCTTTAGTAGTCTGCGTAAAGATATGCCTGGATCGTAATGCGTACAATTGGTTATTTTTTTTGGGTATATGCTCTGGGATTGTCACGCTTGTTTTCTTCCGTCTATATTTATCATGAATGCTACTTAGTTTTTCTGTACGTGTTTAATCACTATTCTCATCATGCTGAATTGCTGATGCTTGTGAAGTTTGCCAAGTTGCAAATGACCCTAACTTGTTTTCTAAACATCAACATAGGCTATGGCAGAGGTTATCGCAGTTGACGTAAATGCGCTATTGCTTCGTCACCGCCCAATCTAGGTAACAAATCGTGGTCTTCCAACGTACAACTGCTTCATCATCCCAGATCTATTCTATTGATTGATTCAATGTATTAAAACTTGTCCTAAAACTAGCTTGCAAAATAGTGCCTTTAAACAAGATCAGCATGGATAGTTCCACATATTGGATTACTGTTGTGTTCTCTCCAGATGTTAGCAGCCTTCTATCACTATTTGGGTTAAAGTCAAACTGGAGGATCTTGTGAACTGTATTATACTTTTGCTTTATGTTTCCTATTTAGGAGTTATGACTAGTTGTCTAATCCCTGCACCACATGTTGTTTGTCTTCTCGTATCATAAAATTGAGCACTCTTGGTTAATCTGTGTTTGCAAATGACTAGATTTTAATGATTAAATTCATTAGTTTTCAAGAGTTTCCTTGAATGTGATAAAGGAAACCAGAGAATTTTATCCTTTGACTTACTTGTCTTTCTTTTTCTTTTCTTTTGATAGCTGACCTTGGTCCCTTAAATTTGATGAGTGTTCCAACTTGGCTTGACATTCTTGGAGCAGAACTGGTTGCTGGACATGCTTCAATAAGATGAGGTGTTTGTTTTGTGAACTCAGACTAATTCAGGCCTATAGGAATTAGGGTCTAATTATAATTATATATCGATTAGTGCTTGTAAAGTTATATGTTTTGGCTCTTACTCTGATCATTGTAATATAGATCAGCTAGCACTTTGAACTTTCTACAGTCTTGACTTTATTGTTGTCACTCATGGATGGGAATAATTGGAAATTTGTGCTGCTTGTATGTGCTTTGCGTACAGAATCTGAATCAGCTAGATTGGCTAAATATTTTGGGAGTCGTATGAGTAATGCAGGTCTGTTGGTAAGATAAAGGCGACAGTGTAGCTACTGTTGGGAATTATTTTCCACTGTTGGCATACCAGGGCTCCGTCATCTTCTGACTAACGGAAGTTCGGCAAATGGCCGACAGTGTACTGTCGCCAATTCACTGTTGGGAGTGGATACCCCGACAGGATTTGTAAGTACTGTCGGCCACTTCATGAATCCCCGTCAAGGTCATTGGCGTCAGGAGTTTTCCGACAGTACACTGTCGCCCACCAGAATTGCCGACAGCAGGGACAGTTCCTGACAGTAATTCGACTGTTGGTGAAGTTTGCATATCTTGTAGTGTGGTTAGGTAAGTCTTTTGAACCTTTTAATTAGGGGGGAGAGGGAATCTTTGTCATAAGTTTCTTATAGAAAAATCAACTTCTTGAAAAATGTGTCAGAGTTTATAACGGTTTTCAAAAAGTTTTCAAAAGTAGGAAGGCAACAAAACAAAAAGTTCCCTAGAAACGAAAGGTTCTGGACTATAATAACGTATCTAAAACGTGCAGGAGTTGGACTACTATCGCACGCGCACTGACTTGGCATGGCCCCAGCCCCGGCAGTCTCAATTCATTTTCCAGCCTTCTGGAATCCACGCGCGGGAAGCAAACGGAAATAAGACGGACAGCGCGCGCCTGTTCAGCACAAGTCGTATATATCAAAGCAGCTAGCCAACCATAGTTTGCGACGGCGCTGCTCGATCGCCTTTCCCTTACCCGGCCGATGGCGACGCCCGCGAAGATGCGGGCCGTGCAGTACGATGCATACGGCGGAGGCGCCGCGGGGCTCAAGGTAACCGCAAGTTTTCGCTCTTCTTTCATTTTTCGACTACTTCTGGTCAGTGATGATGGTAGGACTAGACAGTTGAGGGTCTGATTAGTTTACTGATTCTGCTGGATTTCTGAGGACTATAGGAAGGGCTTCATGAGTCGGGTGGTTTTTTTTTTTAATTAGCATGCTACTTGGCTTGCTGCTGGAGTATAAATTGACAGAATGACAGTAGGCACCACCAGCCCCTTTTTTTCCTTTCCTTTTCCTTTTTTGTTATTGTTGAGGAAACTGCAGTGTCAGTACGTTCATCTAGTTATGCGAGTAGCAACTCTTTCTTTGTTTGGATTTTAGTCATTCGAACAAATGAGGTCCCGCGCCCGCTTGAGGTAGCCGTGGAGGCGATCTGTTGCTTCTTCTTCTTGGGGTAGCGACGGCCTTTAGATTGCTAGCAACATTGTCCATTTGTCCTGTCACCGGCGTCGTCGTTGCCCTGCGGTGGCGGCCGCCTTCGCTCCGTTAGCAGCGCCTAGTGTTTTTGCTTAGAGTTTGGGCCGTATGTCGGGGACTGGCTGTTACAAAGTTAACAAGACGTAAGATAAACTTGATCGAAATACAAACTAGCAACAAACTGATGAACGGAAAAACCAGATCGACAAAGGCGAACTGACTGCACATCACAAAGACGATTTTCGGACGGGGAACAGTAGCAGACTTACAGCGAATCCCGCTAGGAAGAAGAGGTTGAAGCTGATGAGGGAAGAGCAGTGAGCGGTCGTGACGATGCACTTCCCAAAAACCTGATCGCTGGCACCCGAGCAGATCTTCAGATCACCGGCGTTGGTTCGGAGACACCGCTCTCCCCGATCCGCTGCACGGCGGATGAGCGACGGCGGCGGCGCAAAATATGAGAGAAGAGCGATTGATTTCTGTGTGTGTGTCCCCTCTCGCCTCTAGGACGTCTCCTTTTATACACAAGAGGAGGGCACCAATTAAAGTCGCATTGATCTGCCATAATTCTCAGGAACCGCCCCCTGAAATCTCTCAACGTTAATAGGAGCCTTAATTCGTGAGCAATTGCTCAGGTTAATCGCGTGTGTTAATGACACCGATCCCCATTACTCCTAATTAACGTGGGTGGCAGTCAAGGTGCTAGTGAAATAAACTGCTATGGTAGAACTCAGCATGACGCGAAGTCACAAGTCACGTGAAAAACGCGATGCGTGCGCGCGCGTGTGTTATACAGTAGTATGTGTTCTATTATACTTGATTCATGTTGGAAAACATCCAACAATCCACCTTATATCTTGGGATACAATCACCTAGATGAGCAAAGTGGTACAAAAGAATTCACCCAGCCATCTCTTCAATACCACCGTGGCTTTCCAATTGAATTTGGGCCTCTCCAAGAGCTATCGTATGGGTTGGCTATTGAGGCCTGAATTCCAAGAGTGGCAAACCTCTTGTGAATCATTGGATCACAAGAGCAACCCCTTCCTTTTAATAGTGCGTTGCTGCAGAACTAAATGGGCGTGATTAGCACGTAACTTGTAATAAATCCACACAATGAAGGAATGACATAATCCAACAGCGCAGTCATACATGACGTACCTGATGTTTGATGCTTGGAAGCTAGAGCACTGGCGATGATTTACATACACATATCAGCCTTTGTCTAGAACAGGTTTCAGATTCAAAAGACCACGATTAATCTAGTACTTGCGTTTCTGTTCGTGAATAGTCAATTTGTGGCAGACACGTTCCTAGTAGTGGATTAGGTTACACTTTTGACTAAAACTGTGATCACCTGCTGTCAATCAGTTAGTCAACAGTAATCCTTTCTTTTGAAGAAACCGGCCCCATGTTTTGACTACCTCACTATCCGATGCAGCATGTGGAGGTTCCCGTCCCGTCAGCAAAGAAGAATGAGCTTTTGTTGAAGCTGGAAGCGGCAGCAATCAATCCGGTTGACTGGAAGTTGCAGAATGGACTGCTGCGGCCTTTGTTGCCTCGTAAATTCCCTTTTATCCCAGGTAATCATCGTCTCTCATTCTCACTGTCACTGGGAGCACAAGCAAAATGTCCTGTCAGTTCTCTTGACGATGTAATAATATAGTTAGGATAACAACTGAGCTTGTTATTTGATCACTGTCTGACGTTTCATCTGGGGTCCCAGCTTGAGTGGTCCTTGTACGGACCATCTATTCTTCCCTATAATCCCAATATACGCAGCTCTCCTGTGTATTCGAAAAAAAAAAAGGTTTCATCTAGGGATTATTGGGCTGACAGGATATTAGTATGTTTTTTTTTGTATGCATACATAGTTTATCTGGGGCTTGTTCAGTTATGAAAACTGCTACTACTGGCATGAAACCTGACAACATTTTAATTGTTGGGATCTTATTAACCCACTTGCACATGGTTAGGATTGTATACTCCAGAAACAAAAAGATCAACACTGTTTGTCTGCATATCTCACATTCGAAAAAAAAAAGAAAAAAAGAGAGGTTTGCATATCTCAGAAGAGATAACAGGGTAAAAGGTTAATGCCGGGGCCGTTTGGCAATTGGGAAATGGGGATTTGGATTGGGAAAAGGAAATGTGATGGGAAGTCTGAACCCTTCATTTATTCATCATATTAAATCTCAACAATTCATTCCCTCAAGAATCATTTTCCAATCCCTAACCCACCTCTCATTTCCCATTTGCCAAAAACCACCTAAAGAATAGTTTTACCCGACTTTTCTAAGGTGTATAGGTTCTTGGCACTTCTATTCAAAAAGTTGTGTGCTCTTAACAAATGGACATAGAGTAGACCAGTTTTCTCTGGTCGATAAGACGATAACCATAAAGAGTGGTTGATTATCATGATCAATTCCCTTGACTCGCAATAACTAGTTTGTCTTGGTCTTTTTTTAGTTTCCAACTCTTTTGCTGGATGAGGGAAGTGCATTATGTTTTTCGCATTGCCTGTTCTCTGCTCCTGTGACCTGTAGTTTTCCTATGTCTGTGTCAATAGTTGTTTATGGTTGCATATAAATGCGGTTTACAGTCTTCTGTACAGATATTAAGAATAGTATCTAGCACTCTGGTTTGCTAATCCCTCCCCTTTAATTCTGCAGTGACTGATGTGGCAGGAGTTGTAGTTGACGTTGGCCCGGGAGTGAATGGATTCAAAGCTGGGGATAAAGTTGTTGCCAAGTTGGACTCACTTGTAAGCACGACTCTGGATGATACGATTCTGTCTTTTTAACTTTTCAGAAACCAATACAAGGCAAAAGGCGCCATCACATATGAAACGCTAATGATCCATGATGAGTTTGCTAGAATTCTTTGTAGTGTACCGTTCGACCTCCATTTATGTTCACTGTGCCTTCATCTTCCGTTCTTATACATGTCTTAATAGGCACTGATATAACAAGGAGTAACATTTTTGACATATAACAGTTAGGAGGTGGACTGGCCGAGTACGCTGTGGCATCTGAAAGCCTGACCGTCAAAAGGCCTCCCGAGGTCTCTGCGGCAGAGGGTGCTGGGCTGCCTGTTGCGGCCGGCACAGCGCTTCAGGCACTGAAGACCATCGGCGCCAAGTTCGACGGCACCGGCGAGCCCTCGAACGTGCTCATCACCGCCGCGTCCGGCGGCGTCGGCCTCTACGCCGTGCAGCTGGCCAAGCTGGCGGGGCTCCACGTCACCGCCACCTGCGGCGCGCGCAACGTGGAGTTGGTGCGGAGCCTGGGCGCCGACGAGGTGCTCGACTACCGGACCCCCGAGGGGGCCAGCCTGCGGAGCCCGTCGGGGAAGAAGTACGACTACGTCGTCCACTGCACGGTCGGGATCGGCTGGTCGGCGTTCGAGCCGCTGCTGAGCGACGCCGGGAAGGTGGTCGACCTCACCCCGTACATCTCCGCCTACCTCACGTCGGCGCTGCACAGGGTGACCTTCGCCAGGAAGCGGCTGGTGGCGCTGCTCCTGGCGCCCAACAAGGCGGACCTCGAGTTCCTGGTCGCCCGGCTCAAGGACGGCAAGATCAAGACCTTCGTTGACTCGAGGTTCCCGTTGAGCGATGTGTCCAATGCGTGGGAGAAGAGCATCGAGGGACATGCTACCGGCAAGATCATCGTCGACATGGAAGGATGATTTGTGCAGCGCAGCGTGAAGTTCAGTTCATATATGTTACGTCCGAGAATATATATAAGCAACCTTGATTTTGTTAAAGTCAATCATTTCCGACTTTGATTATCAATAACAAAGAAAATCGTAATATTTGATGATGTATAAATGATTTCATTAGATTTATCAAAAAATATGCAACTCTTCATTAGTCAAAGTTGAAAGGGATTAAGGTTAACAGATATTGTAGGACGACGGGAGTACAAGGTTAACAGATAAGAAGTACTACTTGGGTGTGGTTTCAGCCTAAGGAACAATTATGTGTCCTTTTTGTTGGTGATCCCCTTTACATTTTCAGCACCGATTATGTTTATCTTGTCGCACAATTAAATGTTTGTGGATCGAATAGTCAGTAATCAAATAGTATTACTTTGTCGAATTATCTACTCTACCATCTACTTTTAACACACTATAGTTGCAAAAAATTTGTTTAAACGTACGCGGTAAGGATATGATCATTCTTCTGAAAAAAAAATATTGATATTCCTGTCCCTCCATAAAAAAGGATACATGTAGCTATATATTCACCTCATTTTCGATCACGCTAAGCCTACAGACACTAGAGCAAACGACAAATGAAAATAAAACAAAGCCTCCGTCCTCATGCAAGGCTATGCTTATGGCAGAGAAACGACAAATGGGATAATAGTCAGCAACGACAAATGGGATAATAGTCAGCAACGACAAGTGATACCCTGACACCATATAAAGTTGTGTGTGTCAGTGCACCCACTAGTAATTTTTGTACTCCCTCTGTTTCAAAATATAAAGCAGTTTTTGACTTTCAGACTTCACATTTGACCCGTTTTATTCAAAAAAATTTATGAAAATATAAAATAAATAAGTCAAGCTTAAAGTATATCTAATGATAAAACAAATCGTAACAAAATAAATAATATTTTATAAATTTTTTGAATAAGACGAGTGGTCAAATATAATGTCTGGAAGTCAACAACTGCATATAATTTGAAACGGGGGAGTATACAAATATTATGCTGCAGTCTTCACATCCTGTTCAGCTACAGGGGACAAATGGCATGTTTAGAATAGTTCGCACGAAAGGTTCAAATTTGAATTTATCTCAATTGTTTCCAAAGTAATACGGCAAAGCTAAATGCCCTCTTATGGCTGATCAGTATGCCAGTAATCCTGTTCAGTAAGGAGAAAAAAAAAAGAGCATTCGTCATTCCCCATACAAGAGACATAAAGCGTTAGCATTTGCATCGATAGTTTGCAGCAACAAGACAATTCTTGTACAAACCTCCTGGTTGATGCTGCCCCCGTCCACATCGACGAATCGACATAAGAAATACATATACACTAGTAGACTACCACTTATTCCACAATATGGTGGGCTGTTTCGACTATTTGAGCCTAAACTGACATAATATAATCAAGTACTAGTGTAGTAGTGTATACATGTATTATATCTATTGAAATCGTTTTTTTTTTAAAAAAAATATTGGATGTGCAAGTGCACACCCATGCTCTAAGGGAGGTCCGCCCGAATTACAGATCTTTAATAGTATCTACCGCATACTACCGGCCGGTTCAAGAGACAGCTTCACCAAAATACTGATCTTAGGCTATGCTGCAAGGGGGCCTTTAATTAGTATTACTAAGCTAATCTTAGGCTATGCTGCAAGAGGGCCCAAGTCTCGTCGTTAATTAGTATGACGACTATGAGAGCAGGATGTCTAAAATTACGGGTTCTATGATAAATTCTGTGTAAGGAATGTAGTTTTATGAAACGATGATTGGTATCTGTATAGCTTTGCTATAGATACGTCGAAGTGTTAGTTCCGTGAAAACTCTTATGATCACAACGGGCCCATGGTCTGGTGCACCTTGTAGTCGCACCTCGGCTGTTGAGGATGACGTGTCGAGGGGCGAGACAGGGAGCGCCATCCTACACCACTTTAGGCAAAAGCAAGGATGAAGGTTGCCGCTTATCGAAGCAACCAGCCAACCTCTCGATTCGACGTGTTTGGAGTACGACCGCATCGGCGGATGGCAACCGAACGAAGCCGATGGCGGGGGAGGCAAGGTTCTCAATCCCGCGGTAAACCGGACCGGTTTTCGTGAAAACCAAGAAACCGGTCCGGTCCGGTTTACCCAGGGCTCCGGTTTTTCAATTCAAATTTGAAAATTTTTCAAAAATTTGGAAAAATTTGAAACAAACAATGTGTAAAAAAAACTAGATCGAATTTGCAGTCCGATGGTGGAAGAATTACACGTAGATTCGATCGTTTGGTATGTCTAAAAAATCGAGGAAGTTTCTGCTGAGAATAAATGGTTAAAAAAAAAGAAAAAATGACCTTATCTCTTCCTTCCCCAATCATTCGAGCTCCCTCTCCCTCTCTGGTCCCTCCCCCGACGCCCTCCACCTGCAGGCGCCGCCGTCCGGCGAGATCCGGCCGTCGCCGCCGTCCTTGTGCCGTCGAATCCGCCGGAATTACGCGCGCTCGCCCTCCGCCGCCGGTTTACCGGATGAGATCGCCGAGAAACTGGCTGCTACGGTCGGCCTGCCGCGCGGGGTCAGGTCCTGGAGGCGCGGCGGGATGCCGGCGCCCGGGTAGCCGCGCTGCTGGAGCGGTAAACCGCGGCGGTTTGCCGGATTCCCGGCTAGCAGCGGCCACCGACCGAGCTTCACGGAGGCGGCGGTGGGCAGGATCGCGCAGGGGACCAAGGTGCTGGCGGAGGGCGGCCACGACAAGATATTCCGGCAGGCGTTCAGCGCCCCGCCGGACGAGCAGCTCCGCAAGTCGTACGCGTGCTACCTCTCCACGTCCGCCGGCCCGGTGATGGGCGTCCTATACCTCTCCACGGCCAGGGTCGCCTTCTGCAGCGACAGCCCCCTCTCCTACGAGTCTGCCGGCGGCGACGCCAAGGAATGGAGCTACTACAAGGTAATCAAATCAAATCACACGCTCGATCTCCCTCTCTCTCTCTCTCTCCCCGTTCTGCAACTTCTCTGTTTCTGTCGCTGAGATGATGGAGGAATATCCAGTGGCGATTCCTCTGCACCGGCTGAGGGCGGCCACAGCGTCGGCGAGCAAGGTGAATCCTGCGGAGAAGTTCATCCAGCTCGTGTCCCTGGACAAGCACGAGTTCTGGTTCATGGGGTTCGTCAACTACGACAGCGCGGTCATGCACTTGCAGGAAGCTCTGAGCGGCTTCCACAACTTGCGGGCGTGAGGCGAGGAGGACGCCGTGTCCGCGGCGTTTTGCATTCGTCGCCGGTTTCACATTTCTACCGGCGGTTTACCGGAAATTATGACCGGTTTACCGGTAAACGGACCGATTTTACCGTTAAACTCGGAATTTTCGAGTTCAAAATTTGGTTTTTGAATTTTGTGCCGGTTTCCGACCGGTTTTCGCGGTTTTTGCGAAAACCGGTCATTCCGGTGGGCGGCGGTAGCGACGAGTGGAACGAGATTGTAAACCTTGGGGGGAGGTCATATTCTCGGCTCTGACCGATGTGGACCCCCTGCCCCGCGGCGCTAGCGGTGGGCCAAAAAGACCAGGACCGAGAAAACAAACTGAAAAAACAGAACTGTGAAAACAACCAGGCCATCTTTACTCCGTGGGGACGAGGAGGATGAACAAACACACGCGCATAAATTGTTCGCAAAACCAAAAAAAAACACGCGCATAAATGGTTCTCCGGCCGCGCTCGAGCTTGTTGGCGTAGATCAGTCGCGCCGCGGGTGACATATAACTTTTTCATGACTATTCAGCTATGCTTCGCCACGTGACTGCGAGTCACCTCTTTGTGTTTTTTTTTAATTCATAAAACTACTAGTAGCTGGCTCGACGGAGCCAGTGACCACGGCACGCGCTGAGGGCCGAAGGCGATGGGCGGCGCGACGCTGCTGATGGCCGATGGTGCGTGGAGGCGGATGACGGTAAGGATTACAGAAAATCTCTTAATGCACATAGTTCGTGTCCCTAAATCTCCTCCTCTCACTTCCGAACCGTAGATCATGATAGCAAGCCAGGCCGACGGTGAGCTACGGAGTAACGAGAGCAGCGCCGGCCGCAGTGGTGGAGGAAGGCGGTCGGTATAAGGTGAGGCTCGCACGGCGGTGGTGACATGGCGAGTCTACGTCGGCTTAGAAGGAGGGTGCAGACCGTGACAGAGAAGTTGCGACGGGTGGCAACGACGTAAGAGCATCTCCAAGAGAGCCGCAAAAACCTTCCTTAAATCAAAATATTAGGATCTAATAAAAAAACCATCTCCAACAGGACCCTAAAACCACCATTAGTTTTTTCATAACCCCTAACTCTCCTCGTTTGTAGCTACAAACAGAGGAAGAATTGGGGCTTTTATCTCTTCGTTTTACTATGGAATTAATGTTTTTGTGGCCCTAAATGCTGACATGGCCCAATCAAAATGTTTTAATTCATTTTTAAAGGAGGATTGTTAGAGCAGGAGAGAAAAATTGTGTCTCATAATTTTTTAGATGCTTCCAAAAACAAGTTTAGAAAGATAATTTTATAAAAGTCTTTTGGAGATGCTCTAACCAGATGTCAAAGCCGCTGGGGAGATGGTTCAATAGAGCGGGGGTGATGGTCGTCGAGGAGCAGAAGCAGATGGGTTTTGGTTGAATAAACCGTGAGGTTCAATGAACCTGTGGACTGGTAACTCGTACCTTCTTGCAGCCGGCAAGGCCTTCTGGAACACGCCCACGATCGACGCGGCGGAAGCGAACGGGAATAAAACGGACAGCGCGCACCCGTTCCCGTTCGTGTGCATCAAGAAGGAAAGCAGTCGTTGTTGTCCCGGACCAACTCGTCTCGCGACACGATATTTACCCCTCTCTCCTCCTCCCGCTCCCACCGTCCCCACCGGCGCTGCTTGTCCTTCCCGTCCCCGCCCCGATGGCCGCCGCCGCCACCCCGACGACGATGCGGGCCGTGCAGTACGACTCCTACGGCGGAGGCGCCGCGGGGCTCAAGGTAACTGAGCGTCCGCCGCCGTTTCTCATCCTCTTTTCTTATTTCGACTGTACTTTTGTTAGGGATTGGTTGGTGATGGCTGCTAAGGAGATTGGGGAGGTCTGATTAGTTTACTGATACGACTGGATTTGGTAGGGACTTGGATTAGGAAGGGCTTCTTGACTTGGGTGTTCAATTTTTTAGTATACACTAGTTGGCTACTTGCTGTGGCCTTGGTAGTCGGGAGTTGGAACCACCGGCGCCCTGCCCTTTTTTTTCCCTGTTGATTGGGGAGGTAACTGCAGTCAGCTCATCTGGTTCTACAAGGAGCAGATCTTTCTTTGCTTGGGATTTTAGCATCGTCAGTGTCATATCACGCAGTACATACCTGATGTTTGGTGCTGAGGAGAGCACTGGCGATGATGTGCATACTGAAATAGGCTTCAGATTCGGGACAACATGATTAATCAACTACTCCGTATTCTATTATCCCTGTTGTGTGAGTAGTCAATTGGTGGCAGACTAGTTCCTCGTACTGGATTAAGTTACGCTTTTGACTAAACAATGAACTACGTTCAATTAGTTAGTCAACAGAACATTCCTTCTTTACAAGAAACCAGTCAACAGAACGTTCCTTCTTTAGAAGAAACCGGCCGCCCAAGTGTTTGACTTGCCTCTTGTCTGATGCAGCATGTGGAGGTCCCCGTCCCATCGGCCAAGAAGAATGAGCTTCTGCTGAAGCTGGAGGCAGCAGCAATCAACCAGGTTGACTGGAAGATACAGCAAGGACTGCTGAGGCCTTTGCTGCCTCGTAAATTCCCTTTTATTCCAGGTAATCATCATTATTCTCGGTGCGACCTCAAGCACAGTGTTGGTAGTGCTGCATCTAGACCGTGAAATCCTTCTGACGGTTCATGTCTGTATGTAGTTATATTGTGTTAATTTGACTTCGAGTAAGGATTTGGTCATTAATTTCATCGCATCTGTTGTTCCAGTTTACTCATCACAACAACTTGAGCTTGTTATTCGACACCGAGTGAGGTTTTCATCTGGGCCTTGGGCTGACAGGATATTAGTTATGTTCTTTATTTTGTCTACGCATTGTTTATATGGGGCATGTTCAACTCGATAACTGGTAATACTGGCATGTAAACTGTCATCATGTGATTTTTGGGATCTTATTAGTCCTCTTACACATTGTTAGGACATTCCTGAAATGAAAAGGTCAGAACTCGCTTCACAACTTTTATGCTTATGGAAAATCTTGTGCCTGGAGGTTTGTATTTCAAAAGAGATACTGACAGGGCAAAGAATACTATAGATTAATGCTGCTTTGTCCAACTTTCTCTAGGATGCGAAAGGGCCTCTAGCCTAATGGTTAGAGCACCTGAGTAGCATCTAGCAGACCTGGGTTCAACTCCCTGTGGGAGCAAGAATAACCAGGCTGGAATAAAATAAAATAAAAAAATAGGTTGGGGTTTCCCCTACTGACTTCGGTCTAAAAAACTTTCTCAAGGATGCAGCAGTTCTTTGAGTTTGTTATTAGAAAAAAAATCTGCTCTTAGCAAATGGGCACTAACCAGTTTTTCTCAGTCAACAACCATAAGGAGCGATCCATCTTCTTACAATGATCAATTCTTTTCACAGCTCTAGCTTTTATTTTTATGTAGAAAAGAACTCTTCTTATAACATAGGTGCAGTAACCAGATTTTGTCTAGTAGCTCTTTTTGCTGGCAGAAGTGAGTGGGAGTTGTTTGCTACTTTGCCTGTTCTATGCTCATGTGATCTATAGCTTTCCTGCTATAGTTATGTTATCCAGGCATATTCTCTGCTCAGGATATTAGTTACGTTCTTAATTTTGAAATGCATATTTATCCATGGCATGTTCATCTCTGATAACTGGTAATACTGACATGTAATCTGACATCATGTATTTTCTGGATCTTAATCCACTTGTGCATTGTTATGATTGTGTGCTCCAGAAACTAAAAGATCAGAATTCGTTTCACAACTTGTTTATGGAAAATCATGAGCATAGAGGTTATAGTTTCGAAAGAGATAACAGGGTAAAGACTAGATTAAAGATTTATCCAACTTCTGTAGGGTGCAGCAGTTATTAGCAGTTGTTAAAAAGAAATCGGCTCTAAACTGATGGGGCGTTAATCAGTTTTTGTCAGTCAACAACCATAATCAGCGGTCGTGCTTTGTACATTGATCAATTCCCTTGACAGCTCTTGCTTTTTCTTATTGAAAAGGGATGTTCTTATAATAGACGTGCAATAACCAGTTTTGTCCTAGCCTTTTACTCCTTCGGTCCTGCCCAACTCTTTTGCTGGATGGAGTGAGTGAAACTGTGAAAGTTGTTTGCTACTTTGTCTGTTCTCGCTCATGTGACCTGTAGCTTTCTTGTGCCGCATGAATTTTTGTATAGTCGCATAATAATGTGGTCATGTTCTTTTGTAACTTCTAGCATTAAGTTTTACTAATTCCTCCTCCTCTGCAGTGACTGATGTGGCAGGAGTTGTAGTTGACGTTGGCCCAGGAGTGAATGGATTCAAAGCTGGAGATCAAGTTGTTGCCATGTTGAACTCACTTGTAAGCATGACTCTGTACAATACTATTTTGTCATTTTAATTTTTAAGAAACCAGTACAATATGAAAGGGGCCATCACATATGAAAATCACATATGAAACGCTAATGATTTTAAGTTCTTGAGAATCTGTATACTGGATTAATAAAATTTAACCTCCTTATATTTATGTTCCCTGTACCTTCATCTTCTGTTCTTATGTCTTAAATGGCACTAACAATAATTTTTGACATAACAGTCAGGGGGTGGACTGGCTGAATACGCTGTGGCATCTGAAAGCCTGACTGTCAAGAGGCCTCCTGAGGTCTCTGCTGCTGAAGGGTCTGGGCTGCCCATTGCCGCCGGCACAGCGCTCCAGGCACTTAAGGCCATTGGTGCCAAGTTTGACGGCACTGGCAAGCCCTTGAACGTACTCATCACCGCAGCGTCCGGTGGTGTCGGCCTCTACGCCGTGCAGCTTGCGAAGCTGGCGGGCCTCCACATCACGGCCACCTGTGGCGCACGCAACATAGAGCTGGTGAGGAGCTTAGGGGCAGACGAAGTGCTTGACTACAGGACGCCAGAGGGAGCCAGCCTGAAGAGCCCCTCAGGGAAGAAGTACGACGGTGTTGTCCACTGCACGGTTGGGATCAGCTGGTCGACGTTTGAGCCTGTGCTGAGCAGCAATGGGAAGGTGATCGACCTCACCCCAAACTTCTCTGTCATCCTCAAGTCGGTGCTACACAAGGTGACCTTTGCCCGGAAGCAGCTGGTGCCGCTTCTTGTGTCGCCCAACAAGGCGGACCTTGAGTTCTTGGTCGTGCTGCTGAAGGACGGCAAGATGAAAACATTGATTGATTCGAGGTTTCCGTTGAGTGATGTGACCAAGGCGTGGGAGAAGAGCATCGAGGGACATGCCACCGGCAAAATCATCGTCGAGATGGAAGGCTGATGCTTGGTGCTGCCATTATCCATAGACTTGCAGTGTGAAGTCATACAGTACTAGCAGTTTATGTACATTACAGGTTTATTAAGAGAGCTTGGGATGTAACTTAAGTATACAGAATAATGGGAATTGCTGTAGGGTTATTAAGAGAGTAGGATGTGGTAAGTCCATACGGATGTACAGCACCGTCCCAGAATAATTTAGTGCGGTTTGTTTATTGGATGGCATTTTCACATTTTCTGGAATCATTATGTTCAGGGATGGTGGTTTTCACATTTTCTGCATCGATTATGTTCATCATCTAAACACAATTTATTGGATGGTCTGAGCATAAGCAGGCGAGTTGCAAACTCTTTTTTTTTTTGGGGGGGGGGGGGGGGGGGGGGGGGGGGGGGGGTGGGGAGATCGATTGCAAACATCAACTAGGCTGTAGGGATATGCATATGGCCAGTCAGCAAATGACGCCCTGATATATACATACATCCTGATACACAATCATAAAAATTTCGTCAGTGCTACCACAGGTAAATTGTATAAAGGACTGAACAACAAAAAAATAAAGGGCCAAAACGAGAAAGATAGGACTAGCAATTTGCCAGGCTGAGTTGATATCAAGACTGGAATATGCCACAGCAATGGATCTTTTGCTGCAATCCTGATGTCATGTTTTGGAGGTACTCCCTTTTTTATTCTTGACGTTCGGATAGGGATCACCAGTTCTTTTTTTTTTAGTTAAATGTCCGGTCGGAAGCGTCAACAATTCCCGACAGGAGGGAGTATTTCACATGACAGGTTTGGAGTTCAGTTCAAATTTGAATATCTCAAATGTTTCCAAAGTCATACAGCTCAGCCAAAATACCTTATTCCCAACAAGTTTGCCCCCCTCGCTTCTTTGTAATATGATAGAAACTAGTTTCAGTACGGAGAAACAAAAATAGAGCAGACATTCCCCAAACAAGAGACAGCATGTGTTAGCAAAATAGCATTTGCATCGGCAGATTTCATCAATAAGAAAATTCTCGTACTAATTTTAGCAACTATAAACCATCACTTATTCCACAACAGTCAATAAATCTATAAATCACTGCCAACTCAAATCAACCCCCGTAATTTGCGAATAAGTAAAAGAGAAACACAACTCATCTGCTTGATGAAGCCAAACATACTAGTACTACATGTCTACATCTGAATAGACGTATATTCTACAATTAGTAACCAATACCTCCACTGCTTTCCCTTGCCACAAAACAAGGTGAGCATCAATTTATGACCGGATTTTGCTGATAACCTCACATGAACCGAAAACCACCTCTATTCATGAACCATGATATTGGCCATGAAATATAAAACTTCTACAGATGCATTGCTGCAAAGAACTCACTTTGCAGCGGCACTAGCAGCTGATGGCACTCGGGCACCACGACCACCGGACATACCAGAGTGATCAACCCGCTGGTAGCCAACATCACCACCACGTGATGAGCCGCCTCTCCCACCACCTCTGCCCCCATAATCAGATCGATAGTTGAAATCACCCCTTCCGTAGCTCCTCCCTCCACTGTAATTACCACGGCCTCTCATGCCTTCACCTCGGAAGTTACCACCTCTACCTGGTGCAAACCTTCCTCCTCTGCTACTACCTGAAGCAAGAAAATAATGTGTCAAACCTAAATTGAAAAAAAAAAAAAAAACAAAGAACATGCACAAATGCACGACAAGGAGAAATGCAGCTCACACATGGTTTCAAAATTATCTTGTTATCTTCAGTTGTTTCAATAACTAAATAATCTTCGAGACAAATGACAAACAGTTCCATGCAAGGCCAAGTTAAGAGTTGGCAATTAAGCACTCTGCAATGATTCTAAACAACACAATAGACTTTTTTTAAAATGTTGCTGGCGTGAAGCATGAAAACAACACAATAGGGTATTCAACTATAGCTATTCGCATAAACTTGGCAGATGATTTAAAATCTGAATTTTTTCTTAAAATAATTTTAAAAAACGAACTCCACTAGCAATAGCATTTTAGGGAGGAAAGCGGGAAGGATTGAAGTTTCATTAACTCACCTCGTGAACCATTAGTTCTTTTCTCTTCAACATAACATTGGCGGTCACCAATCATAACAGGAGAAGCCTGCAATCAAGAGGCAGTATCAGAGAAAGAAGTAATAAAACCATTTAATAGCTTGTCAGACATTCACTAATAGTTAAATCAGTTGTCAAAACTGCACCACATGAGAAGGAAAACAGAAACATGGTATTCATCTTGGGCATTGCTAAGCGAAAATCTACACATCTGAGTCACCAAAATAATCACCCATAGAACATTGAATGGACACTGATTTGAATGGACACTGAATAAAGGTACTGTAACTATCATGTTCCTAAGATTGCAAACATAAAGTCTCGAGAATTGAGGGTGGGTGAGATCAGGTTTTTGTCGGTTGTTGGCTTGATGTCATGGTGGAGAGGACAAAGATGAAATAGGGAAGGAGTTAAGAGGAAGAATAAAAACAAATAGGATGTAAACAAAATGCAACTAGCAGATAAGATGACACCTACATTGGCAGCTGGTGGTGAAGCGGCAAATACACTCTTGCTACTATGATGTGAAACTGACACCAAAATTCTAGTTCACTGTCTCAGTCATACAAACATAATGGAACGATACTAACAGAAGAAAAATTCATTCAGGTAGTGTTCTCATGTCTGCAACAGAGGATGAGAATTAGGATTTAGGATGCAAAATGAACAAGAAAATATTCAAAAGTTTCTTGTACACACATATGCCTCTCTGCAGAACTTTAAAGCCTCTGGTCATCCATAAACATCTTACTTAGTTTTGGGAGACTTAAAATTTAAGAAACTATAGGTTGACAACTGTACATAGCAACCAGCAGTCATATAGCAACAGGGAGGGTGATAGCATCAACAAAGCCAAAATAAATTAGTTGGCAGCTCGCATTCGTAAACATCATTTAGTCATGCCATCAGAACAGATGGTTCAAAACAATGAGGCGACAACCAAGAACATAAACAAAACAATTTTAGTGCATAGACCACTCAATAGTTTAATCCATAATTATCTTGCAGAGCAGTAAACGTGATTCCAAGTAAGCAAAGCATCTTATTTTAAGATATTGCAAGACCACTTAAACAAGGACAACTTGCCATAGAAGTTTCTGGATTAAGTATACTCTAGAAGGAAGAACCATACACAATAATGGTTGATATATGAATAAAAATGTGTATTTAAAGGTTTATTAGATAAAAAATTACTCTGGTCTTTCGTACTCATTTTCTGCCTACCTATGAAAAATGACTGAAAATACAAAATACAGGCATAGTATACCGATAATATACAATATCTGGTTCCAAAGACATCAACCTCGCTGAACTTAGCTACAGCAACTTATCTGATTACAAACTAAAAGCAAATAATAAAAACTCGCTATTTACACAAACCTAGTGCAATGATCACAAAACAAACTGACATGAGAATACATATCACATTGCAATCTTGGTAAAATGCCATATCAATACCTCTATTGCACTTTGGACCGCGCTGGCATCCTCAAACTCAACAAAGCCAAAACAAAATCCTTGGATCTGCATTTTCAAATAGAGACGTTGAAGACTACGTTTAGAGTTTTGGTCACTGAAGACTTCACAGTAAGAAGCAAAACAGGCACCTTGTTGCTTCTAACTTGGATGCCGTCAGTTTTAATGGTGCCAAATGTCTTGAACTCGTCTTCCAACTGCTGCGGTGTGGCATTCAAAGGCAGATTCCGCACATATATCGCATGCGCATCAACTATGAAGATGATTGTAAATATATCAGAACTTAGATGGAGTAAGTTGAAATCAGTAAGCTATTGCTGCAAGATTGCATTCAGATAATACCTTCTGGGTCTTGATAACTGCCGCTCTGAGGGTTCGAACTGAAAGCTGGAGCATCCGCAACAGGAGCAGGGGCAGGAGGGGCTTGTTTTTCTGGTTTCGGTGGTGCAGGCCTGGAAGGAACCGTGGAAGCTGGTGGTCGATATTCTTTCATAACTTTTACCTAGAGCAGAAACAAAATAAAATGTCATCATGGTGTTAACCAAAATAAATGGCAGAAAAGCTAAATAGCGTGAAATGCAGACTAGTGAACTTAACGGCACCAAATAACAAAGATTACCATAAGAAAATTTCATTGACCGAATACAATAGCACTCATATATAGTCATAAACCATGATATCATGGACTAACGTAAGAGTATCAAAATTTCCATTCATGTTCCACAACTAAAAAGATGGTTTAGAAACTCTATTGTGCGGTGCGGCAACATCATTCAAGAGATCATTTAATGCATTGCTCAAGTTTATTGTAACTCAGAAGCTTCATGTGAATATCTGAACTACAGATTCCAGAGAGCACTGGAAATAAAAATCCCCTCCATTACAGACAGATTTGTTGTTAGAAAAACATATAATACTTGACATAGCCAGTAAAAATTCATATATATAGTGGTTTGAATATAAATCTTGATTTTCAGCATAACGGATGCAAAAGAACAGCTTCCGAAACTTACAATCGAAGCATACGACTTCTTCGGGGCCTCCTCGAGCGGTACAGGAGGAGCTGAACTCGGCGCAGCCGCAGCTGCATTGTTTGGCACTTCGTTTATGACCTCAGGAACCGGTGTTTCCTCCACAGCAGGTTCCTGCACATCGTTTGGCGGGTTGTAAACCTCCGGCTCGTTCAGATCTTCCTCCTCCTGAGCCTGAGTCGCAGGCTCAGCCACATGAGGCTCGGGCTGAGGAGAAACATCTGGAAACAACAGCAAACAAAGCAAAGTCAAAATCCTGCTTCACATCGTCAGAACAAAACAATTTCTGAGAGAGGTTCTAGTTGTAGTGCAACACACCCTGTTCACGGGGCCCGGCCTCAGCTATGCCGTTGGGCAGGACGGGAGCAGCAGGGGCTGCCTCCACAGGCGCGGCCGCGTCGGCCTCCGGCGGCGGCAGGGGCGGCGGCGCGTCCCCTTCCCCCTCCCCGGCATAGCGCAGGATGTCGTTGAGCACGAAGTAGCCCTTCTCCTGCGGCGCGAGGAAGAAGGACTGCACGAACTCGCGGCTGACGCCGGTCCTCCGCGTGAGGTGGCCCATGACGAGGACGGTGACGCCGCCGCCGAGCGACTCCTGCGCGTCCACCGCCCTGATCTCCGCGCGCGTGACGTCCATGGACATGATCTTATCGTTAATTGCCTGCGGGCGCGCGGACGAATCAGGCCTCTGTTTGTTTCGAAGACAAATCGAGCCCGCGGACGCCCAGATCTGAGCCGCCGCCGCCGCGAGGGGCACGGAGGGAGGCAAGGGGAAGAGCGGGGGCGGGAGTGGTGCGAGTTTACCTCCATGGTGGTGACGACGTCCATTTCGGCGCCGGGCTTGGCGGGGCGGCCGAGGCGGCTGGCGTCCTGGTAGAAGCGGTAGACGAGCTCCGGCGACTGGTGCAGGATGTTGTAGTACTGGTGCACGAACGCGTTGCCCACCTGCGCCACCAACGGAACCGTGTCAGCGGCGCGGATCGAGCGGGCCCGGGGCCTCGGCAGGCAGGCGGGGCGGCGGATCGGGGGGCGGAGAGTGAGTGAGCGAGCTCGCTTACCACTTGGGCCGACGGGGCCGGCGCCGCTCCGGCGGCGGCGGCGGGCGGCGGCGGGGACGCCATGGTTAGGGTTTTGGGAGGGGGGTAGGGGGAGTGGGGTTTGTCGCTGGCGATTTCCCGCAAAGCTGGCGGCTGGCGGACGAGGGAAAGAAAGAGGACGAGGCCGCGGCGGCGGCGCGGAGGTTATACGGATGCGGGCTCGGGGGCCGGGCTGGTGGGGCGCAGCGGCACGTGCGACTCGTGCGTGCGTACCGGCCGCGTGATGGAGAGGCCGTAGGCGTGGCGCAGCGGCGCGAGTCGACGGGGCGGGGCGTTTTTGCCGTGGTGGTTCTACTAGTAGCTCGTTTCGGGTGCTCCGCCGATCTGCTCGCGTGTGGAGCGCGTCCTGTACTGGTGGACTGGCAGAGCGTGTCAGTGCACCCACCCTGCGCCGGTGCCGCCGGGAGTGGCACTGGAACTTGGGATGGGATTTGGGTGGTACAACATACGCGTTGCGTACAAGTATTCTAGAAAAAAGAAAAGCACCCTCGCAAAAAAAAAATAGAAAAAAGAAAAGCAAAATTATATATACTCCATATAGGTTGCTCACATATGAAAAGTGAAAAGCAACTTTCCATAATACAATTAACATAACATCAAACAAAAAGGATAAACTTATCTATTCTAGAGACATGTTCCAAAAGGTTAGGCTTCATTAAGTTCGCGAAATTGTCACTGATGAATTAAGTCTTACATTAAATCCAAACATGTATAAAAGTAGTACTAGGATCTCAATTCCATGTCCAAATTTAGTTAGCTTTTGCAAGCCCTGCAGACCAGGTTCTAGTGTAATCCAAACTTGCCATTGTCCAGCAGCTTTCTCGCTTTTAAGGTAGCTACATTAAAAGGGAGCAAGCTATTGGACAATGACAGGTTCTAGTGTTATGGTAGCTCAAGTCACAAGTGGTTGAGAATCAGAACTTTTTATATTTTCAGCAAAAAAAAGTACAATTCAATGAAATTCATAGGGGTTAAGTTGTGATCGGTTGGCTCCACTATAATTGCTTCCAATTCAAATGGAATTAGGCTCAATCTTTGTTTATGATTCGCAATTCATCCAAAGTGAACTCAATTATACTTCAGTGATGCCCAATTCAAAGAACCAAATGTGAGATGTATATATACCGCTATTAATACAAGTACATAAAGGTTTTCTAGGGGCAAGTTTAGAAAATGTTACTTTTTTAGGTCTGCCTATTGCTCACTCGGCTAAAACAGTCACATCCCCTCACCCGAATTTTCACTCTTTAATCTAGATTGGACGGTGTACAACTTTTTTTCCTCCTTCAGTCTTCCTGAACTAAACTTGTTGCCTCCCTGCCGCCCCACGAACCACTGCGTTGCCTCGGCGGGTTAGAGCTTCGCCAGAGCTCTCGGTGAAGGCCCTAACCCACAGAGGCAACCGTCCTCCGCCGCTGCCTACCCCACCGTCATCTTCCTCGACCCCGCCTGCTCCGACGGCGCTTCCGCCGTCTCTCCCGCCAACACCACCAGCCGGATCATATTATAATATTTGTTGCCCTCCAATCCTAAGGAGCAGTGCTAATTTTGCACAACAAATTGGTCTTCATTATATTCATCGGCATTCCTCAAGCTCCAAGAGCTAAAAGATGACTGTAGCTTAACGCAGCTTTTGCTACTTCCACAACCTCCAAAATTGGCCCAAAGCGGAGCAACAAAACCCACGAGTCCATGGCAAGCGAGCAGCTTTTATTACCGAGTCCCTCACTCACAACCCCGCCGCGCTCCACCAAAACTGGTCGCTTTGCTCGACGCTCCCTCATGGCCTCACCCCGCCGACCGGTCCTGGAGCCGACGGTGCACGACGTCCTGACGTTCCACCGCGCCGACCGCGCCGCCTACGAGCGCCTGGTCGCCCTGGGCGCCGGCCGCCAGCCCGCCCGCGACGCCGTCGCGCTCCTCATGTGGCTCCACCGCAGGGCCTGCGCCGGCGACGACGCCGTCTCCCGCGTGCCCGCCATGGTCTGCACCCGCTCCGACGCCGCGCGGCTCGTCTACGAGGCCCGCACCGTCCTCGCGGGCGTCCCGCTCCCGGAGATGATGTCCTCCCCCGCGCTCGTCGCGCGCCTCAGCGGCGCGGACGCCAGCCGCGTGCGCGGGCTCCTCGCGCTCACCCCCGCCGACGCCCTGCGCCGCGGCGTGGCGGAGGTCGTCGACGGCATCGGGTCGCTCGTCTTCGACGACCGGCTGCACGAGCTCATGTGGCTCTACGAGGAGGGCGGAAGCGGCGGCCTGCTCCCACAGGCGCTGGCAGCGCCCTACCGTGCTGGCCGCAGGGCTTCAGAGGCGGCGGCGCCGGAGGAGGATGACGGCCGCTCGCTGTTCCTCACGTTCTCAAAAGGGCTCCCATTGACGCACGACGAGATCGAGGACTACTTCGCTCAGTACGTAGCTCTTGGTCTCAAAGCTCGTAATTTTCAAGAGCTAATTCCAACTTTCGTAAGCCAAAAAACCAGTTTTTTCAGGGTTTTACACTTGCAATTCTGGGACTTTTGTGTAAGCTTGGTTAGTGAAGGTCCATTATATGCATCCATCGGTAACTAGATTCTCTTCTAGACTTGAGCTTGTAGTAGTGATTGGCAAAGTTCGAAATTTGAGGCTTTGATCAATCAGTAAAATACCTATGACTTGTTTGTTGGGACACACCAATTGTTAGTACTGTACAGTTAAGTTCTTATGGGAAATACAAATTTCCCCACATTCCAAATGGTGCGAGTGTTATCAGCTTGCTGATTTATGTGAGCATTTCATGGATACGTTGGTTATTCTCTCTGTTCTTGGATCCATGTAATCATAGCTAGCTTCCAAATTTCTGTTCACAATTCAGTAGTATTTTTCTATATGTACACGTTCAATTTTATTGCCAAATTGGTCCTTTAAAATTTGCTCAGTTTTTCACAAGAAAATTAAAACTTGTAAGACGAATTTCATTGAGTTGTAGATGGCTAGCAAGCTGCAACTATGTAATCTCTTGACATTTACTTGCCCAGCTCATGCATGTCCACGGAGAGGTCCACATGCATGATGGAAATCGGTGATACATTATAGTGTTTCTAATTAGGCCACTCAAGAATATGATCTTGTGGTTTCCTTTTGTTTCAGCATCCCCAAAACTAAAATGCCATCTGTTCAGAGGCTAATGCATTGCCTTACCATCTTACTTACAGAATTTGTTGTTAATTGCTTTGTAAACGAAGATTTTCAGATTTAAAATGATGAAGGCATCTTTCAGAACATTGCCAGATCAACCAATAACAGGCATTATATTTTTCTGAAAAACGTCAGTTCTAACTAAAACATAAAGAAAAGTTCTAACTAAACCACGTATATGCATTCAGGCACCATTCAAAAGGAATTTACTTTACGGCCTAGAACACAAGATGTAACACTACTATGTATGTACAGGAGGTGGGGCAACTGCGTGGAGAAGGTGATGACGGAGAAGACGCCACCGGGAGAGCCTCCGTCGTACGGGCGGATCGTGCTCAGCAGCGCGTCTGCAGTGGCGGTGATCCTCGGCGGGCAGTCGCTGATGAAGCTTGTCGTCAACGGGCGGCAGGTGTGGGTGCGCAAGTACGTCCCCCGGCAGCCGCTGTAACACCAGCAAAGCTGAATGGGCGAATCCTCAAGTTTATCCTGGATACCGTTAATCAAGTATCAGCTGATCTTGTGTGCAAGTTGTGCTTGGTGAACAGCAATGTGAACTCTTCCATGTGACTGCTCTTGCTGCAACAACACTGCAGATACTGTCAATCCCCAGCCGAAAAAATCTTTTTCTTGAATTAAGCATGCGGCTGATGACAAGCAATTGCACAATTTTTGTCAGATACAAGCCCACAGTTGGTTTACATCTTGGCTGCCTTTGTTGAAGTATAAATGGATGCATATACTTGGTTTGATGGAAAAGAAACCAAAACTAGAACACGATGGTGATTTCTTTGTACCGTTGTTAGATGTAGTAGAACAAATGCAGATTAGTACTTTTCCAAATCAAATCAATCCCTGATATTCGACATGTTGGAGGATAGCAGGTCTCAGGTTGGGAACTGAGCACCGTAACAACTCACATCCTTAAGGTCTATCAAAATTTCAAGCAACCAGCAAAATAGAAAATTTACATCCTGAATATCCTGAACTTCTCAGGGCAAGAAGATGCAAATTTACAGTAACAATATTCAAATCCTACCATTTACACTTTGATATTCAGAAGAATGTTCAGTATCACTGTTTAGCTTCATTCAGCTGACCTATATCCAGTATCACTGTTCAGTATTTTGTCATGTCAAAAAAACTAATGCCTCCAAGCTATATCCAGTTACTCACATTCCTATTGGTTTTCACACATTTATCTACCTGCCAATGGTCAATCCCTGTATCTGTATGTACGGGGGTAGTAGCACCTCTTCTGCAGCCATGAAACAATCGCCTTGACATCTTCCTTGATCTGATTATCGCTGTCCGAAGATCCTTCGCCACCGCCATCAAAGGATGATGAGGAAGACGATGTCTCCCAAGCCTTTATTGAGGCCCGTGCAGAAGGAACATCAGGGCATCTTCGTCCTCGTTTCTGTACCATGAAAATGTGCCAAAGGCGCTTCCTCATCTTCTCACACATCTCATCATTGCCCAATGCTTGGAGCTTCTCCATGATCTGCGTCATGGCCAGATCAAAGCCTTCAGCCTGCAGAAGTATGGCCTGGGCCTCGACCACTAGTCCATTCCGCAGGAGAGATATGGCGGCATCTGCCACGCCCTCTTTGACAAACCTGCTCCAGTTCTCCTCGGCCTCGCAGAGGGTGGCGATTGCCCTCGCCACCATCTTCTTGATACCTATGTCTCCGACCAAGAGCAGCTCAATCAGCACCGCAAAGCCTCCAAGCTCGCCAATCTTGATCTTGTTGTAGAAGTCGTCGGCCAGCAGCCCAAGGATCTCAGCGCACTTGGCTCTTGTGGGCACTGGCCCTAGCCATGCCCTTGCAATCAGCACAGGGATGGCGTACTTATCATCTCCAAAAGCCACCTTGTTCGGGCCGTAGGAAGCTGCCTTTGCCATGATTCCGAGGATGATGTCGTCCAGTTCAGGGTCAGGGTCCAGGCATGTCTCCGGCAGGACAGAAGCAAGCTTCGCAATTGCCCCGGGGATGCGGCCGAGCAGGTGCACCATTGAAATCTCATTGTCGACGAGCTCGTGGAGGCGAAAAAGCGCATCATAAGCTTCTTTGGAGCATCTGGGGGAGTGAGCCATGAGGGTGACTTCCTTGAACAAAGCTTCCTCCTGGGGAGATACGGCAGGTGGATTTGTGACTGCTGCCACATCAGCAATCTTGTTTACTTTACGCCACAGCGAGATGCACAACGCGATAAGGATATTGGGGATGAACACGTTGTGCGCAAGAACCTCTCCGGTTACGGGACAGATGCGTTGGTTGTTCTTCCACCATTTCTCCAGTGCTGAACGATCAACAGTCTAAAAACAGAAGAGTTGCGTTTCAGTTAGGATATGAAATAGACATGCAATGAAGCCAAAAATAACAGATGAAAGTAATGATGACCAGGCAGTTATTATTCTGCAAGTAAAAAAACGACAAGAATTACAGTGATCTGCAAAGCTAACTGGTGGAAGCATAACTAACAAATGGAGATGAGTAATCTGACCAGAAATTTTGCAAAATACTGAATTTTCCACCTTAACTACTACAGGGATTTTACCTGACCGAAATTGAAACTAATAGATTGTAGACATCCACAGGAAATTTTTTAGATAATGGGAAAAAAGCAGTTCCCGGCCTTTGACCTCACATGAGGCTACATCCGATTACAACTCTTAGCAGCAGATATCCACAGGAAATGAAATACTGCTATAGTTTTCTACTGTGCATACAAACATTACAATATAATAACACCGTCCTTATTTCATCATTGGAACAAAAAAATCTTCTGTAGCAACATATAAACAATATGGTCCGACAATGCACGTGGACAGAATAATATGTTTCTAGTCCAGGCCGACGTCCTATGAACCAGACAAACCCAGAAATGCTTCTAAAACAAACTCTAGGCAGTTCTTCAGAACAAACTAGTAATCTTCGAGGCATAAGGTCTCAATGGACAATGGCACACACAACTTAAACAAGATTTCGTTGGTGGAACTTTGCATATAGTTTACATCAGTCTTATGACCTGACAGAGCAGAAACAATTTTTGAATCAATATGAACAATAGGATCACAGGTTTTTGTAGCAATGCTGCTACTATCATTGCAATTTTTTCAAGTCAATACAGAACTGAGTAAATTCATATATTGCGGCGTTCCCAGATTCGTACTATATTTGAATCAACTCAAACTGGTTGCAAGATCCAACAAAATGGTTGTCATCCAAGATCCAACACTACAAAAATAGTCAGAATTTTCTCAATCACAGCAGGCCGGGGCACAGCTCCCATGGACACTTGCATCACTGATTTCTACAACAATATTTCACCCATCAGAGTAATTTTATCTTAGTTAACAGAGAACGTGAACAAACTCAGACATAGATTTCGTAGTTGGAACATTGCAATCAAGCCAGACTGGTATTGAAAGATCCAAGAAATTGTTTCTGCTAACAAATACAACAGTTTCAATCAGGGAATTACAAGATTCATCGAATTATATTCTTGCATCTGTAAGAGCAATAGAACTGCCATTACTAAGCACTATACTGCAATCACCAAAGCACATTGCAAGCAATTCAGGCAAAGGAAACAGATTGGGATACTGAACTTAATTCTGAAAGTTTTGTTTCAACAAACAGTGACAGATATGCAGAAATTGTACAAGATAAATAGTAAGAGCATTGCATCGATTCATCCCTTACAAGCACACCAAAGCATGCAAAATCGCATCACAGAATCAGGGCAAGAACTCAAGGAAACAGAAGAGGCGGAACAAAGATTCGGCGCACCTTGCCAGAGGCGATGACGACAGGGTGGTCCATGACCTTCTTGGAGAAGGGGCAGACGAAAAACTCCGGCACGGGCACCGAGCCAATCCAGCGGCATCTGGCGTCGGCGCCGCCGTGGAGCTCGGCGGATGACGCGCGTTCCAGGGCCCGGAACGCGGACTCGAAGAGGTCGAGCGGGGGCGGGGGCTTGGCCTCGTCGGCGCAGAGGTCGGCGAACCAGGCGAGCTCGTCGGCCGCCTCGGCCCGCCGCAGCCACCGCTCGAGCCCCTCGATGTCGAGCACCCTCCCGTTGACGCAGAGCTCCTTCTTGATCGCCTCCGTCCGGGGCCCGGTGTTGGCGCCCATGGTGGCCTCCAAGAACTCGGCCGCGGCCTTGGCCTTCCTCGCGTCCTCGGAGGCGGCGAACGCGTCAAGAACCTCCGCGCCGTCGACGCTCGGCCGCGCCTGGAGCTGCGGGAAGGAGAAGGCCGGCAAGGCCCCGTCCTCGCCGTCCACCACCTCCTCCTCCTCCGCCACGTCGAAGACCGGCGGCCCCTGGAGCGGCGGGAACGAGAAGCCCTCTGCCGCCGCCGTCGCCTCCTCCTCGTCGTCGTCCGCTGGCGCGCCTCCTCCGACGGAGGCAGAGCCGCCCGCGTCGTCGTCCCGCGGCGGCAGCAGCCTGGGCCTCGCGCTCCCGTCCCTCAGCGAGGCGAGGATATCCTCCACGGCCCCGTCCTCCTCGTCGCTCTCCTGGCCATCGGCAGGCCTCAAAGGCGCCGATCTTGGCGGCGGCGCCCTCTTGGTGGTCCGCACCGAGCTGGCGAGCCTCGTCGCCATGATCGCCGCGCGCCGCGGAGAGGGCGATCTCGACCCGGACCCCGAACCGCCTCGACCGCCTCGCCGAGGAGATGGGGACCTCGACCCCGCCGAGACCCAAGGGAGCGGAGGAGACGACGAGCCGGACCCCGAGGCCGCAGCAGCAGGCGGAGGTGAGCGCTGCCGGGCTATCCACCTCCGCAGTGCGGGCAGGTCCTCCTCGGCGAACTCCTCCTCCGACCAGTCCATGGGTGGCAGGCGGGCGCCGCTGCTTCTTGCGTTCTTGGCGTCTTTCTTGGGCAGGGGAGGGGAAAGAGAGGGAGGGAGAGGGGTTTGGGGAATTTCGGTCGTTGCGGATTTTGGATTTGGCGGGCGAGGCGAATTGATGCGCTGGTGCGTGCCAGGCACCGGCGGGATTTAAGAAACACGGGGGATGAATCTGGACGGTCCACTGAGATCGTACGGACGGATCATTGATTCCGCAATACGGTGAATCAAAGGATCAACAGTTCATGTTTTGTGTGTGCCACGAACTTGATTTGACTGTAGGTCAGTTGGCAACTAAATTTCCTTATTATACCGTTGTTAGATGTGGATCAAAATGAATATCACTAGTACTTTTCCAAACAAATCAAATCAATTCAATCCCTAATTGCCACATGTAATCAGCATGACGGCAGGCTCGACACTAAAGACTTCTCAAAGCCATTCTTGCATTGGGCTCAATTTCAAGAAACCAACGTAGAAAACACCACATCGACAAACCTGTCCAATTTGTTGTATAGCGCCAACTTATTAGGGCACAAGAATGAAATTTTATAGCAACGATATTCAAACCCTAACATGTACAGTTTGATATTAAGAAGAAATTCATCACCACTATTTTAGCTTCAGCTGCCCTATAGTATTTCACAAAATAGTTTCTGCCATGTCAATAGTTACGCCTCGCAACTCTATACAGTTATTCACACTCCAACTGGTTCGTCACAAAGTTTGTCATGCTGCCAAAGATCAATTCTTCATTCCGTATGTCTAGGGGTAGTAGCATCTCTTCTGCAACCATGAAACAGTCTGCTCAAAGCTATCTTGCCAACCATCATCATGTTTTATCTTTAGGCTCATTATCTGAGCGCGGCTTGGCTAATTCCCTACTTAGCTTATTCACTTTAGACTCAGATTCGGTAGCAACATTCTTGCTCATTCGAGTGATGCCCTACAATTATTATCTTTGTTACGAATAACTAGGGGACGTATACAAATTTTATCAAACACATCCGAAATGAGGTAGCTGTATTTGCCTCGAAGGTTTCTCAGTTAATTTCACGTTTAACATACTTCATTCATATAGGTTTTCTCAACTCATCATCTCCAGGTTCAGGTGAACTAAGATCTGAAGAAAAGGGAAAGTGGCAATACCCACAAAACAATCAGCTTTGAGTGAGAAAAAAAAAGAGGTGAAGTGTTTGAGTCAGTTGTTGTACCCTTTTTTCACATTTTCACAGAAGGTTCTTTATTTAGTGCAATATTACATTCATTACTGAAAATAAAGTTGTAATATAAGAGATCATATAAACAAAAAGAATACTGTAAGGGGAAAACCGAGATAGCTCACACATAGAAACATACATTTCTAAAAATAGGTGGCTATGGATAGTGTGTCCAACAACCTTTTGCTTCTTTAAAAAGGCAAGGTCTTTTCTGACAGCTTCAGATCTAATCGAAGCATTAAAATTAGTTCACCAATAATAATAATCTCATTGAGCCAAAAAAATGTTTTAGGCATGATGTCTCAAGGGACAATGACACAACTTAAAAAAGATTTCGTTGATGGAACTTTTGCATAAATTTTACACCAGTCTTATAAAGTGTTCTGTTATGACCTGACAGAGCAGAAACAATTTTTGAATCTACATGAACCACATAACATCACAAGTTTTTGTGGCAATGCTGCTACTATGAGTGTATTTTGTTTTTCAAGCTAACAAAAAAATGAGTAAATTCAGACATTGCAGCGCTCGTTCAACAAATTTGTTGTCATCCAACACTACGAAATAATCAGAATTTTCTCAATCACAGCAGGTACAGCTCTCATTGACACTTACATCACTGATTTTCCACAAGTATCTTGCACCCATCAGATTAATTTTGAGCACTCAAGAAATACGCGTCTTGTAAACAAGATAAAGTTCATTTTGCAAACCGTTTACTCCATACAATAAACTAATATCATAGTGTTATGCAGTTCCAACGCTGGCCATTGTCACTGGAACAAGACTCTCAGCGTAGGGAATTACATTGACGAAGAAAAGATCATGCACCACAAAATCAACCGATGCTGCTCCAGGATTCTTGTACCCTAGCCGGTCAAAAGAAATCAATTCCCTCATATTCTGACCTGCCTTGTCATAGCGGTAGAGATTATTAGCTGTTCGAACCAGCAGACCATCATCAACCGTGCGGAAAAAAGGTTGATACTGCCATGCCTCGGATAAACTAATATCATAGTGTCGAACCCATTCATGACCATCACTGGACGGTGTAATCCAGATTACCATTTTTTCCGGAAGACTTTCAACCAGGCACAGTTCTCCACCCAGCACAACTAGGTCAATTTCATTCTCATCCGACACCAAAGCAGGGTGGCATATGAAACTAAATGTTTCATCTTCTAGACTGAAGCGAAGGAAACCTCGCGGGGGTCTTCCAAGCATTTCCTCCCAAATGATCCAATAAACAGACCCATTTTAAGTAGGTGGAGGCCTGTGACATGACCGGGTACGGTGGATCCTCCATCGTGCTCCTCCAGCAGCCATCACCACAGATAGTAAACACTTCTATCCCGGCATTATAACTTTGTTCTACTGTATCTATCGAACGATAAAAAAAGCAAGCAACCTTGTACTTGCTTGTGCGAGAGTCAAGGCCTAAACGAAAACTTTGGAACAGTCCCGTATGCTTTTTGGCATCAGGCAACTTGAGGACATCACCCGTGGCCGGGTTCAAAACATATACCATGGTGTTGGTGGGCAGAATCACAAGCCCGTCGCAGTGCGACATGGAATAGACTGACCCAAACTCCCCATTGAAGTCCGTCGAGTGCACAAGGCATGCATTCGCCTGTCCATCCTGCCACAGGTAGAAAGGCACCTTGTTCCAGAAAGTGCTAGGCCAGGGTTCACCTTTGATCACTTTGTCTAAGGTATGTGGGGCGATGAGAAACGACGCCTGCCCCTGTTCATGTTTGATGGCAGATTGTTGGAGGTGGAAGCGGATGAATAAGGGGTCAGAGATGATGGCACACCAGGCTTTGGAGACAGACTTGAACCGCACAAGACTTTTGACGGGAAGCCGTAGAAGGATCTCAAACAAGAGCTCGTCATATATTTCGGTTAGCTTTGTTCTGGTTATCCTGACTATGGTCTTCTCATTCTTCGTCGGATTCAAGTCCATGGCCTGAATGCGCACAAAAAGGACTACTAGTTAACCACGGTGGAAAACTAATTGAGCAATGGACGTTATAAACACAGGATACGGGAAAACGAATCGAACTTCCCGATCCGACATGGATTTACAGATCAGACGGGCGAGGAGTCTGTACCCGGTTTCGAAGATACTTATTAAGTAGTCGAAAAAAATGATATTTATTAAGTAAATTGCATCCGAGGTCTTTAAATTATTTTGGGATTCCCATTTGGATGTGTCAAGGTTTTAGGGCCTCGATAGATTTTATGTGGGTGCGAAGTAACCAAGAACACAATGGTAACGCAAGACGCCGAGTTTATACAGGTTCAAAGCCTTCGAAGGATAAAAATCTTACGCCCTGTGCTGGTGTAGTATATTGCGAATGTGTTTCTGATGGAATCCCTGCGTGCCTTATATATATGAGGGTACATAGTTGTATGAAGAGAATCCTAGTCAGTTACAATACAAATTACCTTATAGTACAAAAAAACAACGGTTTATTAGTGGGCCAACTGACCGAGCCTCCGTTGAACTCATCTTAGCTACTCGGACCTAATTAGGCCCGCCCACTACCCCTATCTGGATACTCGGCTTTGTTGATCCTTTGTATACCCGGGGGACATATCTTCGACGGGATTCATAAACTCTAAAAATAAAGTTCAACATTTGCCACGCCTCCTTTGATGCAAGAACAACAGTCCTCATCGCCATCCGGCGGCGGGAGTAGCCTGGGCCTCGAAGTCCTGTTCCTCAGCGAGGCGAGGATATCCTCCACGCACCCCTTCCTCCTCGCCACTCTCCTGGTCATCGAAAGGCGCCAAAGGCACCGTTCTTGTCGGTGGAGCCCTCTAGGTGGTCCGCACTGAGCTGGCAAACCTTGTCACATTGATCGACACGCTGCATGAAGAGGGTGACCTCAACCCGGATCCAGACCCCAAAGCGCCTCGACCGCCTTGCCGAGGAGACTGGGACCTCGACCCTGCCGAGACCCAAGGGACTCCTCCCCCGAGGCCGGAGCAGCAGGCAGAGTTGAGAGCTGCCAGGCTCTCCACCTCCGCAGCGTGGGCAGTTCCTCCTCGGCGAACTCCTCCTCTGACAAGTCCATGGGTGGCAGGCACCGCTGCTTCTTGCGTTCTTGGCGTCTTTCTTGGGAAGGGGAAAGAGAGGGGGGGGGGGGGGTTTGGGGAAATTTTGGTCGTTGCATATTTTGGATTTGGCGGGAGAGGCGAATTGAGGCGTTGGTGCCAAACTGCCAGGCACCGGCGGGATATAAGAAACACGAGGATGAATCGGGACAGTCCACTAAGCCCTCAAGATTCGTGCTCGGATCTGGGCTGGCTGCATGCCTTAATAACCCCATGCACAGTTTGCGATTCAGAAGTCAGACAGAGTTCAAGTTGCTAATGGCATGGTTTGGCCTGCTTACACATTTCAATAATTTTAGAAGAAGCTGAAAACATGTAAAACTTGCCGCGCTCCCTTTTTTTCTAAGAAAGAAAACATCAATTGTGTTGACCTCATGAAAATATCACGATTGTGACAAATGAGGTGGACTTGAATTATGTGCTTCCATTATCGATCATTGCATCAGGTCAGCTAGACATTCTATCGGCAGAACTAGATATGTTGGATTTAATGGATGAAACTTGTGACAAATGGAGGTATCTTTGGAATTCAGATGAATATTTTACAAATAGAGCATATAAAGTTTTAATTGGTACTTCAGCTGCTCCAGCGGCCTTCAAATGGTTATGGAAAAGCTCTAGCAGAAGTAAACACAAATTCTTCTTCTGGCTTCTGTTATTGGACAGATTAAATACAAGGGATCTGCTGCAAAGGAAAAATTTTCATTTGGATTCTTATACATGTGTGCTCTGCAACGGAGGCTCAATAGAAACTCTGGATCATCTATTTTTTGAATGTCCCTTTGCACAAAGCTGTTGGAATGACATTGGACTAATCTGGAATATGTTGTTACAAGTTCTTCAAAGAGTGGACTTAGTGAAAAGACATTTAATATGTCATTCATCAAGGAAATAATGATGGTCTCTTGTTGGGTAATTTGGACACATAGGAACTCAATAATTTTTGACAACAAAACAGTGTCGCAAGCAAGATGGAGAGCAGAACTGAAAGAAGAACTGACCCTGAGTTTGATCAAAGTTAAATCATCCATTAGAGGTGCTTTGAAAGACTAGATAGATAATTGCCATGTGTAATATGTAGTTTTTTTTTATTTCGTGACATACTGGCCTCGTACTTCAAGTTTTTGGTCTTTGTACATTTGTAAATATTTAATAGAAAATGAAATCAGTAGGGGCCTCCCCTCCTGTTTCGTCAAAAAAAAAAATCACGATTGTGTTGACATTTAGAAAATTTCACCAATTGTGTTGCTATCTCCCCAGCCCACTAACTAAGGATCTAACACGCACAATGGATCTCTTTGGGCGGTGGGAGTGCCTATAGACAATTAGACACTAGTTGAAGCATCAGAACTTCAGAAGAGAATGGGGAACGCTGAGGAAAGAAGGCAAAGGGTTACTAAATGAAAAAAATTGTATTATAAGGGTGCGAATATTATGATCATAGGGGCATATGCTCCCTTGGATTGAATTTTCGGTAGAAATAGTTTGGTAGCTGAAAATTTCTAATCGCCATCTAGCTATCTAATTTAAGTTTTAAACAAAGATAACAGAAGATTGGGAAATTAATTTTTGACCTTCTTTAGTACACCAGATTTTTACCGGTAATATCATGGGGAAATTCCTTTCATTCTATTGGCTTAAACTCTAATCCCTCAACACTGCCACTGCGAAAATATATATCCCTTACCTGCCATTTGATGAATCCTCATCATGCCAATATAATAGTTTGACCGTATGTGTAATTTTATAAATGCCAATTGTGCCCCTGCTGTCTTATCTTCTCCCTTCTCCATGCTCTAGATTGAAGCAAAACTCCACGGAATCAATGTCCTTGGTTTATTTTTCTTTTCTTTTGCCCTTTTGCTTCATTGAATTTCTTCACCAACGTACACCCACGAGCCGCGGCACGCGGACACCTCCACAGCTGCCTCCGTTGAGCTGTGGTACGCGGAAGTTGACGAGCTCCTACGGCACCTCTCCATGTTAACGAAGGCTACTATGTACGCTCTTTTTTTTACGAGGATACTACGTACGCTCTTCTTGCCGGGAAGAGTTCAAGGTCCGAGGCGAGTAGGAAAGAAACCGTGGGCGAGCCCGTCTTTGTGCTTGAACGGCAACAGCCAACACATCAGCCCAAGGTAGAATAGATATTTTGTATGTTTATCGCACTTCAATTTGACCAAAAGGGCATGTATGGGATTAAAATTTAAGATCAATGGCATGTAAAGGCCATGTATTTTGGCGGTGGCAGATGAAGGGTTGAAGTTTAAGCCGCTGGCATAGAGGGAATTTCCCCGACAAATGATACTGCATTTCAAAATATCTTTTTGAATATTTCAAAAGGAGTTTGATACCCAAATTTCAATTATTTTATTCACTAGTAGAGTTTATAAGCGACAATGTATTAGGCCTCCATTTGCATCCTCTATTTCGGATGAGGCACCAAGGGCAAAAAAGTGGAGTAATGAATATTTAAAGTGTCAAAAGTAAAAAAAATGTGATATTTGGTTTGTTGCTGCCAACAAATTTTTGCAAAAGTTTGGACTGATAGCCAAAGTTTGGGCAAAAGTGGAGATCTTGGGAGGCATGGCAGAAAGTTTTGACGTTTTGAAGGCCATAGAAGCACTTGTTACAAATTTAGTTGGATTGAGTGCAACTTGAAACTTTTCTTAACTATTTATTTATTTATTTATTTATTTTCATAATAATTAGACGTATATAAAGCAATTGTACTCAGAAATTTTAACTGTGATGGGTGGTTCCACCACAAGAGACCTAACCCCTCAGCTTTGCTTGTGCTTCTCAATTGGTCTTGACAAAATATAAAGTCGGAAAACTTACGACTCAACAAATTTGCAAGTTAGGAATTGTCAAAAAAAAAGATTATATTTTACCTCCTCGTAAAAAGGAGTTTTATTAAGGTGTAACGATAATATGTTCACTATCAAATAGATGTTGCTCAGAGAACCATGGTCGCATTTTCTCCATTTAGAAGCATTACAGAAATGTGATATATAATCTCTCTGTTACACAGCATTCCGCATCGCCAGCATGCACGAATAGCCGCAAATTCACCCAACGTCGATCAACCAAACCCACGAGGTCGCGACTATTTACAGCACCGGAATCCTCACACCACCCCGAACCCCAACCAAATTGCTCACTCGCTAGCTAGCGTGAAGCCGGCCATGGAGCCGACCGTGCACGACGTCCTCACGTTCCACAGCATCGACCGCGCCGCCTACGAGCGCCTGGTCTCCCTGGGCGCCGGCCGCCAGCCCGCCCGCGACGCCGTGGCGCTCCTCATGTGGCTCCACCGCCGCGCCTGCGCCCGGGTCGACCCCGCCGCCCGCGTGCCCGCCATGGTCCGCGACCCGGCCTCCGCCGTGCTGCTCGTCGCCGAGGCCCGAGCCGTCCTCGACGGCGCCAGGACGGCGACGACGACGACAGCGACGCCCCTCCTCTCGTGCCTGTGCGGCGAGGACGACGCCCGCGTGCGTCGCTTCCTCCTCCTCGCGTCTCGCGCGGCCGACGCCGACGCCGCGCGGCGCGGCGTCGCGGAGATCGTCCACGGCGTCGGGGCGCTCGTGTTCGACGACCGGCTGCACGCGCTCATGCGCCGGCACGAGGAGGAGGAGGGTGACGGCGGCGGCGCGATCCCGGCGGAGCTGGCGGCGCCGTACCGTCGTTTCTGCAGCGCGTCGGCGGCGGCGGCGGTGGTGGCGGCGCAGGAGGCCGAGGACGGCCGGTCGCTGTTCATCACGTTCTCCAAAGGGTTCCCATTAACGCGCGAGGAGATCACCGATTTCTTCACCGAGTACGTAGTACTAGCTCAAGTGCCGAAGCGGTCACTCAATACACGTGCATTCGACTGTTAGACTTTGACTTAGTTGGGACTTGGGGCGGAATGCAACTCCATTTTTAAAAAAAGGTTGGGACTTGGGAGGCATTTATAAGTAAATTCCATTTTTTATTTTCCAAAATATTAGTACTCCGTTGACACTTCATCAAAAAAAAAAATTATTAGTACTACATGACGTACGTGACGCGCCATGGATGTGCGCAGGAGCTGGGGCGCCGATTGCGTGGCGAGGGTGATGATGGAGAAGACGCCGCCGGGGGAGCCGCCGACGTACGGGAGGATCGTGTTCCGCCGCGCGGCGACTGCAGCGGCGGTGCTCGGCGGGCGGCCGTTGGTGAAGCTGCTCGTCAAGGGGCGCCACCTGTGGGCGCGCAAGTACGTGCCCCGGCCGGCCGCCGCTGCAACTCTAGCTAGCTAGACCTCTGGCAATGGCGATTTTGCGCGGTACACTTCCACGTAAACCGGTGCTACTGCACGGACGGCACGATCACGTGTTCATATATATTCTGGAAGCGAATCCAACCACTGCAAACTGATACATGTCACTATATATATGAGTAAGTGTATTACAGTCATTAATTCTGCATTCGTTCGTTCATATATTGACTGTTTGTTGACATCGACTGGTGATATCTTTTCTTGATGAGGGCATCTGTAGTTATTCACGGAAGATCCTAAAACTTTGTTTTATCTTATTAAAAAAAGAGAGAGAAGTCACGGCCTGCTGTAGCATTCCGAGGTAATTCGTGCAAAATGGCAAATTGCAAAGACACCATCCCTGATACCAGAGCTAGCTAGATGCTAGAAGAAGTATAACAAGTAGTCATAACCTTCTAACCAAACCAAAGTAATCTCTTCACTCCGAAACAACAACAACAACAACAAAAACAAAAACAAAAACAATTTACTATCTCAATTTCGACCAACAAGCCTTCTAGAAAAGGCCAGGCCGACAAGGGCATGTTGCTGGGCCGTGTCTAACGCTGTTCCGTGGGCTAGAAAGGGCCTGACAAAGGTCCAGTTCGGATCAAGCATACTGTTGTCAACTACACATGGCTAAATCCTCTTTTCTCTAAAAAAAAATGGCTAAATCCTCTCAAAAAAAAAAACCTACACATGGCTAAAACAAAGGTGCATTTCTATCCCTTATTTTTATTTCAATTGGGACTTTTTTAAAACATAACGATTTTACCTCTAGTTTTTCAATCTGAAGCAAGAGTTTACCTAGTGATTGCAATTTTTACCCTGATTTGAACGCAATATTCCCTAAAGAAAACGATATGAGTAAGTATAGTACAGTCATTCTGCAGAAGATCCTAAAGCTTTGTTTTATCTTATAAAAAAAAGAAAAGAAAAGAGAAGCCACGGGCCTGCTGTAGAATTCCGAGGTAGTTCGTGCAAAATGGCAAATGCAAAGACACCATCTCTGATACTATATGCTAGAAGTATAACAAGTGGTCACTCATTACTTCTAGCCAAACCAAAGTATTTCTTCACTCGGGAAAAAAAAAAAGGTTATCTCAATTTCGACCAACAAGCACAGCAGCTTGCCTATAATTCTAGCAAAGGCCAGGCCAAACAAGGACGTGTGGCTGGGCCGTGCCTAATGCTGTTCCGTGGGATAGAAAGGGCCTGACCCAGGTCCAGTTCGGATCAGCATCTCTGTTCAAATTTGTTCGATCAGAGTTTATTTTTCTTTTGTTTACTCCACATGACTAAAACAAAGGAGCACTTGCGTTTCTATTCCTGGTTGTCTACTATTTGCGATTTTTAAAAAAAAATTTGCGATTTTGCCTCTGGTTTTCATTCTATGGTTGCAATTTTACCTCTGACTTTAACGCAATATTCCCTAAAAAAAGATATAAAATTAACATCGTGCTTAATCCAACAATGAAGGGCAAATTATGATGAATATCGAGGTTCCAAAAACAGGAAGTACACCCTCCTTCCTCGCAAAAAAAAAAAAAAAAACTACATCCTCCGCAGCTTATCTGGCTCCCAAAGCAATGTGTCCAATTATATGCCCGTGTACATCCTAACAAAGCAAACGCATATACGATCGGAGAATGAAATTGTGTCTTTTCTGCACTGTATGCTACTATTTGTGATGTCGATGTTAATTATGACCAAACAGTGAGCGACATAGATGTGACATTTTTCTCTTTTTTTTTTTGGCGAATGGACATAGTAGAGGGGAAGCAAAGGAAAAGATCACAACTAATGGGGCAAACTCCAAAAAGATAGTAGGTTCACCGTGAGATACGGAGCATGTGAGTTCGGAATCTCATGAGAGTGTTTAACTGGAAGAGTGCATAGTCAAGAACGCAATTATAGTGCTTAATTTCAGTGCTAAGTGTAAAAAAAATGCCATTATCTAATAATAAAAAACTATAGATCGTCAAAAAATTGTACTTCAGTTAGCTCTTCTATCTACTAAATTTTTGTTTGAAATGTATCTAGTAACAAAGTGACACCATGTACAAAAGATAACGATTTTCTTTCCGGTAGGGTGCCGCCGTAAATTTGGACCCCGTCGTCGTCCTCGAATCCCAAGCGAAACACCTCTCGTTTTCTCCGTAGCCGCTCCCCTCTGTTCCAAACGACTCGCGCGGGCGTGGCTCCCTCCGCCCTGTCCCCTTCCAACCGGAGCTCCTCCTCCTCCTCGGTTGCCGGGGCCACCGCCGTCCGCACCCGCAGCGGCGCTCTCCTCGACGTCGTCGCATCGGCAACGCCGCCACGTGCCAGCTGAGGTACGGCTCTTGCCTAATCTCTTTCTTGAGTTTCGCCGCGTCCGGGGGAGATTTTATGGTCGGCGTTCGTTTGGCCGTTCTGAGTTTAGCATCTCGCGGTTCGGCTGATATTTTCAGACCATTGTGTGATATGTTGCACAATAGCAATGCTTGGACTTTGCTCAATCTGAATGACATCATCTTGGGACACAGGGGCCATCGATCGCTCAATCTGTTTTGTAGTTTTCGGGTTACTTTTGCAGCTCACAATCAGTTGCAAAAGTGCTTAATTCATTCGTGAAAGGCTACCAATCGGTTGCAAAGTGCTTAATTCATTCGTGAACGGCGACAAAGTAGGATATGCTCCAAGCATCTTCTCAAAACGAGGAAAAAGGAGAGAAAAAGGACAGGCTTATAGGACTAGTAGGCTCGTAGCACGTGAGGCGTCAGACATGAACTTGTCCTGGCGTGCCGCGACAAGAAGCCGCCCTGACAAGTGGGTGTAATTGATTTCATTATCTTGGAGCATAGTAAATTGTTTAGACGTGTATAGCTGTATGCACAGGATCTTTGTCTTTTTGACCAGTAGGGCAAATCTAGCTGCTGGATGAATTAATTAAGAGTTCAAAACTGCCAAATTGACATCCTTGTCCTAATAGAGCATGGTTTCAAATATATTATTGACAGGCCTAATCGACCTCCCTTGTCATAGATGTTGAACTGCGAAAATGACATCCTTGTCCTAAATGATGTTGCCGGTTGTGAGATATGTTGAACGTGGCTGCCAAGCCACCTCCTTCTTCCTTTCTTTCATGTGTTTTTCCATGGCGCACTTGACTTGCCTTAATATTCATACCTTGATTGATGTTAACATCCCTTAAATTCATTTATACAATGTTCTCTAGACTAATGAAATCCTTACAATCACAGTAACTCTTTTTTGACTTTCGTTTTCCTCACGTGTCACGATGTTGGGCCCCGCCGCCTTGAAACTGACCAAATTGACTGACATAATGTTTGGCATACATTGTTCAGACTTCAGAGGAACAATGATACATGACACTTGATTTTCTCTGGTTGCATGTATTTTGTAGAATTTGCACCATTCCATCTGTTTTATCACACTAGGAATTCACTCTAGAACCATAGAAGAAATACTTAATTCAAAAGGAGCCAAGATTTTTACTGTATTAAAGAGGGATTTTTTCAAAACTATTTCCACTTAACTCATTTTAATTTATGTTCATATTACCTAAACTTAATTTCTTAGGTGGAATTGGTTCCTAGGAAATGTCCTTTCTATATTGTGCTTGAAATGGGTCAAAAGAAAGAACAAAAATAAATGGGCAATTTTACATGTACATATAGAAAAAGAGTAATCGCGCTTTACATCTAACCTAATGGTGAGCGTTAGTCTGTGCAGTCCCAAATTGAGCCTTTGTTTTCTAGTCCTTGGTCCCAGTGAATAAAAGCCCCTGTTCTAACCACAAGTAGGCAAAGTCTACGATTCATTTCATTAGCTAGGAGTAATTAGTTGCGTATGCTTTGAAATCCTTTGGTTAGTAGAGCAAGAGAAAGCGACAAGCTCTTCATAGTTAGCTTTTGCCTTGACTCATCTACACTGTATTGGATATTTTGTGAGATGCACTGAACTTGACCGCTAAGCTCTCTCCTTTTTCCTGCAACGTGGCTTTCTTAATGCCCTTGATTGACATAATTCATACCTTTTGTTTATTAGGCTTAATTGCCCACTTATTAACATCTTAAAAAATTATTTATGGATCCAAGAGAAGCATTTTTAAAAAATCTTTATATTGTCCTAGAGGTCTGACAGAGATCATGCAGTTGTCCTGTTCTGCTTGTTTATGTTTGCCAAACTTTGCTGCCAAGCTACTACCTCTGTTTCCATCCGGTTTCCTCATGCGTTTGGTCTTCCACGTTTCCAGCGACCTTTATAAGGATGACTAGATTGACTGATGCGTACACATACCTTGTTCAGAAACAGAGTGTAAAGTTCAGCTTACGATTCCAATCATGGATGAACCTCTTCTCGGCAGCGTTGAGAAGACCCCAGGGGTGGGAGAGACCCTGGTAGTGACTGAGGTAAAAAAGCAGCTGTACCTTGCTGGGCCTCTGATCGCTGCATGGATCCTGCAGAACCTCGTCCAGATGATATCTGTCATGTTTGTCGGTCACCTCGGCGAGCTCGCCCTCTCCAGCGCCTCCATCGCCACCTCTTTCGCAGGCGTTACTGGGTTCAGCTTGTTGGTATGTTTATGCGAATTCATTCATTTCAGTTTCATATGTTTATATTATTCAAAAAAAGGTTTCATGTTTGAGCTTCGAAATTACTATACGGAGTTCAACAAAACCTGAATTCCTTGATTGCTCATTAGGCTGGCATGGCGAGCAGCTTGGACACGCTATGTGGCCAAGCCTTCGGAGCGAAGCAGCACTACCTTCTCGGTATCTACAAGCAGAGAGCCATCCTTGTGCTCACTCTGGTGAGCGTTGTGGTCGCTATTATCTGGTTCTACACCGACCAGATCCTTCTGCTCTTTGGTCAGGACCCAGAGATTGCAGCTGGGGCAGGGAGCTACATCCGGTGGATGATTCCAGCGCTGTTCGTGTATGGGCCACTGCAGTGCTTTGTCCGGTTCCTGCAGACCCAGAACATAGTCCTCCCGGTGATGCTGAGCTCTGGTGTCACGGCGCTGAACCATGTGTTGGTGTGCTGGCTTCTAGTGTACAAGATTGGCCTGGGCAACAAGGGTGCAGCCTTGGCCAATGCCATCTCGTACCTGACCAATGTCTCCATCTTAGCTCTCTACGTCAGGCTCGCACCAGCCTGTAAGAACACCTGGAGAGGGTTATCGAAGGAGGCGTTTCGTGAGATACCCGAGTTCTTGAAGCTTGGTGTTCCATCTGCGCTGATGGTTTGGTGAGTTTGAATTCCTCTAGCTGCATTTAGATTGTCATTTTTTCTCCCTTATTTACCATCTCCATTTGATTTGGATCTTACATGTACACAGTTTGGAGTGGTGGTCATTTGAGCTTCTCGTACTTCTTTCTGGACTTCTACCAAATCCTAAGCTCGAGACATCGGTACTCTCCATCTGGTGAGTAAAGTTTCGATGGCATACTTTCAACTCTATTGCCTGTCTTGATTGTAACTTCCAATTTCTGGCAGCTTAAACTCGGGTTCTTTAGCGTTCATGATTCCATTTGGGCTTAGTGCAGCCATAAGGTCAGAATGAACACATCAAACTCAGCAGTTTTTTACCATACCGTATGGATCTTCTGATTTTTATCGCATTGAAATGATTTTTTGATCCCTTATAGTACCCGTGTTTCAAATGAACTTGGTGCTGGGCGACCGCAAGCTGCCAAGCTGGCTACCCAGGTGGTCATGGTTTCTGGCTCTCATGGTTGGAGTATTAATGGGACTTGTAATGATTTTGGTGCGCAATTTATGGGGTTATGCATATAGCAACGAGAAGGAAGTGGTGGAATACATCGCTAGAATGATGCCAATTCTTGCTTTGTCTTTCGTGTTCGATGACGTGCAATGCGTTCTATCAGGTAAACATAGATGGCACTGAGAAAGCAAAAGTGGAAAATACAGAGAGCACATTTCCTGATTGTTGCCATGACCTTGTTCTTATCACCACGCACTTGATATTTTTTACCAGGTATTGCTAGGGGCTGCGGGTGGCAAAAAGATTGGTGCTTGTGTTAACCTTGGTGCATACTACCTTGTCGGGGTTCCAGCCGCCTACTGTTTAGCCTTTGTTTACCATCTGGGTGGAATGGTAATTTACTAATCTTTGTCCCAGGCAGAGGGAGTTATAATTGCACTTAATTTCACTTTTGAGTTGAACTTAAAAGAATTATGGGTTTGAATATTTATTAGGGACTCTGGCTCGGAATAATGTGCGCACTCGTCGTACAGATGTTACTGCTTCTCTTCGTTACGTTGTGCAGCAATTGGGAGAAAGAAGTAAGCAAACAAGCTAAACAACTGACGATGCACTCACTAACGTTTCTTCACCCGGCTTCCTGGTGTACTAAATGGCTGGCATATATCTTTTTATTGCTTCTATAGGCCTTAAAGGCGAAGGACAGAGTTTTCAGTTCATCCCTACCAGTTGACATGACGACATGATATATGCGAGACATACAGCTTTGATGGAGGGAATGGGCAAGAAATTTTGACAATGAGCTCATGAAGAATTGGTAAGTCAGAATAGTTATTTCTCTCTTCCACGCCAACACACGACAGAAAGTCAGTAGACAAATCCGCTTTGGTGTCATACAGGGAATATATGTCCTGTTCAGATTTGAGTCGGGACAAGGGTAACGAGATGTTTGACCACTATGCGCTCAGAAAACTATATCCCTATATCGATTATTGATGATGTAAGACGACTGATAAGGGAATGAAATGTTTCTATAACTTAAGCAGTATCATCTCGCTGTTTTTCTTGGACCGTTACATTTTCTCTTAGCAAAAATAACATGCAAAAGTGCTCGTTGTCTTTGGTATGCTGAGAGTTATACACATTTATTATTTGATATGCACACTGTACATTCACTGAACCCTGAGGTTCATTGACAAGCATCAAAACTGGGTTTCCCTTTTCCGGCGAAGAGAAGAAACTACTGGGACGAGAAAGTTCCAAACTTATTTTTTTCTATTATTTTGAAAACAAATCCAAACTAGTATAGATTTGAAACTTACACAAAAGTGAAATTCTGAGCCGTAAATCAAACTAGAAGTGATTATTTCATTTTCAAGTGCAACTATAAAGGGCCAAATCAACTAATCATGTTTCAACAATTCCAAGCATGGAAGCTGCAGGCTCCCTGCCGTGTTCATGCTCTCGATGTGCTCCGAGTCGGCTGCCGAGCGCCAGCTTGCACGCTAAAAGCCGGCAAGGATGTATCAAGATGGAAAAGTAGTATTTGAAAACAAATTGCATACGTGCTCGATTTTAGGGGCCTTGCTATTTTTCAAGTGCTTGAAATCAAGGGGGTGTTTCACGCACCACCCTCAGCCCTCTATTGTCAATCCGATGGCTATGGATGCTCTTAGTTGTTTTGTACTTAGTTTGTCTCTGTTACCTTTAACGGGTCACATGTTTGGATCCATTAACAAATTCAAATCTGTTAACGGGCGTGCTAAAATAGCATATCAGACCCGATAAAAGAGGAACAAGATTTCAGAACAAAATAAATACATACAGAAACACTAAAATTGTCAAATTGGTTTCTGTAACTTTGTTGACAATGTAACAAATTGCCAATAAGTTCTTTGTTCTCTGTGGTATGTCCTGTGATTACATTTTGTTACGTAACAATGCAGAAACAAGCTTCAATCAGTGTCACACTTAACTAATGAATATACAGTACCCAACCAGTGAGATCGTACAAAGGACATACCACACTAACACAATTTTTTCATAGTCAATATAACTTTATCTACTGAATCCCTACAAAGACATCACAGAGAACAACTAAGAGAAGCCTTTGCTCAGCACCATCAGACAATTGCCCAGAACTAAACACCATCTGCCAATTTAACCTGCACCGAAATGACGCAAAAGAGATCTAGCCTCTTGTATTATTTTTCATTGCTAAAAATTTTCCACTAATCAATAAGATGCTCCAATGGATATCATCAACTGTGGTAAATTCTTCTCTACAAAGTAGTGACAAATTATATAATATACCTCAGGACACATTCAAAATTGCAGTATTTTTATATGCTAATTGCACAAAATTAGTGGTGCAATTTCTTTATGTTGGAAAGTGAATAGTACAATAGATACCAAGATTATGCAAGTATTCAAGTTAACTGAACCAGTGATGCACAGGCTCATACAATGAAAATATTGGATCAAAGGACAAAACGAAGAGAAAATTGACAGTACGCTATTATGACCTAACAAATATTGAATAACATAGTGTAACCCTAACAAGTAGTGACAGATCTGAAGAACAAACTAGGTGGACTGAACTACTACTTTTTAACAAATAACTTTGCATATACTACTGCCTTAGCACCAAAGTGGAGTGTCCATGGCAAACAAGTTTCAGTTTCATACAACTAACAATTTTTTTGGTATGGTCAATACAAATACACGTACCTGCAGCCTCGACCAAGTAGCTGTTCAACCACTCCTCCCAAGTAGCTGTTCAACCACTCCTCCGGCGGCACGTCCCTAGTGCTGGTCGCCGCCATGAGCGGCAGCAGGTAGCTGGCAGCGATCAGCACGACGGCCACAGCCAGCGCCCACGGAACGCGCGCTCCGGACGGTCCACCTCGCCAGCCATGGTGCTGGCGCTGTCCCAGTAGTTGAGATTCCAGAACAGAGTGTTAGGAGCACAAGCAGCATGCTAGGAGCGGCAATAACACTTGATTATTCTTTTCTATAATAAACACAAAACAAGTACAAAATACTTGTGGATGTTGGACAGAAACCCCTAACAATATGGACAATGACATTTATGCACTGAGTAGTCATAGACTTAGGAAGTGAAACATGCATTCACAAAAAAAGAATGTAGTTATTATACTATCTAAAATGTGCAATTAGGAAAGAGGAGGTACTCATCAACATTCATTATGCTCTGGATATTTCGAAAGTGTGCACAAAGTTTTTTTTGGGTAAAATGCCTTAATTGCAGTACTTACAATTGCAATTGACATTATAAGAGTATGCAATTATAAAATTAAGGTTATTTTAACATAATACAGAACTAGCAAGTGCATTTAGCAAAGCTCACAAGCAAAAGGGCTCCATGTAGACACACCACTAGAAATCAAGGTCTAGGAGGAAGGGAATCCTAAAACTCAGTGCAGAGTGCAAGAAATCTGATCATATAGTAAGGGTACAAAATAAAAAGAAACTAAATATAACAAATCACCATGAAAATAAAAAAGTAAGGGTACAACAGTGGGAGGTCAGCAGGAAAATACAGTAGCCCAGCCTAGATAAATTCATTATAAAACAAACAAGTGCCAACCTCGATCCAATAACTACAGCATGCCCAATATCTCTAATGGAACTGCACTAATCGCATGGCGCATCAAACGAAGGAGCAGCATGCAGAAACAAATAATGTCAAGTTCAGTAGCATGCACGATTGTAATATTGTAAAATATTATATGTATCTCTCTTGTATTCGACATTGACACATTCAACACTAATGAGCTTAGAAAGACTATCATGATGGAACTGACTCATTATAGGTAGATGGTGATAACTTGTCTAAATAATTAGCATTACTTAGGTGAAACAGACGACAAAGATTTACGAACTGACATCAAAATTGTACATAGATGTGTAATAGTTGCAAATGAAATAAAACACTCGGATACAAATACAAATATTTCAAGTAATGATATGACATTGATTCTTTCAGGAAGAAGAGTGTTAAAGATTATTAGATATGCCACAATAGGTGGCACAGGAACACCAATGGTACCAAAGCACATCGACCAGTATAGGCTCCCGCAGATCCCAAAAAATGCACAACAATCATAGGCTACAATAATAGTGCTGGAGCACCTTAATTATCTATTCCAGCCACGGGATAATAAAGGAGGAGAAAATATCATCTTGAAGGGGCTGGACACGAATAAATGATTCCACACCGAATGGAACTTTTGTAATTGAACTAATGACTTATATTTAAATAGACGTGTCTTATACCAGTTACCAGACCCAACAACAGCAATGAACATGACTATTTTGCTACAGTAACAAAGCACTTAGCAAAGGAGATCCACTCGCAAGTGACAAGAGTGAAGAAAAACAACTTCTACTGAATCAGTCAGACAAACATTTTTTCCCACATGAGGAACAGAGAACAAGTTCTTATTGACTCTTTATTTGTCACCTCTCTACTAAGCTGATAAATGAGCTTATATTCGGACAGAATCTGAAATAAGTTTAGACAAGTACACGGAAAAAAAATGTTTAAAAAAGCGAGTTGGAACACCTGATGATCAGAGGGTGAACAAGAAGCCACAAGATTTATCAAAAGGGGGAACTAGCATCATTAGTATATCACTTAACCTGCATATTTTAATACCCTCTATATATATACCTAAGAACCAATGAATCATATAGTAGGCAGTATTCAAAATTACATAATATACCTAAGAACACATTCAAAATTGTCTTATTTCTAGATTCTAATTGCACAAAATTAGTGGTGTAATTTCTTTATTTTGGAAATGAAATAACACAATAGATACCAAGACTACACAAGTATTTAATTTACCTAAACCAGCGATGCATAGGCTTATACAATGAAAAATTTGGATCAAAGGATAAAACAAAATCAACAAAGTTCAACTACAGACAAGAGAAAACTGACAGTACTGTGTTACGATCTAACCAATATTGAATAACCGTGCAATCCAAGTAGTGACAGATCTGAACAAACTAGGTGAACTAAACTACTAATTTGCATATACTAGTGCGTTTACACTTAGCACCAAAGAAGAGTGTTAAGGGCAAACAAGTTTCAGATTCATACAACAATTTTTTTTTTGTTTGGTCAAAACAAATACAAATTTTGAAGGGTACTGAAAATCACAAGATTACATAATCCCTAACAAATTACAAACACAACTGTGTACAATCCTAGTGAATGCAAAACAAAAAACACAAACAATATGGATAAATTAACAACCAACAGTACAATTACAATATCATATTATGGAAATTGCATAAACCAGATTATGTAATTTTCTCATTGGATAATTGCATTCCTTGATATTAACCTAAATGATTCAAAAATAGAAGTACTGGCCAACCTATTGCAATCTGAATATTATAATAAGACGAATATCAAATCTAAATGTACAAGAAATTCTAGGAAAAAAATATTACCCCTTGTCCAATGTAGAAGAAAGAGCACGACTTATAGAACATAGAAACACTACGCACTTGTACATTATTTCCTCAAATTCTATTCCGGACAGCTTTTAACCAGTAGTGGTTGTAGGACCATTTCAGTTATTGCAACTAATTTGCAGTAGTGACAAAAATGGGGAGGGGAAAAGTGCATATTAAAAAAATATCAGACAAAAGGGTCCCTGTGCAATATGTCAGATGTAAACAAACCTGCTAGGTGCTAACCTGGTTGTGCATTCTATTCCCTGGGCAATTGAGAGGCAGAGCCTTGGATATCTTGTTAGCTACATGAATGCAACAACTCTCATGCTAGACTGCTGACTGACTTTGTAAATTATGGCTACACAGCTAAGTTGGAGGAACCTTTTTTTTTCCCCTAACATAGCCATATAAAATTTAAGGATCAGTAATGCCAAACTACAAGTTGTACAACATGCATGCGTGATTATCACCGTAGGATCCAAGTTCAGGAATATAAATGCAGGAAAAATTCGGTGTTATTGAATGAACATCAACTTAGGTGAAACACACAACATAGATTTATGCACGAACGCCGGAATTACAAAATTTGAAAATTGCGATTTCTAGTACATAGATGTGTGATTATTGGAAATAAAGTAGTTACAAATCCATGTCAAATAACTTCTGAATTATATACTCAGATACCTCCAAGTTCAGATGTAAAATCGTTGTCATCTTGAGTTATGGTTAAGAAATACAAGGAAACAGTTAAATAAAGATGTACTGTTTTAGGCTTAACAAAGAAGAGATTGAAACAAAGAGGTAGCAGATAAAAAATGATTATTTCAACATCTAAAAGGGCGCAGTACACAATAATATGTGGAGGAAATTCCTTATTTGGCCCTAGTAAAGTTCCTGGTTCCTTCTTTGGCCTAAATTGAAAAAAAGTTACATATATGACCTAAGTTGCAACTTTCATTCCTTTCTTGGCCCTTCCGTCAATTTTTAGTGCTAACGGTGTTAAGTGTGGGTTCAAATGATCTTTATACCCCTGACATGAAATAATTTCAAAATTTCGGAACAAATAAATAATTTCGAAGTTATAATTCGGGAACAAATAAATTATTTCGAAATTGTAATTTCAGAACAAATAAATAATTTGGAAATTGAATTTTAATTTTGGAACAAATAAATAATTTTGAAATTGTAATTTCGGAACAAATAAATGAATTCTAATTTCAGAACAAATAAATAATTTTGAAATTGTAATTTTGGAACAATAAATAATTTCAAAATTGAATTTTAATTTCGGAACAAATAAATAATTTTGAAATTGTAATTTCAGAACAAATAAAAATTTTGAAATTGAATTTTAATTCGGAACAAATAAATAATGTTGAAATTGTAATTTCGGAACAAATAAATAATTTCGAAATTGAATTTAATTTTGGAACAAATAAATAATTCTGAAATTGTAATTTTGGAACAAATAAATAATTTCAAAATTTTGGAACAAATAAATAATTTTAAAATTGAATTTTTACACTTTGAATCATGTCAGGGGTATAAAGGTCATTTCAACCCACACTTAACACCGTTAGCACTAAAAACTGGCGGAAGGGCTAAGAAAGGAATGAAAGTTGCAACTTGGGTCATATAGGTAACTTTTTTTCAGTTTGGGCCAAGAAAGGAACCAGGAACTTTACTAGGGCCAAATAAGGAATTTCCTCTAATATGTGAAACATGCTCATTCATCAGATTACACACAACATTGTCAAAGACTTTTAAGTTGCCACATTTCCAGATCACAGAAAAAAGTAGCCGAGTGCTGGTTTGTAAAAGTGGGGTGTGTTTAAACAATGCAAAGCCAAAATGTCGACATAGAGCTTAATTCTTCTAGGAAGTTGGGAGGTGTGGCAGTCCTTGAACCTTTAATCAACTAGATGTATGATAACTGTACAGTAAACAAACTAGTGTTCAGTCGTTGCAGCTAGTGTTGTATATAGTACGACATATCATCCACAGCCAGAGGAAGGCAGGAATGAGTGCACAAACTGCACAAATGAGTGCACTGAGCCGCTGAATGCAATCAGCAGAATTGAAGAAGCCTAATAGTGCTCTAAATACGAAATGGGTAGCCATGAATCTCAATATAACATGACAAAATTATTGAAACCTAGGCAAGATACCTAGGAGAGATGGGGGCAAAAAAACGAGCAACAATCACACACCTGCTTGGACAAATCCGTCGGAATCCTCGCCTTGAAACCTCAACACCGCAAAATCCCCATCGCGAAACCTCGACGCCGCCAGATCCCTACCTCGAGACCTCGGGGACGACAAATCGGTGCCGGCCAACAAACACGGGGCCAACAGATCGCCGCCGTGGTTACCCGGCGGACACAAGCTTCAAATGCGTCGGCGATGAGTCGCCGCCGCAAGCTCCTCTTCCTCCTCGCGGGCCAGTCCAACATGGCCGGCCGCGACGTCGCGCCGTCCCCGCTCCCGCCCCCGTTCCACCCGCACCCGCGCGTCTCCGCCTCGCCGCTTCCCGCCACTGGGTCATCGCCGCGTCGCCGCTCCACGCCGATGGGCGAGAGCAGGATCTGGATGTGGGACAGGGGGGGCCGCCGCCGGCAGGGCGCGCGCCGCCGTGGACACGGACCCTGCGCCTCTCTCTCCTCCGTCTCTCTGTGTGTGTGTGGCAACGCGAAATGTGCGAACAAGATGGGGAAATTTTGGGTAGCTAACCGGGTTCGGTTGGATCCTATAATGATTGCGGGCCCGATTAACAGATGACGGGTGCGCTGCTGGCTTCCATCACGCGCACGAAGTTAGACGCAGATCCGACGCACCATACGTCGCTTGAAAGAGAACAAGATTTCAAGCACTTGTACAAAGTAAATAAACTTGTATCTCTCCGTTACTCTGTTCCATGCCGGCAAGCCGCACAAGGCTAGCTCTCCTGGTAAGTGGTACATCACGATGCGCGGGAAACTCGTCGCCGTCTGGCGCCGACGATGAGCTGTGTTGCCGCCGACGCCGTGACGACGGCCGGCGAGGGACGCTACCGTCCTCAGAGTGTTCGCCTCCGGGTTGTAGACGTGCGCCGCCTGAGCCGAGGTCGTGAGCAGCAACTTCCTCTTCTCCCCGGGCCGTCGTCATCGTCGCCCACGCGTGGTTGGTGTACGCCAGCGCCAGCGGGACGAAGCCGAGCCTCGCGGCGGCGAGTGCCTGGTGCGGTCTAGGAAGGCCGGCGACGAGGTCTCGGCGTTCCAGAAGCGGCACACGCACCGGAACCGCGCCACCGACCTCGCCGGCAGCAGCAGGAGGATCTCCCTGACCAGGTCGTTCGGCAGCGAGACGCGCGGCGCCGTGGCAGACTCGGACGTCTTCATCTTCTTCGTTTGCTGATCCTGCGCCGTGGCGTCTTCCGAGCGCCGCCGGAGGCGGCGCATGCGTATCCCCCCCATCGTACGGCGATTGGATGGCAGCCACAAAGGAAACGTACGATCTAGGAAAACAATTTCGGTGAAATTTCACCGAAATTTCTGAAATTTCGTGTCTATCGGTGGGGTCCGAAAAAAAAAACATTTCCGCCAAAATTTTTCAGCCAAATTTAATCAACGGCCCGAATTTCCCGCCCAACTGGCCAGCACTGCCCTTTTACCTCCCCAAATCCTAAATAACCTCATTTTTGTAGTAGCTGACTTGTTAGTATTACAACACATTGATAGTAGTAGCATGTTGCCAGCTATCATGCTTGATATTGTGTTTCGAACTATGAACACGCCTAACGTGCTATGAACTTGTGAAATATTTATCTTGTATATTCATTTCATATACAATTGTGATGTTTAATGATCTGTGACAGTTTTTAGTGAATTTTAGAAAAAAATTTCAAAAATTTAATTTTTTTGAATTTGATTCCGAAATTTCCGAAATTCCCGAAATTTCATGTTTATCGGTGACCTCCGAAAATTTTTTTCTTCCGAAATTGTTTTCCTAGCGTACGATGCGGAAGGATTTCTGCTAGAGTCCAACATACATACGTACAGACTATTCTTCCCCATATTTATTTACTTTGTATAAGTGCTTGAAAATTTGTTCACGTTCAAGCACCGCGTGAGGCGTCCGATCTGTTCTGAAGTTCGTGCGTGTGATCAATCACAAGTTCACAACACTCGCATCGTCCACAAGAGAGCGACTGGGGGGGGGGGGGGGGGGGGGGGGGGGGGGGGGGGCTGCGGCGGCGATTTGTCGTCGGCGAGGCGAGCGAGGGCAACGACGGCGTGATGACGAGCCTGGCGGCGCTGGAGTACATACACGTGCACAAGACGACACGGTTCATGGAGGCCGCCGAGGTGTGCGGCGACGGACAGGACTAGCGTGTGTGCCGGTACGCGCGCGCCGTGGGAGCTCTTGTTCCAGGTGGTGGACGACGTGCTGGACGATCTGTCTGTCACCGTTTTGGGGCGGCGTCCATTTTGCCGTCGCGTCGATTCATTCATCTGCGGCTACCTGGCGGGGGGCCTTTTACTGTTTTGTCCTTCTTCCAAATTGGCTTTAGAGATTTACCCCTCCTCACCCCTTTAAGCTTGCAACTCCTACAAATGCTCTCCCCCGATCTTGCTGCCCACACGAGGTAGCCAGCTCGCTGCTCCATCCGGAATTATAGCTCTCACTGAACACATGGTCCATGAGTGCAATATTATCATGGTTTACTGCACCTGTTGTATCCATGACTCTCCCCAGTGCTTCTGATCCCGCCAGTGTCTCCTCTCTCACAGCCGCTACTGGAGAACTACTAGTTGTAGTAGTGATTGTACTAGTGGTTGCCGTCGTGGCCTGATCCTTCGATTCTTCCTTAACATTTGGTTGCTTCTGCTTCTCGTTCTGTGAGCTCTTTGAACCTGAGCCGCTGCTGCCATTCTTGCCGTGGTGATTCCGAGTTGACCCAGCGAGCGCATTCTTAGGGTCCGTTTGGCAACAAGAAACGATTCGGTTTCTGGGTTGAAACACCTGAATCGCTACCAAAGAGCAATTTCTCGAAACGTTTCCGGCGCGAAACGGAGCGAATCGTTTCGCTTTTTTTGCCTGCACTCTCGAAACACCCAAAGTGGTGTTCCGCGAGGTGAAACGGCTCACCCGACCTACCCTCCCCATCGGGTTCCACGAAATTACGGAAAATTGCCATGGCTCCTTGCTACTCCTGATTCAAGATCCATCTGCTTCGCACTAGCCAGGTTGCCGTCGTCCGGGATGACGAGCAATTGCATTGACGTTGGTGGCCTCCAGCAAAATTAAGACGAGAATGGAGATGCGAAGGACACTAGCAACCGATTTTAGTGGTCAATGTTGTGAGATGGTGGAAGATTTGGAGTAATCATGGAGGCAGGTTGGAGCGGGGACGAGTCTACAGGGGAGAAAAGAGTCCTAGGGAAGAAGACGATTGCAGCTTGGACTAGCAGATAAGGTTAGGGAGGAGTACGCGTAGTACGCAACAAATGGGCTTGGTGTGTTACCAAATTTGCAGCCCATCGTCTAGTTTACTACCCTTTTTTTTCTCCTATTTTTCTTTATTAATTGTGATAGAGCGTTACATTACGATTTAGATATTGTGTGAAAAATCAACACATGCATCATACGTAAAGTGTTTATGAGGAGAATTGTTAAATCATTGCGAGCATATGGATGATAACATGTATTTTGCCATTTTTAAATTGTATATTAGAGACTTCATTACATATTATAATGTACTAGAAATAACAAAAGCTAACCAAGGGTAAATGAGTCATTTTGATCATCCTTCTTTCTTTGTTGAAACTGAAACCAGACAACTAGCCAAACGATTTCTGAAGTGATTCTGTTTCAGGTTGTGAAACGTTTCTGGATTGGAACTGAAACGTTTCTGATTCTCGATGAATCTGGAGCTGTACCAAACGCACCCTTACATGTACCGGCTCGTGCCTCCGGCGGAAAACCCGTTGAAAGGCGTATGCCAAGTGCTCGTCGCGTTCGCTAACAAGGTGAACGTGAGCGTCCCTGACGATGCGGCCGAGCTGTACGAGGAGGAGCATGTCAAGACCCCGTTGCTCGAGCCAGCTTCGCGCGGCGAACGGCTGGACCACACCGACGAGTTCAGGTGCCTGGACAAGGCTGCGGTTGTCACGGCCGCGGACCGGGAAGGCGGCGGCGAGGCGACTCCACCTCCTGGAGGCTGTGGACGGTGACGCAAGTGGAGGAGCTCAGGACGCTGCTGCGGCTGATCCCGATGTGGCTCACGTCGGCCGTGTACTTCGTCGCCAACTCGCAGTCGCAGACCACGTTCGTGCAGCAGGGCACCATGACGTACCCCAGGATCTCGGGCGGCATCGTCTCCGTCCCGGCCGCGTCGCTGGCAAGCGTCGAGACGGTGTTCGTGATTGCCTCCGTCGCGCTCTATAACAGGGCCGTGGCGCCCGCGGAGGCGTTCACGCCGCTGCAACTCATGGGGCTCGGCCACGCGGAGGCGCGCAGGCTGGGCGCGGCCGTAGCCGAGGCGCCGCTCGTGAGCATCGCGTGGCTGCTGTCGCAGTACGTCGCGATGGCCGTCTCGGACGCGTTGCTGTAACAACATTCCTCACAAATATTTTCAACAAAAATCATGCACAAACTTCACAGTTTGTATTTTGAAAACAAAACCAAAGTAGATCTTAAACTTAGACAAAAGTGAAATTCTGAGCCGTAAATCAAACTAGGAGAACTGATTATTTCAAGTGCAACCATAAAGGAAATCAACTCATCATGTTTCAACAATTCCAATCATGGAAGCTGCATGCTCCCTGCCGTGTTGACGCTCTTGATGTGATTGTTCGAAAAAAAAAAGGCTCTTGATGTGTGTGTGTGTGTGTTTATTTTTATTTATTTTTATTTACAAGCGAAGGAATTGAACAGTGCGTGCAGATCAGTCAAGTCTCACAACCTTGATCTCGCCCTTACCCTGTTCCATGCCGGCAATCCGGACAAGGCTCTCCTGGTACATCATGATGCGCGGGAACTCGTCGCCTTCTGGCGCCGGCGAGGAGCTGTTGCCTCCGACGACGCCGTGACGTCGACGACCGACGAGGGACGCCACCATCTTCAGAGTGTTCGCCTCCGGGTCGTAGACGTGCGCCGCCTGAGCCGAGGTCGCGAGCAGCAGCTTCCTCTTCTCCCCCGGGCCATCGCCGTCGCTGTCGCCGTCGATGTACCTGAGCGGGACGACGAGCCACGGCCTTGTCAGCTGCTGCTTCGTCACGCGGCGCCCTGTCAGGTCGACGCGGTAGTCCAACGACCACGTGCCCGTCTCGTAGCTCTGCAGCTTCCACACCTCGAGCTGGCCGGGCACGTCGCTGCGGCGGCGGACGTCGCGCACCACGCACAGCCGGCCGTCGAGCTCCGCCAGCATCGTCCCGACCGGCGGGACTACGGCCCGGCCGCTCCCGGACATCCTGCCCCGGCCGCGCAGCAGGTGCTCGTGCGGCAGCAGCGGCTTTTCGTCGCGGTTGTACGGCACGAGGTCGGCCGTGACGAACGGCGGCTGCGTGACCTGGCGGAACGACTCGCCGGCGAGCGAGAAGGAGAGCACGCCGTGGGGTTGGTCCGCGTACAGGTAGTGCGCCCTGAAGCTCCAGTGGAGGCACCCGTCCGCGAACACCGGGTCCAGGTGGTGCTCGATCATGGCGTCCTCGGTGAAGCCCAACGTCGCCTCCGCCTGATCGCCGGCGGCGGCCGGCGCCCTCCTCCAGCCTCCGGCGTCTCCTAAAGTGAGCACTCTGGCGTGCCCAGCTCGATGCTCACCTCCACCACCTTGTACTCCCCGGCAGCCGCGTCGAAGCCGAGGCCGGTCACGAGGCAGGACCCGGGCGGGCCGAGCTTCTCCTGCGACGGAGGGAGTTGGAGGACCTCGCCGGTGGTGGGGCTCCACACGCAGTACGCCCCGGCGTCGGCGCAGTACCTCCTGACGAGCACGAAGCCGCGGCAGGATTTTGCGCCGATGAGCCGAGGGCAGCGTAAGCACTTGAGCCTCATCGGGCTGACACGCATCGTCGTCAACGCGTGGTAGGTGTGCGCCGGCGCCAGCGGAACGAAGGCGAGCTTCGCGGCGGCGAGCGCGCGGTGGCTGTCCAGGAAGGCCGCCGACGAGGTCTCGGCGTTCCAGGAGAGGCAGGCGCAGCGGAACCGGGCGATCGACCTCGCCGGCAGCCGCAGGAGCACCTCCATGATGAGTTCGTTCGGCAGCGAGACACGATGAGGCGCCGTGGCGGGCTCGGCCGTCTTCATCTTCTTGGCTTGCTGGTCCGCCGCGGCGTCTTCCGAGCGCTGCTGCCGCCGCCGCCGCCGGTGCGTGCGTATCCCCATCGCACGGCAGTTGGATCTTGGATGGCAGCCGCGAAGGAAACGTCAGATGAGGAAAGGATCTTTGCGTTTTTCCAGAGTCCAACAAATAGAGACTATCCTTTTCTTTTTTTTCCCTCTAAAAGTGGCATGTCAATAAGTGCAACAACTTGTTTCGGTGGGTGCAAATAGGTCACGCTTCTTGTAAAATTCTCAAATAAGTCATATATTTTGTTTAAAGTTGTGCAATTAACATCAAAAGTTGACTCCATAGCTGATACGCGATGACATGGCGTCCACGTTGGCTGGAAGTGGACGTGGATTCCTTATTCCGGCTCGTACACCTGTGCGCGCTGCTCCGAGGTTCTAATAGCATCTTCCTCTTCTCCCCGGGAGATCGGCAGTGGACGTACCCTGAGAGCGACAGCGAAGACGGCCCCCTTTTCGAGCCATATTCATGGTTTGTGGGAAATTGTAAAATCATCGCGTGAATTTTATTGGCCCCAGTTATGGCCGGGGCCAACAGGATCTGGAGCACGATCCTCAATAGTCAGTCCTTGTGCACTCATGTCGTGCACTTGCTTTGTACACTGTCCGAACAATTTCTATGTCTAGCAAAATAGATCACGTGAAACAACTGCTGGCTTCTTTCTTCTTCAGGAGAGGCAACAACCACTGGAAGAAGGTCGATTGTCGACGGTGAGGTCCGGTTGGATGAGTGTTGGTGACCATCAAATGGATTCGTTGGGAAATGTAGAAGATAAATATGTGATCAGTTTTGTTCCACGCCATGAATAATTTAACAAATTTTATGATTCTGCGGCTATGGTTTGGAATTGAAAAAAAAATGAAATTCAGGATGGGGCCATGCCCCCGTGAGGGATGGAAAGCGGAGAGAGTGTTGCAAGCCGTAGGATGCCTTTCATCGGATCGGACGGGTGAACAAAGCGGCTGCACCGCATGACAGCACAAACGGAAATGGTGACTATCGAGGATCTTGTGATGCGATCGACATCCATTTTCTTTCGTATTCACATCTGCTGAATCCGTCCAAGATGGCAAAGCGCCGCCGCCAGCCGAAGGCCCGCGGCGCCGGCAGGCGGCACATCACAAACCATGGGGAGGCGGCGATGGATCCGGTCCTTCCGCCGCTGCCAGACCAACTGGCTGAGGACATCTTCCTGCGGCTGCCGGTCAGGTCCCTGGCCGCTTCCCGCTGCGTCTCGCCGTCCTGGAACGGCCTCATCTCCTCGTCCACCTTCGCTCGACGCCACCGCGAGGCCGCCGCGGCGCGCGCCGGCGTCGCCCCGCGGTTCGTGTCCGTCCGGTCGACCTCAAAGAGCACACCCACCTTCGCGTCGCCTCGCCCCAGGAGACGTTGCCCCGGCCCTCGCCGTGCGAGGGCTGTCCCCTCGTGTTCGCCGGCGCCGGCGGGGCGTGCGGCGGCGCCGTCCTCGTCGGCCGCCCCTGCGAGGGAGAATTCTTCGTTTGCAATCCGTCCACCGGCGGCGCGCTACGCCTGCCCCCGCGCCGCCCGCCGTGGTACTTCGACAGCGCCGGCCTCGGCTACGACGGCGTCCAAGACAGGTACAAGGCCGTGCTGCTCGAACGCGCCGCGGGCCACCCGCCGCCGCGCTGGTGGGTGCCGAGGCTGCAGTGCAGCGTCGTCACCGTCGGCGCCGGCGGCCAGCGGCGCTGGCGGGCGCCGCGCGGCCGGCGGACGCCCATCATCTGCGACGACGCGCTCGTGTCGGCGAAGACGGACCCGGTGTTCGCCGACGGACGCCTCCACTGGATGCTCATGTCGCGGGAGGAGGAGAACATTGTACGCGGCAACCAAAACGGCGTCCTCTGTTTCGAGCTCGGCAACGAGTCCTTCCGCCGTCTCCCGCTGCCGCCTTTCGCTGAAGATGATAACCTCCCATGGCCGGAGTACGTGACGATGGCCGAGGTCGACGGCCGCCTCTGCGTGGTGCGCGACCTCTGCCGCCCGCGAGGGGGCCTCGCTAGGTTCGAGTTGTGGATGCTGCGCGACTACAAGTCCCTGTCGTGGTCGTTGGACCGCCGCATCGATATGACGGAACTGACGAGGCCATGGGATGGCGACTTGTTCGTGGTCTGCTACGCCGGCGACAAATCCTCTGGCGAGAGCAGGAAGATCCTCCTGGCGACCACTGGCGCTGCGCAGAGGGCGTACATGTATGAACCTGACACCAGGGAGCTGCGCATCGTGGAAAGGAGGAATGATTACGGTGTGCAACAACAGATGCGCCTTGTGCTCTACCAGGAGAGCCTGTTGCAAGTGGATGGCATGGAGTATGGTGGCAACAGTGACATCAAATTCACGTTCACGGATGAAAGCAGAAGCAGTGTTAGGTATCAAATTAATTGGCAAGAAATTTTTGAGGACATATATGCACAAGAAGGACTTGAAGATTAAAGCTTAGCTTGTGTTTGTTCAGGAGAGGCAGACAGTTGATCGTTGCATTCGTGACTTGCTGGTTGGAACAGACAGTCTGGTCTTTGTCTGGGTTGATGGCAATGAAGTTTATACAAGACGTTTGCGTGTGGGACTAGTCCGAAGCAAAGAAGCGTATGCAGCTTGGAGACAAAATGTGTGCGTGGTTTTTCAGATTAAGATTGTCATTTTAAAGTTAGAAATAGGATTGTCTTTAAATACCCAGGTCCGGGTAGCAAGAAAACCAGAGAAAATCAATCAATACTTCGTTTGCTTTGCATATGTTATTTCGTTCTTTGTTCCTTTGGTGCTTTGACGAGAAAAGCTCTCGGTTTTCCCTACGAAACTGGGAATTCCTTGCTGGTTTGTCATGCAAACCAGTCACTACTGTTGCGAAAGTACAGTAATTACCTCATTGTTGCTTCTGGATCTAAATCGCCGGGTACTGGTCATCCAGCTAGATGATGCATTAGACTTTTATGCAACACAAAGTAAGTCTTTACATATGCATTGTGTTCATAATTTTCTCTTAGGATTTAGTTTTTTTCCTTATAAATTGTTGGAAAAACTTGTCAAGACTTGTTTCTTCTTATAACTAGTAAAAATGCACGTGCGCCACGCACGTGTCCGACCAAATGACCTCACTTGGCAGGACTTTATCATACAAAGAAAATAATATGATGTACCGTGGACGTACAATAAAAAAACACACTTCTCACACATCATTGCATTTAAGTACCAACTCGACATTAACACGACAAAATCGAGAATCTAATAAAATAACGATATTGTTTGAATTTAAAGACGTTAATTGACTTTGAGACATAAAAGACATGATGTGGCGCATAGTTCTAACCCATTGTCGGTAATGATAGCGACCATATTTATTTGAGAGTCTTCATTTTATTGCACCCTCAAAGCACATTCATATCTTTCAGGCGGTCACGACCAAGCTGACGTGCTTGATTAGGCGCATTTGTTAGACGCCTTTGAAATCCTCGCCAGTTTTAGACAACCATGGAGTGTTACATAGGCAACCGAACTTACAATAACAGAGTAAGCAGTAACAAAATTAAGTCTTACAATCAGACATCATTAGTGTACAAATATACAATAATTAAGAGTTTAGGACATCCTTGTATACAATATTCTTCGTGCTTTTCACCGCAGGGTCCAATAATTTATTGGGTTTGGCGAGGACCCTAGTTGTCTTTCGCGACACACCCCTGGACAACGCGACATAGAGCTGACCATGCGAAAACACAGGTTCAGGCAGATACACACCGACGTGAGGGATGGTCTGTCCTTGAGCTTTGTTAATTGTCATTGCGAAGCTTAGACGCACAGGGAATGTATCCTTTTGAATTTGAAGGGGAGTGTCAAATCCTCAGATGGCGAAAGAGGTATCCTCGGAATGAACACCCTCTTACCAGCATGCTGACCACCAACAATTTCCGTGTCAATGGCGTTGTTCTGAAATCCCCTGACCACCAAGCGTGTGCCATTACACAGGCCGTTGTGCGGGTCTAGGTTGCGCAGCAAGATTAGAGGACAATTAATCTTGATCTTCAGCTCGTGAGGTGGCAGCCCATTCGGCGTAAGAGAGTTTAGAAAGTCAATTGGGTAATTGTTGGTCTGGTCATCCTCCACAGAGTCAAAGCTGTAAAACACTTTGGAAGGGCCCGGAAACGTCTCAATCATCTTGGAGTTGAGTTGATCAACGTACTCATTCTTCGTTGATAGGATAGCACGAGAACTCATGTAAGCGGCGTCACTGACATTAGCCAAGAGATCAGGGAAAATGTCTGCAACAAGGTTGTCAATACCTTTCTCTTCATCGTACTCAATAACAATCTCCTCCGGAAGACGATATAATCATCCCCAACTGACTCTTCAACTCCATCACCAACTCTGAGAAGATATTGTGAGAACTCTGGGTCTGTCTGTGCACGCATGTTTTGAATGAGCCTGATCTTGCGAATCCGCTCCCATATGTAGCTTCTCTGCAAGGTGGCATTGGTGATCTGAGCTCTAGTTCCCCGTGGAACCACAGGAAGAACCTGTCTGAAATCTCCTCCAAGCACCATAATCTTACCACCAAACGGTTCATCGCAGCTCATGATATCTTGCAATGATCTATCAAGACACTCAATGGATTGCCTCTTTGTCATCGCAACTTCATCCCATATCAAGAGACGGGCGGAACGAAGGAGCTCAGCAGTACCACTCTGCTTTGTGAAGTTGCACATGCTTTCATCGCTGATTTTAATAGGTATCTTGAATCTGGAGTGTGCTGTCCGACCACCGGGCATAATAGATGCCGCTATGCCAGATGTAGCAGTAGCAACGGCTATAAAACCTATAGAACGTACAGTTGCGATCAAGGCCTTGTAGAGATACGTCTTTCCAGTTCCTCCGGGACCATCAACAAAAAACACTTGACCTTTTTCCGAAGTCACATGATCCATGATCTCATCAAATGCTGCCCTCTGCTCAGCGTTGAGTGTCTGCACAATTTTCAAATGGTCTTCATCGAAGCCGAGTGCATACTCCTCATTCAACTCCCTGTAGTGGTCCCTTTCTTTACGTCCTGGAATGAGGAAAAAAATACACAATTAATATTTTTGGTACAGAATTTTTACGTGGTAGACTGTAGCTAGCAAACATCGCAACAACTAATCTTTCATAAATATTTTTGTGTTCACATAGAAAGAATAGCAGTCAAGATCAGTCGACATGTTATCTAACAAAAACAAAATGAACAGAGCACATGTCAAATGAAATGCAAATTTTAGCATCAGGTATATGACCCAGATACTAATCAGGCTGGGCAATATAAGGAGAACCGATGAAAAAAAATGATATATAAGTATACATTTGAACAGAGCACATGTCAAACTGAAATGCAAATTTGTGCATTAGGTATATGATAGAGATACTAACCATGATGGGAAATAGGAGAACCGATGAATGCAAAAGCTATGTACTTATAGTTCTTTATTCATGAATGCAAAAGCTATCGCGTTGTTTTATTTTTCTAGCTGAAATGTTATATGAAGAGACATGCAATTTTTTGCCGTATAGAACACGGCACATGTTATCTGACAAATTCAAATTTAACAGAGCACATGGCAATCCGAAATGCAAATTCCCAGGCTACATATACTTGTTAAGGGTGTGGTGCCATAATAGAAAACCAAACTCACATTGAAATATGCTAGTCTAAATTTTCGTTTCACTGACACGAAGGCAACGGGTAGACAATTTCAAATGAACTGTTGTATGACCAATCAACTGTAAATTTGTTACTTGCATAACATGCATTTTCTATCTAAAAAATTGCGACCACCCAAACCTTGCGTCTGCCACATCACGAATTCAGGTTACTAAAATAATACTTGGCAATCACATACAGAACCCAAACTGTGAACTCTGCTAAACATCGCTACAGTCTGACAGAGAGCTTATTCTTAATTATAATGTGGAGTGGGTTGGCACATGTATCTTAAATAAAATGTTCAGTTCAAGTCGGTAGCTAGTGTTTGAGAGAAATGAGGTTATATAAACAAACATTCTCAAATACTCCACTTGACAGTATGTCGATATCCCAGATTTGAAACAATATTAAATTTTATTTATGATATAGCCAATAATGAAATGAAAAACTCGATGATTGAGGGTGACTGATTACCTTTTTCGTCCAACTTGGGTAGGCTGAAGCCATCCAGATCCTTGCCCATTGATTGAACACATCGCTCAATATCCAAGAGTACCCGCTGCTCCACCTCATGGGGATCGGAAATTGTCCGCCGAATGTCCTCAGAGAGTGAATCAAAATGCTTTTCCCACAGCTTCCGAATATTATTTGCCTCAGAAAAAACCATGATTATAGCAAACAATTGTCGGAACGAGCTAGGCATTTTCCATATAGCCACTCTGTTAAGGTATCGTCCAAATAAGAATCAGATAGAAGAAGTCCTGCATGGTCACATGCTTCTCTAAAGGTCTCATATGTTACTCCATGAATAGTTCTCAAACTCTTGAACAACGTAACGCCCCTCACATGGGTCAACAAAAGCTGAAGGTAGTACCGTTCCCCTTCAGATGGGCTTGCATGTACAAGACGGCCAATTTGAGCTCGTTGTTTTCTCCATTGCCAACACTTTTTTGATTTTTTCCAAGTAAACCATTCGGGGAACTCTATGTACAGGAATTTGCGAGCTTTGGGATCCGCCGCATTGGTCTTAAACCACTCGGTCAACATTGATCTCTGGTTCTTTGGGTCTTTGGCAACTTCATTCAAGTCAGAGGTTGATTTGAATGAAACCATGTGCATCCCCTCAAGATGAACCGCAAGTTGTAAAACAGGAGGCGAGACATAGTAGAGAGGGAACCGATATAGCCTGTATGCAGCCTCTGACGGTGTTATACATCTTGCATCTCGGTACTGTTTGATTTCATTAACCACGGTATCTTCATTCTCTGACTTGTCGACCGAGAAAGATGCACGATCATGGCCTTTGTAGATGTATTTGTAGAGGTACTTGACAGACTTAATGCTGCAGGAGATCTCCACATTGATGTGACAATTGTATCGCATAAGTAAGGTGGGGTTGTAGACAACTAGTTACTGTGCATGTGCGACACGCACACGCGAATATTTATCAACACTACATAGTTTGATGTGGTTGTAACATCACTATAGAAAATAAAAAATAAATAAAATACATAATTATATTATTTGAATAATCACATTATTAATATATAATGTGATACATATTTTTCTAACATTTGGGTAAGTGTAATTAATAATCACATCATGAAATTTGTATACTATAACCAAAGCAAAGCTCAATGGTATGTAGTGGACCACATGAACAATATCACGGTTTGAAGCACCTCATTCAGTTGAATCCCGTCTCATTAGATTGCATTCTTTCGTTGGTTCTGGTCATGATGAATTCTGTTTTGATGGAAAGTTCACCTATGAACATATATACCTCTCTTTAAGACTGACGGCATCTTTTTTTTGTTATAATATGTTAATTAATATAGAAACTTGAATAGTGTTGTCTACGTTGCGAGAAAAAAAATTATTCCCTTAATAAGTTTTTAAAACCTTCATGACACTAAAGGCTAAATTAATGTGATGGTCTAGACATAGCACATCAAAATGAACAGTCAGCAACTCTTTGTCACTGTTGAGTTTGAGAAAATACGAAGGTAATAATCAGAGATATGATCGTGTTCTCTGGCAATGTTTTATTATACCAAGCCCTTTTATCATATACAATACATTAACTTTTCTTGAGCCATTCCTTTTTAACTAAAGTGTTTATGAATATTTTTTACAAAACTAATGTACAAAAATGTCAAATGGTATTATGGTTCATCTCTCGCTTAAGGCATTACTCTGTTAGCTTTACACACAAGTGGGCTCCAAACTCCCTAAGCGGTTCAGGATCATCATCAAAGGGTCACTACCGCCTGACAAATGCCTTAAGTGTCGCATAGACCTTCGAAGAAACTTGTCTTGGCAGCCTGTTCTCGAGTACGGGCATTCATAATCTCGAGCCCTGCACGAACTAAGATGTGAGAGCAGCGCTCCCTCCTCATGGCACCGCCGTTGCCATGAGCATTCTCTACTCAGGGGACACAGATCTCGGGACAAGTTCATACTGAGTAGGAGCTGGACACAATATCTGCTTCCTTGCATCTTTATGCACCACCTTAACACGTCCACCTGACAACCTGAATTAAATCCACCAATATCACATTAGAAACCTGCATGAAAGACAACACGGCATAGTTTTGATATTTATCAACACGACATAGTTTGCGGTAGTTGTGACATCACGGTAAAAACAAACAGTAAATAAAAGATATATAATTATATCAATCAAATAATCACATTAAGATAAAATGTGATACATATTTTTGTTGATATTTTGGTAAATGAAATTTTATTTCTAATAAACTTGTATACTATAACCATGGCAAAGCTCATGGACCAAATGAACAATATCACGATTTGAAGTAATCCCATCCAGTTGAACCTTGTATCATGAATTTTATACCTCATTCTTTGATTTTAAGCAACTGATTGTTTTTAACAACACAATTAATCAAGGAAAAGAGCAAACTATATAATAACCAGTTTTAGGTGATGGAAAAGAGCATACATCTTGAAAAAAACTGAAGTTGAGTGCCACTATTCGCAACCCTTTCGACGATTCTCCTACTACTATTCGCAGTGGTGAGTATATGTTTCTGATTATTAAAAATTTGTGTACCCTAATAAATTCTAGCTGTACCAAAAAAATTAATGAAACTGAACTCAATATAACACTATTTCAGGTGCAAATAAAAAAGATAGTGCCCACGGAACTGAACAAACTGAAGAAAATGAGAATTGCACCGGTTCTGAAGATTTAGTGACAACTTGTGTAGACAGAGTATACAACTTGGCGTTTCTGACCTCAACTATCTGGCCATCATCCCTTCGCCTGTATATTGGGTACAAGTCTTTCCCTTGCTGTGTGGCTTCACAAAACTGGCGAGGGTAATGAAATCGACATTGTCCATCTATCATACATGGGCAATCCTTGTTGAGAACACCACAAGGGCCATGCATCATGTGTTTGCAAACGAGATCGTGCAAAACCGGGTACTTCTTCTTGTCCGGGATTTCAGCAGATATTTTCCTGTCATACTCATCTGGACATTTTAGCTTACTCGCTTCTTTCATAATCAATAAGAAATGCTCATGTGGCAGACCCCTCTTTTGGAACTCCGTGACATGAGCATAGGCAGCAACCTCACCAAAATGTTGTTTCTTAACCAAAAATCCTCACAATCTCGCAGTTTCGCTTTGTACACTCGTGCCACAACTTCAGGACGGTCCTGTGGAGTCTGGCCTGGCAAAAGCTCCTGGATTACCTCAGGCCAATACGGATTGCACGTCATAGTTATGAAATAATCCGGTTTCCCGTAACGCTGCACTAAGGTCATTGCATCAAGAACCTCCGTTGCACATCACGGTCACAACCAGTCATGGACCTAGGTAGGACAATTCTTTTGCCAGTCAGCGATGCCCTTGCCTCCCCGTTGCAAGAGTGTCGAGAACTCCCTGTATAGGTACATCCCAAGTTAGTAGAGAAAATTTCAATGACCAACGCAAGCAATGAGATGCATATATTATGTACTTAAAAATTATAGGATAGTAGCATGAGTAGTTTTAAGCACATATGAGACAATATGTTAGTAGGCCAGATAAACATGAATAATCGTATCTGCAGTGGGACATTGAATTTATTTGCAGCACGAACAGAGCACATTGTGTGTAACATAATAACAGCCTACATAGCAAATGGTTCTTTAATTACACAAAATAATACTCACTGTCTATTATATGTTTTTCCTAAAGCGTGTCAAAAAAATTTCAGCATCCTGATGATATCTTCATGTACATTAAGTATCGCCAGGTTAAATTGCTAGACAGGCTAATAGCTATATTAATCGACCAGACAAGTATGCATTTATCAGGAGACATGCGAAGGTAAAAAATAACAGCCTGCTGCATATCCCCTTTCTCAGTAGCCTCAATATTCGAAATGTGAATACCTGATATAGGTCGGCCCGAATAATCTTTTGGTAGGCAGGGAGAGAGTACCAGTTAAGACGCATAGACTCAACCTTAATGTACATATCTACGAGCCACTGCTGCAAGAGTCGTTGCCCGTAAAACAATACATTGAACTCCCCACGTCTGATTTGAAGCTTGTAAGCATAATACTCTCTGGCGCTCACATACTTCTTATTTGATTCTGGATCTCCACCTGGAAAAGTAGTAGATAAACAAGTTAGTTGTAGGCACTATTGGAACCTAAACATATTTATGAGTTGAAGGCATAATAAATATATTATTATAGCAACCTTGTCCCCCAGTGCGATCATCAGCTTCGGCTTCGTCGTCTATGTCCATCGCGGATGGGAACTCTTCATGCGGGTCTACTATGTCACCAAAAAAGGAAACCATGAGATTAGCCTTTTAAGGGCATAAAATAAATGATAAGTTATTAGGCTGTTTATATATATGTACTGTAATATGCAGCGACATACCTTCATTATCTGTTTTCTTTTTGCCAGTCTTTTTCTTCTTTTGGTTTCCTGGTACAATATCCCTTCATTCCACCCTGCCTCGCCGCCAGGAAAGAACAAAGGATATGCTAGAGGATCATAGCACCCATAGTAAGCCTTAATATAAACCGGTCGATCCGATACTCCACAGACCATAACACTCCTCTCAAACATTTTCTTCGGGTCACTTCCTTCCAACCATATGGCTAAAACCTGAGAAGTAGTCGGAGCATTGTATCTCCTCTGGTCCACATCAATCTTCGTGTTGAGTTCGATTTTATACTCGTCAAGGTTTGGTTTCGAACCCAAACTCCTGAATGTCCCCAACATAAGGATTCCCTTCCAAAATACGTACAATCAGCTTTATTAACCCAAGATCCAGGTGCGGTGATCGCTTCACTCTGTGTGCAAAATCATCTTCATTGTCATATATGTACAACTGCATATTTCTAGCAGAATAGTTTCCGTGCGACAACTGATCTAGGCGGTGATATATCTGACCCTGGATCCTAAATGTATAGATCCCAGTTCCTGCTGCGGTCGCATATCGCCGGTCGAGTTTGACACCCATGCTAGTGAAGGAAAAATGAGAATTGAAGTAACGGATATCCTTCCTGAACCACTTTGCATAATCTCTGTTAGTTTGGTTTGTGAAAAGTCTTCTCATCTCTGCTGGTACATCCGGAATATGAATACGAACCATTCCCTCCCTACAACAGAATGCCGCCCCTTCACCAGGGAACCTCTTGGCGCCACAGTGTTCGCAGTCCGGTGCGTGACCCAAAACATGATGTTTTTTCGGGAGATTGTGATAAACATAGTCATAGGGATCGGGCCTGCCTTCAGCACCTCCATCTTGCCCATTAACTCGATATGACTTGTATTGCACGTCTAGCAATGGAAAACATGAAATGAGTCAAGTTAAAACAGCAACACGCGAGCCAATTCAAATATAACCCGAAGGTACCATTTATACCAGGTCGGACGAAAGCCCGTCCCTCATCATCAGCAAAAGGATCGTCGATGTCGTCATCTATCGGCTTATGAGTCTCCAAGTTCTCCTCATCTGGGTCATATACAAAAAAAAGGGGGTCATTCTGCTTTTTAATTCTAGCTTGTCAAAGAAAAGAACCGATTTAATTACCTACTCCCGGGCGTTCTGATGCATCCGGAACCCAGATACCAGAATCGTACACGCCATCATTAGCACGAGACTGCTCGCTAGTACACAATGAAGAATTTATCGTTCCAGACGGATCAGCTGTGAACAAAAAAGAAAGTTGTCATATACGAATATTAAAGCCAACAGGATATTACAAACAGGCGCGCACCTTGTTACATCACAGGGCACTATATTTAAAAAGGTACTAAACAACCAACATTGGCGTACCAGATCTGGCTAGTAATGTATCTGTCTTTTGCGGTACGTTATTTGATGTATTCCGGAGTTTATACCGTTTCACACAATCTCGATTCTTTGCGAGTTTCTGGGCGTGTTTTTGTAACAACATATCAGCATCAAATTCTCTTAGTCTTTTGTTGGCCAGTTCGATTTTTGACACATCACCTATATATTATAAAGAATCAATTAGTTTATGGGAGAGCAACAAAAGGAAGAGCGGGGAAAAACTAATTTAGAGATGGATGTGTCAATGACCATTTTGAATCTGACGTGCAGTAGCCAGTTCCTCCTTTTGTCTCTGTCGATACTCTCTGGCGTACACACGACGTTTAGCCTTTTCATTTCTTCAGGTGTTAGAGATTGACCAACCCCACCATCAAGATAACCTCCATCACGGCCAACTCCGGTCAATCTTGGCTGCCAATTATCGTTCCTATGCAGCCAGTTTTCATCCACATCACCAACAAAATCCAATGCCGTTTGATCGATATTGGCACTGCTTCCTGCATGGACATCAAGATTGCCTGCGAATATTGTGCAAACAAGCACATTGAAGTTCAACAATTTTCTTAGGGAACAGTTGTTATGCATTTCTACCAATTATATTTGTGCTACTCACTGCTTAGATCCGAGGAATTTACAGATTGCATTGTAATCCTCTGTCTAGGGCACCGATTGCTTTCCAGTTCCGTAACGGCAGAAGAAGTGTTTGATCTAAATTAAGAAAGCGTACGCAATTAATTTTTATCACGAAACATATAACATTGTAATTTATATTTGTAGTTAAACAAGATAGATTGTCACCTATATGCATTGATAGCGAAGAAGGTTGGAAAGTACACTTTTGTGCTGGACCTACAAATCCAAAAATTCCTGTCAGAATCAGTTTCCTCTCAGAAATCAATTTCAGTGGTTTGCATTTAATATTAAAATTGTTTCCTCTCAGAATCAGTTGGAAAAAATTGTCTTTTTTGCTAATCGTTATCTCCAAAAAGAACATACCGGCAACTCCGACATTCGGGATATCACGTAGCGGTCGTTTGGTCGAGTTTCTCAGCATCGTCCCTATCATGTCAACCAAACTCAGATATCAAAAATATTTTTTCTTCAATAATGCCAAACTATATACCATAATGCACATGTAATTAGTTAATACTAATAGCTAAAAAAAGAACACACCACCAGTTACGATGTTCGTGACATCACGTATGGGTTGCATGGTTGAGTTATCGAGGCTATCAGTAAGACCAGACAGTTGCCATGGTGCCGATGTGCCATTATTGCCCTCCCCAAAAATTTCTGAAATTCAAAAATCAAGATGTGCACTATGAAAGAATTGCAGGGAAACAAGCAGACCAATGGGAGTTTTCCCCATTGATTCTCACCCTGATTTCCAAAAGGAGTCTTCGTCGGAAGTGGAGACCGGTGTAAAGACAAATTGCCTGTAAACAATGTCACCCAAACTAACAGATCACGTTTGAAAAAATTATTAGGAAATTCAAGAGTGACCATTATACCTGGTTGGAAAACGTCCTTCTGACACTCTTCAATGTCGTGATTTTTGGATGTTGCCTTCTTTCGCGCACGATGACGTCTTTGCCGTTCCGTGTCCTGAGATCGCCGCTTGGCAATCGCGGCGTCGATGTCCTCGACCACGATGGTTTCTAACAAAAATTCCATCGTCACATGAACATTTTCTAACACAGGTGCGCGGCAGAAGGCAACACCCAAAAATCAAATTATGAAAAACCTGTAGAGAGTTCACCTCCGTTTGGAACACTCTTGCCATCAGCATCCTCTCCGGCCATCATCAGATATTCAAGTTGTGACCCACGAATGTCGTCAACCCACTGGATTCAGCAGGCCTAGGGTTCCGGTGATATGCTTTCACGACCTCACGCGGGTGCACACCGTCGACGAAGAGGCGCAGAAGTCTCGAACGGCAGCGACGGCGACGACGGGCTCGAACGGCGGCGACGGGCGGCGACGGGCTCGAACGGCGAGGTACTCGAACGGCGACGACGGGCTCGAGCGGCGGCGACGGGCGGCGACGGCGACGACGGGCTCGAACGGCGAGGTACTCGAACGGCGACGACGGGCTCGAGCGGCGACGGCGGCGACGACGGGCTCGAACGTGAGTCAAATTGGAAATTTCAAACGTGAGTCAAGGTTGCTATTTCCACGCCAATCCCATACAGAAACTGCGCATTATTTCCTAACGGAGGAAACACAATGGAAAGGGTACGGTGGGGTATGGTGGGTGCCTTGTGGGGTGAGAAAAGATTTTTTTTTTTTTTGCGTCACGGTCATGTAACACTTTCCAAAAAAATTAACGTAACCGCTAGGGGAGAGGAGGGGGCGTTACGCCTAGGATTTGATGGAACCATTCGGTGCGTTAGATCTTGGGCCCACGATATGGCAGGACGGTTCAGATGGCAGAGTAGATAGGATGACAGGGTAGAAAATATTTTCCTACAAACTGGTTCTTTATTGGTTTATATATATATATATATATATATATATATATATATATATATATTTAGATGTCTGCCGCCATCTCATCTCCTATGTCACCCCATATACATCCCGTTTGTGTTGTTAGCCTCTGCGGTTCAACATTGACTCGTTTACGTAATACACAATATTGGCTTTTGCAAGGTTTCTTGTCCCTTATCAATAGAGTTGGAGTTGTTTGAGTTGATTTTGTAACCAGAGGATATAATTTGCTATAATCTCAATGAAATTCCACTATTAATTTTCAATTTTGATTCTATTAATTGCCGCAAAAGGATAGTAATTCAATAAATGAAGGTACGATTGATCGACAATTTTTTGATCAAAAGAACAACAAACTGTATGAGACCAATGGAGAGCACGCAATTAATAGTGGAATGTGACCGCAATAGTGTTAGGGCTGCACGATGTGTCCGATAACTCATCATACGTTGGCTAATCTTTTAACTATAGTAATAGATTTCGAGTTTATATCTCTATATTTCCTTTGTGTGCTCAAAACTTCTATATTTGCAAAAATAAGCCTTTGGAAAATAGTGGCATCGGCAATATGAATTACTCCCTCCGTCTTATAAAAAATGGCATCCTAGAAAATCTCGGACATTTTAGTAGTAGAGAGAAATCCTCCTGGCAATTTTCCTCGTGGAGGCGGGTCCCCGCGGGGCTCCGACCCGACGGGGACGGGGGCGTTTGCCCCTCAGGGCTACGGGTTGGAGCCTCGAAACACTAACGGGTTGGGGCCGGGGATTGAATTTCCCCCGTGACGGAGCTGTGGAGACCTGAAACATGCATAACATTGCGGTCCAACAACACAATTAGAGCCCAACCAGCCCATTTCTCTCCTCACCATCCCCCAATCGACCGGCCGCCAAGCCGCCACCCTCTACCCTCTACTCTCTTGCCTGCGCTGTAGCTGGAGCCGCCTGCTGCGCATCGCCACCGCCTGCATCGCCAGCTCTTTCGCCGTCGCGTCATCGCCCCCGCAGGGCCCCGCTGAAGTTCAGGGATCCGTCGGGGCCGGTGACGAGGGCAGATTTTGCCCGGATAGGGTGATGGGGACAGGGACGGGGCCGGATGACGGGCCTCCCCCGCGGGGATCATCGAGATAGGTTCTTATACCCCTAATTATTAGCGAGATAGCTAATTAATCATGCGCCATGCATCGGATAACTTTCCACCAATTCACAGGAAACATTCTTTTTATTAACAGAGCTCCCTAAATAATCTTGCGCCATGCAGGAAACAAAAACTTGCCTGGGATTATTTAATTAGGTGGACCTCATGTATTGGCTACAATGTCATTCTTTGTGGTACAATTTTTTTTTTGTGGTACAAAATTTGAAAGCTTTGACGCCAATTTTTTTTTTTGTTACGGAGGGAGTAACAAATATAATTCCTGAAGATAGTAAATTGGCTATTATCGGGACAATACGGTGTTTGTTGTCCATCGAATCTCCAACAAATGGTGCTCGGAGTTTCTTCTTGTTTTGAAACTCGCTGCCGCTTCTCCCAACTCGTCGGCGTTTGCTCCCCTTCCTCCTGCCGTCCAACAGCTTCAGCAGGGTTGGCATCGCTAGGTCTGGAACGCCTCTCCGTTGCGCCAATCAAACCACTGCGAGCTTCCTCGCCCTGTCGCTCTTCTAGCACCCAGCCTCCACCTATAAAAGTGTTCCATTTCCGGCCAAAAAAAAAATTTGAAAAAGGTTTAAGAAAAACTAGTAAAGATTTGAAACAGAGCTGAGTAACAATAAACAAAGAAGGGGTATCACAGACATTTCTTGTAACAGCCCAAAATTTAAATACAATAAAATTCACTCAGAAATTGAACTTTTTAGATTTATAGGTAATTCCATGGTTTTACAAAAATAAAATCTCATTAAAGTAGTTTAATAAATGGAATTTGAGAATTTCCAAAATAAAAGTTCGTGCTCAAGTGCTTGTTTTCCTTTTTCCTTTTATCTGAATTTTATTTGGTGTTATCTCTCTCTCTCCCAAATTTGAATTCCATTCAAATTTGTCCGAACCAAAAATCTGAGAAATGTTCAAAACATTTCTTTCCTGGGCTGCTCCTTTCTTCGCTATCCTTCGCCGGCCCAGCCCACCTCTCCTTTCTTCCCTCTCTTCCCTCCCGAGCTGGGCCGTCTCTTCCCTTCTCTTTTCCCTGGCCCAGCACAGCCCGCGCGGCCTGGCCCAGCCCAGCCGCCGTGTCGTCCTCTCCGGCGCGCCGAGCGCCTTCGCGAGCGCTGCCGCGCGTCGCCGCCGCCTGATTTCCCGCCGCGCGACCCATCCCCGCCGACCTGTAGCCATGCCGGGAGGACGTCACGCCTGTCGAAGCCGCGCCCCGAGGCCGCTACAGAGTTGCGGGCGCCGCAACTTTTCCTCCGCGAAATCCGCTCGCCCGGCACGCCGGCGACCTCCCTCCGCCGTCCAAGTGAGCCCCGCCTCTGCTGAGCGGGCGTACGGCCGGACTTTCGAATGACCGAGATCGCGCGCGACGCGCGCCTCGACCCTCGCACGACTCAGCGCCGCATTTTCGCCCAGTGCCGAGCCGCCGCGTGCCTCGCCGTCGGAAAGATCTCGCCGACGAGCCCCTCTCTCTCCGTCCCAGTGCACCGCTCCGCTCGCCAACTGGGCGTACGAACCTGCTGCCGACCTGACGAGTCCACGCGCGCGCGCCGCAACGGAGGACGCCAGCGTCTCGTCGCCACTTCATTGCGCCGGAAAAATCCCGCCGGAGCTTATCCTCTTGCCGGCGATATTTCTCGCCCCAAACCGCCTTCTCTGCCTATAAATAGGATCGCCACTGTCTTGCGTAGCTCCTCATCGCCACCGCTCCACAAGTCCAGCTCCGCATTGCTCCAATCGCCGTCGATCCCCTTTTCGTCTCCATCTCCGGCCACCGTGCCATCTCCCTGTTCCGGTGAGATCCTCCTCTCCTCTCTCTGTCTCCACAGCATCCCCATCACTTACTGGTTCGATCCCAAGCTCAAACACCAACCCTCCTAAGCCCTAGCCCGCGCGCATCGAGCGCCGCCGTCCGCCGCCGCACGAGCTCGACGACGGCCGCCATTCCGGCCGCGCCTCGCTCAACGCACACGCGCACCACAATCACCGTAACCCCGCGCACCTCCCAGTTAGCACACACTCGCGGAAAAACACACGCGCGCGCATGAGCGCATCGCGCTCCGCCGCCGCATCCCACTCCGGCGAGCCCGCGCCGCCGCTCTAGTGCTCGCAGTCGACGACAAGCTCGACCCCTAGCTCCGCCTTCGCCTCCTCTAGCCCTGCGGCGAGATTTCGCCGTACCTCCTCCACTCTAGCGGCCACCGGCGAGCCCTCCGGCGAGCCACCGCCGCGCTCCACCCAGCGCCGCCGCTCCGCTGACTCGGTCGTCACCGTCATCCGACGTGGCGTCCGCGTGGCGTCCACATGGCGTCCACATCAGCTCGCGGGTCCCACCACTTAATCCCAGTCAGCACACTCTCTCTCCCATCCCTCTATGCACCCGGTTCACGTGAACCACACTCACATAACCAGCCGGTCCACAGATCCCATACGCCTAGTCCACCGCACAGTAACCCGGGGTGCACTTAGCAGCCCGACCCCACCAGTCAGTCTCTGAATTCGAAGCTTTTCTGCTAGAGCCACCCGGCTAGTGCACACAGAAACTTATTTAGACACTTTCCCTTTATAGAAAAATTCCAGAAAAATTCCTAAAAATGTCTTATATTCCCTAGATTATTTTTCCACCTTTTCCCAACATCAGAAAAATATAATATTTCCATAATAAATAGGAATCTATAGGAAGCTTAATCCCTTTTCTTTATACCATAATTCCACCCTTTTAGTTTCTATTAATAGATTCTTTTCCCTGATCATCCTAATTATTTCAATCCTATCTATACATATCAATTCCTATTCTATTTGGGTTTATTTGGTTATTTATTTGAATCTTATTTGGTCGCATTTATTTTATTTGCGTTAGTTATTTACTCGTCGGTATTCTGCGTAATATAGCTAGCGAGGAGTTCGAGGAAGAGCCCGAGGACCCGGATTACGAGGAGGAGCACGAGGAAGAATTTGAAGGCAAGTCCTAACTATCCTTGATCATATTGATCCTATGATTTATAACCACATCCTATGAATAGCCTGTTTTAAATGCTTATATATGGTGCATGCTTATTTTATTATTTGAAATATTGTGTTAGTTATAAACCTAGTAGGATAGCCATCCTTGATATTGATGTCTGTTACCTTGTTAAACCTAGGATGTGTCCTTCATTATGACATAATAATGCTGGATTAATACCTTGATATTAGATCGCTTAGGGAGTTACCGCAGTTTTTTTTTTTTAGTTGCTGCACAATAATCATGAATTTTAGTGAAATGGGTGAAAATGTGCGCTTGGTGTGTGTGAGTAAACAAAATGAGAGGGTGATAACCGACTAGTGTGTTGGGGGTGAAGTGGGATGTTTTGAGGCGGGGGCGAGATGGTGATCGGTGATTAGTGATAGGTGGAAGATGCTCGCCTCTGCCGGTTAAGGACCGGTTCTTGTAACAATCAACCTAGTGAACCCCGTGCAACCAACAGATCCTGTTATGGGCAGGACTTGACCCTAACTTTCTGGCGTCTACCACTTAATCCACCTAGGAGGCAGTAGTGCAACGGGCAACCAGGAGCAGACGCGATATCTTTATGGGTCGTGGTCCGACTTGGCCATTGGGCCATTGACTACTTATAGTCGCTTTATAAGTCCCTGGGTCAGTAATGGCTCGTGGGTGGGATTGTGGGGACACTCGGGAAAGGTGGGTTTCGCTATGTTGCTCCCTTGCTAAGAGCGATGTAGTCTGTGGGTAAAGATGTACACCTCTGCAGAGTTAAAATCTATCCGGATAGCCGTGTCGCGGTCACAGACGCGCTATGGTTGAGTTCACAAAGATTAGTTTTACTTACTCCTTGAAGTGTGAGTGGGCGGTAGTTTGCCCGTGTTTTGGAAGTGAGAGTCGGTACGGCCGTGCGCCCGAAGGCTCGCCTAAAACTTGGGAACTGGCGGGATTGACATATCTCCCCCAGGGCCAACCCACTTAATCATGACAAACAAATTCTTTATAAAAGGTTTATGCTTTTGAAATGAACCCTGCATTAAAATAAGCTTTCCGCTAAATATAAGCCCTACAGCCTAACTTTTCATACGGCCTTATATGCAATTATAACCCTATTGAGTAGTGTTAGGATTTGCTGAGTACCTTATGTACTCACCCTTGCTTTAATCATTCAGAAGAAGAGGTTCAGTATGAAGACGGTGGTGACGATGAGTAGGATTTGCGTTCGTCGCCCGAGTTGCCTGTAGAAGTTGGACTCTTCGCTTTCCGCTTGTGCTGTTAGTTTGTGGCCAGGCCTGCCGGCCACTGGTATTGTATTTTGTAGTCTTTGCAAGACATTTGTGGTATTGTAATAATAATCGAAGTATGGATTTGGTATTATCTTTGTTTTGTGCGTATCAACTACTGATCCAGGGATTGGTACGGTAAGCACAGTGGATTCCAGGAATGGGGTCCGACAGAGTGGTATCAGAGCCATACTTGGCCGTAGGACGCAACCCTAGGAAAAACCACCGCCGAGAGTTTCTTATCTTGACCTAAAAACTATTTTATGAATATTCTTTCCTATCTTATCTCTCCTTCCCTGTAAGTCTATTACAAAAAGGATTATAAAAAAATTTCCTCCTAGTTCTGTTCTAACATCTCCAAATTTGTTTGGCAGATGGAAGAAGGTCCTTGGACTTGGTCTTATGCTAATGAAGACAGTGGTTTTCCTGCACTCCTGGCTGACACCATGAAGAAGTTGGGTTACACTCGAGCCCCAGATTATCATTGGCAGGAAACCGTGAACCAGGGGGCACCGGTCTGCAAGATGTGTGTACATGTTGATGGAGTCCCTCCCCACTCCGACATACAGCCATGGACTGGTCAGGTCACAGGCGCCAGGTTTGAAGATACTCTGCAGATGGCTGCCCGAGGAGTTTTACTGGAGCTTTGCCAGAAGAACATCGGCTTCAGCGGGACCACACCCTTCAAGTACTTCCCTGTGAAGGATGTGGATAATGAAGTTTGGAAGCATCGTGTGGCTACACTTGAGGGCCCCACCCAGACTGTTGATGATCCTACCTTGGCTGCCACCGCTCGATACTTGTTGGCTTTGGACAACTTATATGAGGACCACGCCCATGAGTGGGGCAAGGCTTATAGGCACGCCATGAGGGCAGAAGAGAAGATCAAGGACTTGGAGAGGCAGCTGGACATTGCTCAGAACCAAGCTATAGAGGCTGAGGAGCGCGCCAACCAAGCCCTGAAGACCATGGCGGAAAGTGCTCAGCGCCACGCCCAAGAATTGGAGGCCCTGCACCAAGTAGGGATCTGTCGAGGCGCACGCACCAGGCAGACTGCACGGAAGCGGAACTTCGTTACTACCACCAGCGGTGAGCGCCAGCTACCCCCTACAGCACCTGTTCTGGATAATGCTACTCGAAGAACAATCTCTCGTCAGGGACCTACAAATGGGAACCGATCTGAGGATGATGATGAGAGTGATGATGATGACTCACACGGCTCCGACGACTCAGATGGATCTGAAGACCAGGATGGAGGCATGGATATCTCTGAGGTTGCGGAAACGGAGGAAGATCCAGAGGAGGACCCAGAGGAGCCACCTCAGGAGGATGACCAGTTAGATTCCCCCACACCAATGGTTGAAGACGCCGCTCCAGCTGTTGAGAACGCCCCAGAAGCTGCTGAGCCCAACAGTGGGTTTACCCCCACAACCCGTTCATAATCAATGATGATGACTTCAACCTCTACGAGCAGTGGCGTAGGGATCGTGGGATCAGTGGTTGAGTAGTTTCGGGTAGTGTAGTAGTATCTTGGAGCTTTTGTACCAGTAGCTAGCAGCAGCTATCCTGGTAGCTAGTAGTGACTCAGTAGCATCCTAGTAGTAGGTAGTGTCCTAATAGTTTGTATAACTCGTCTATAGTACGTCTTGTATAATACACCTTATCTAAGGAATAAAAGTTATCTATGCTTGTAATCTAGAGTGCTTGTGTGTATTTGCAAGTTTCTTGGTTCTTTGGTTGAGTGCTTGGGTAATTCAAGAACAACCTAATCAAATAAACTACTTAATAAATGGAACTAAAAGCTTAGTACCTGCCTCAACTCCTATCTCACCCTCCCTTATGGTAACAGGATGCCGCCAAAGAAGTCTGCTCGCATTGAAGCTCGTCGTGAGCGTGATGCAAAGGCTGCTGAGGATGACCACCGTAATGAACAGGCAGAAAGGGGCAGGACCGCCACCAGAGGAGGAAAGAAGACAAACAGCCGTAATCCATCCCCCCAAAGGAATGATAGGAGGAATGAGCGGGGCAATCGAGAGGAGCACGAAGGGAGCCGTCACGATGAGAATGACGGAGATCGTGAGGAGGAAGTGAATCAGCGCAACGCTGCAGGGAATAATCAAACCAGGAATCAGGGACCGCCACCGCCGCCACCCCTTACTCTCGCAGAAGTGATGGCAAATCAGACTCAACTCCTGCAAGCCATCGCCCAAGGGATGAATCCGCAGAACCATGGACCTCCACCTCAGTCCAGGATGACTGAGTTCATGAGGCTCAGGCCACCAACCTTCGACAGCACTGATGATGACCCGCTGGCAGCTGATGACTGGCTTCGCAACATCAACAAAAAGCTCAACCTGGTCACTATCGACTCTCATGAAAAGGTGATGTTAGCATCGCATCAGCTTGTTGGAGCAGCAGGAGAATGGTGGGACAACTACCGTGAGGCAGCAGTGGATCCAGATACACTCACTTGGGATGAATTCCAGCAAGCCTTTCGCGACTACCACATCCCAGAAGGAGTCCTAGAAATGAAAGCAGATGAATTCCGCTCCCTGAGGCAAGGACCAATGACAGTGAACCAGTACATCAAGAAGTTTATGAAGCTGGCTCGCTACGCCCCAGAAGAAGTAAACACTGACAAGAAGAAGCAGGATCGCTTCAGGAAAGGTCTCAATGGCAGTATGAGGACCCAGCTGGTGACTCATATCTACCCAGATTTCAACACCCTCATGAATAAGGCTCTGTTACTTGAGGATTCCCGCTCCTACCTCGATAATGAGAGGAAGCGTAAGTTCCAGGCACAGAAAAACAAGCAACAGGAGAGGTCACAGAGGCCTAAGTTTGGATACCAGCTGAAGCAGAGGAACCAGCAAACCATGCAGTATCGCACCCCTGCAGCTAGTCAGCAACAATCCAATCAGATGTATCGTGGGCAAAGTTCGAACACTCAGCAGAGGGGTAGTACTCAGGTCTCTCAGGCACCTGTCAAAGGCAGGGCATGCTTCAACTGCAGGGACCCAGGCCATATGATTGCTAACTGCCCCTACAACAATAACAGACAGCCACCTGCAGTGTCAAACAATCCAGGAGCCCGATCCGCAGTGTCTGGAGTAGGACGTGGAGGACCCCAGGCTTCAGGCCAGCAGAAGAGGACTCAATCTTTCGGACAAGGACGGGTCAACCACATTGATGCTATGGATGCCGAGGACGCGCCGGACGTCGTACTCGGTAAGTTTCTTGTCAATTCCGTACTTGCAACAGTTCTCTTTGATTCTGGAGCTTCGCATTCGTTCGTTTCTTCGAAGTTTGTTGCTGAGCATGGACTACCAACCGTTTTACTTAAAATCCCCCTGATGACAAAATCCCCTGGGGCAATGATCAAGTGTCAACTAGAATGTCCTCGGGTTAAAATCCTTTTAAGTGGGGTAGAGTTTCTAGCAAACCTAGTAGTCCTTAGATCAAGTGGAATAGATGTTATACTTGGAATGGATTGGTTAGCGAAGCATAAAGGGAATATATCATGTGCTGATCGTAAAGTTACTGCAACAAATCCTAAGGGAATCACCATAGAATGTCAGCCCAGTCTGATAACTTCAGAACCAATGGTGTGCAACATGGAAGCTAAGCCCTTAGAAGAAGTGCCAGTGGTTTGTGAATACCCAGATGTTTTTCCCGAAGAGTTACCTGGAATGCCGCCAGATAGGGATGTTGAGTTCATCATCGACTTAATCCCCGGAGCAACTCCAATTGCAAAGAGACCTTATCGGATGGCAGCAAATGAGTTGGCTGAGTTAAAGGAACAAATAAGAGAATTACAAGAAAAAGGTTTCATTCGACCTAGCTCATCACCATGGGGAGCACCTGTTTTGTTCGTAAAGAAGAAGGATGGAAGTCTCAGAATGTGCATAGACTACCGTTCCCTGAATGAGGTAACCATCAAGAACAAGTATCCACTGCCCAGGATCGATGACTTGTTTGATCAGTTGAAGGGAGCCAAGTTCTTCTCTAAGATCGACTTGAGGTCAGGTTACTATCAGCTGAAGATCAGAGTTAGCGATATTCTAAAGACAGCATTTGTAACTCGGTATGGTCAGTACGAGTTCACCGTGATGCCATTTGGGTTAACCAATGCCCCAGCATATTTCATGAACCTGATGAATAAGATCTTCATGGAAGAGTTGGACAAGTTTGTCGTAGTCTTTATTGATGACATACTTATCTACTCTAAAGGTGCCGAAGAACATGAGGAACATCTAAGGATTGTATTGGAAAGACTAAGAGACCATGAGCTTTATGCAAAATTCAGCAAGTGTGAATTCTGGTTACAAGAAGTTGCATTCTTGGGACATATCATAAATGAAAATGGAGTCGCAGTGGATCCTGCAAAGGTAGAAGCAGTGATGAATTGGAAACAACCAAAGAATGCCTCAGAAGTCCGAAGTTTCCTTGGACTAGCAGGGTACTATAGGAGATTCATTGAAGGTTTCTCCAAGATTGCAAAACCAATGACGGAGTTAACAAAGAAAGATAAGAGGTTTGAATGGACTCCAGCATGCGAGAAGAGTTTCCAAGAGTTAAAAGAGAAGTTAACAACGGCCCCAGTGCTCACCTTGCCTGATATACACAAGGACTTTGTGGTATATTGTGATGCATCCAGACAAGGACTTGGATGTGTACTGATGCAGAATGACAAGGTTGTTGCATATGCTTCGAGGCAATTGAAGGTTCATGAGAATAATTATCCTACCCATGATTTGGAATTAGCAGCTGTGGTACATGCCTTGAAAATATGGAGACATTATTTAATTGGAAATAAGTGTCATCTTTACACTGATCACAAGAGCTTAAAGTATATCTTCACCCAGACAGAGCTGAATTTAAGGCAAAGAAGATGGTTGGAATTAATAAAGGATTATGACATTGAGCTGCAGTATCACCCCGGAAAGGCAAATGTGGTTGCTGACGCATTAAGTCGTAAGGCTTATTGTAACACTCTGAAGGTATTCACTACAAATCAGACTTTGATTGATGAGATGAGCCAATTGAACCTGCAAGTTGTAAGTCAGGGACGAGTCAACACTTTGTGTGTCAAGCCAACCTTGGAAAGTCAGATCAGAAGGGCTCAAGGAAAAGATGAAGAAATTCAGGAGATAAAAGAAAAGATTGGAGAAAACAAGAGCCCTGGATTTAGGATGGATCCCAGTGGAATTCTCTGGTTTGAAGATCGGATTTGTGTGCCTAAGACCAGAGATAACGACTTAAGACAGCTCATCATGAATGAAGCACATAACTCTGCATATTCCATTCACCCTGGAGCCACTAAGATGTATCAGGATTTGAAACAGAAGTACTGGTGGGTTGGAATGAAAAGAGATATAGCCGAATACGTTGCTCGTTGCGACACATGTAGAAGGATCAAGGCGGAACACAGTAGACCCGCCGGATTACTACAGCCTCTACCCATCCCAGTATGGAAGTTTGATGAAATTGGAATGGATTTTATTGTGGGTTTGCCCCGATCCAGGAAAGGAAATGATTCAATATGGGTAATAGTAGACAGACTTACAAAAGTAGCTCGCTTCGTCCCTGTGAGGAAAGTGTTTGGTGGTGAAAAGTATGCACAGTTATATGTGGATAACATATTGAAGTTACATGGAGTTCCAAGCAGAATAGTGTCAGACCGTGGTCCCCAGTTTACTTCCCGGTTCTGGAAAAGTTTACATGCCCTGTTGAAAACAAAGCTTGATTTCAGTTCAGCCTACCATCCACAGACTGATGGACAGACGGAGCGTGTAAATCAAATCCTCGAAGACATGTTGAGAGCATGCGTTCTGACATATGGAAAAGATTGGGAGAAAAGCTTGTCGTTTGCAGAATTTTCTTATAACAATAGTTACCAAGCAAGTTTGCAGATGGCACCGTTCGAGGCACTATATGGCAGGAAATGCAGAACACCCTTGATGTGGTCAGAGGTTGGAGAGCGATCTCTGTTTGGACCAGCTATCATCAGAGATGCCGAAGAGAAAGTTGCCATCATCCGTGAGAATCTCAAAGCGGCACAAAGCAGACAGAAGAGTTATGCTGATACCCGACGACGGGAGCTTGCCTTTGAAGTAGGAGATTATGTGTACCTTAAGGTATCCCCGATACGAGGTACTCGAAGGTTTCAGATTCAAGGAAAGCTAGCTCCGCGATATGTTGGACCCTTCAAGGTACTCAAGAGAGTGGGAGCAGTGGCATATCGTCTCGAACTACCACCGGAAATGTCTGATGTACATGATGTCTTCCACGTCTCGCAATTGAAAAAGTGCCTGAGAGTGCCAGAAGAACAAGTACCGCTTGAGGCTACGGATCTCCAGCCGGACCTACGCTACCAGGAGCTGCCAGCAAGGATTTTGGATGTCGTGACTCGCCAAACAAGGAGAAATGCTGTAAGGTTCTGCCGAGTCCAATGGAATAACCACACCGAGGCAGAAGCCACATGGGAACGCGAAGATGACTTGAAGAAGGAGTTTCCCTACCTGTTCGAAGAAGCTTCCGAATCTCGAGGACGAGATTCCCTTTAAGTGGGGTAGGTCTGTAACAGCCCAAAATTTAAATACAATAAAATTCACTCAGAAATTGAACTTTTTAGATTTATAGGTAATTCCATGGTTTTACAAAAATAAAATCTCATTAAAGTAGTTTAATAAATGGAATTTGAGAATTTCCAAAATAAAAGTTCGTGCTCAAGTGCTTGTTTTCCTTTTTCCTTTTATCTGAATTTTATTTGGTGTTATCTCTCTCTCTCCCAAATTTGAATTCCATTCAAATTTGTCCGAACCAAAAATCTGAGAAATGTTCAAAACATTTCTTTCCTGGGCTGCTCCTTTCTTCGCTATCCTTCGCCGGCCCAGCCCACCTCTCCTTTCTTCCCTCTCTTCCCTCCCGAGCTGGGCCGTCTCTTCCCTTCTCTTTTCCCTGGCCCAGCACAGCCCGCGCGGCCTGGCCCAGCCCAGCCGCCGTGTCGTCCTCTCCGGCGCGCCGAGCGCCTTCGCGAGCGCTGCCGCGCGTCGCCGCCGCCTGATTTCCCGCCGGCGCGACCCATCCCGCCGACCTGTAGCCATGCCGGGAGGACGTCACGCCTGTCGAAGCCGCGCCCCGAGGCCGCTACAGAGTTGCGGGCGCCGCAACTTTTCCTCCGCGAAATCCGCTCGCCCGGCACGCCGGCGACCTCCCTCCGCCGTCCAAGTGAGCCCCGCCTCTGCTGAGCGGGCGTACGGCCGGACTTTCGAATGACCGAGATCGCGCGCGACGCGCGCCTCGACCCTCGCACGACTCAGCGCCGCATTTTCGCCCAGTGCCGAGCCGCCGCGTGCCTCGCCGTCGGAAAGATCTCGCCGACGAGCCCCTCTCTCTCCGTCCCAGTGCACCGCTCCGCTCGCCAACTGGGCGTACGAACCTGCTGCCGACCTGACGAGTCCACGCGCGCGCGCCGCAACGGAGGACGCCAGCGTCTCGTCGCCACTTCATTGCGCCGGAAAAATCCCGCCGGAGCTTATCCTCTTGCCGGCGATATTTCTCGCCCCAAACCGCCTTCTCTGCCTATAAATAGGATCGCCACTGTCTTGCGTAGCTCCTCATCGCCACCGCTCCACAAGTCCAGCTCCGCATTGCTCCAATCGCCGTCGATCCCCTTTTCGTCTCCATCTCCGGCCACCGTGCCATCTCCCTGTTCCGGTGAGATCCTCCTCTCCTCCCTGTCTCCACAGCATCCCCATCACTTACTGGTTCGATCCCAAGCTCAAACACCAACCCTCCTAAGCCCTAGCCCGGCGCGCATCGAGCGCCGCCGTCCGCCGCCGCACGAGCTCGACGACGGCCGCCATTCCGGCCGCGCCTCGCTCAACGCACACGCGCACCACAATCACCGTAACCCCGCGCACCTCCCAGTTAGCACACACTCGCGGAAAAACACACGCGCGCGCATGAGCGCATCGCGCTCCGCCGACGCATCCCACTCCGGCGAGCCCGCGCCGCCGCTCTAGTGCTCGCAGTCGACGACAAGCTCGACCCCTAGCTCCGCCTTCGCCTCCTCTAGCCCTGCGGCGAGATTTCGCCGTACCTCCTCCACTCTAGCGGCCACCGGCGAGCCCTCCGGCGAGCCACCGCCGCGCTCCACCCAGCGCCGCCGCTCCGCTGACTCGGTCGTCACCGTCATCCGACGTGGCGTCCGCGTGGCGTCCACATGGCGTCCACATCAGCTCGCGGGTCCCACCACTTAATCCCAGTCAGCACACTCTCTCTCCCATCCCTCTATGCACCCGGTTCACGTGAACCACACTCACATAACCAGCCGGTCCACAGATCCCATACGCCTAGTCCACCGCACAGTAACCCGGGGTGCACTTAGCAGCCGGACCCCACCAGTCAGTCTCTGAATTCGAAGCTTTTCTGCTAGAGCCACCCGGCTAGTGCACACAGAAACTTATTTAGACACTTTCCCTTTATAGAAAAATTCCAGAAAAATTCCTAAAAATGTCTTATATTCCCTAGATTATTTTTCCACCTTTTCCCAACATCAGAAAAATATAATATTTCCATAATAAATAGGAATCTATAGGAAGCTTAATCCCTTTTCTTTATACCATAATTCCACCCTTTTTAGTTTCTATTAATAGATTCTTTTCCCTGATCATCCTAATTATTTCAATCCTATCTATACATATCAATTCCTATTCTATTTGGGTTTATTTGGTTATTTATTTGAATCTTATTTGGTCGCATTTATTTTATTTTGCGTTAGTTATTTACTCGTCGGTATTCTGCGTAATATAGCTAGCGAGGAGTTCGAGGAAGAGCCCGAGGACCCGGATTACGAGGAGGAGCACGAGGAAGAATTTGAAGGCAAGTCCTAACTATCCTTGATCATATTGATCCTATGATTTATAACCACATCCTATGAATAGCCTGTTTTAAATGCTTATATATGGTGCATGCTTATTTTATTATTTGAAATATTGTGTTAGTTATAAACCTAGTAGGATAGCCATCCTTGATATTGATGTCTGTTACCTTGTTAAACCTAGGATGTGTCCTTCATTATGACATAATAATGCTGGATTAATACCTTGATATTAGATCGCTTAGGGAGTTACCGCAGTTTTTTTTTTAGTTGCTGCACAATAATCATGAATTTTAGTGAAATGGGTGAAAATGTGCGCTTGGTGTGTGTGAGTAAACAAAATGAGAGGGTGATAACCGACTAGTGTGTTGGGGGTGAAGTGGGATGTTTTGAGGCGGGGGCGAGATGGTGATCGGTGATTAGTGATAGGTGGAAGATGCTCGCCTCTGCCGGTTAAGGACCGGTTCTTGTAACAATCAACCTAGTGAACCCCGTGCAACCAACAGATCCTGTTATGGGCAGGACTTGACCCTAACTTTCTGGCGTCTACCACTTAATCCACCTAGGAGGCAGTAGTGCAACGGGCAACCAGGAGCAGACGCGATATCTTTATGGGTCGTGGTCCGACTTGGCCATTGGGCCATTGACTACTTATAGTCGCTTTATAAGTCCCTGGGTCAGTAATGGCTCGTGGGTGGGATTGTGGGGACACTCGGGAAAGGTGGGTTTCGCTATGTTGCTCCCTTGCTAAGAGCGATGTAGTCTGTGGGTAAAGATGTACACCTCTGCAGAGTTAAAATCTATCCGGATAGCCGTGTCGCGGTCACAGACGCGCTATGGTTGAGTTCACAAAGATTAGTTTTACTTACTCCTTGAAGTGTGAGTGGGCGGTAGTTTGCCCGTGTTTTGGAAGTGAGAGTCGGTACGGCCGTGCGCCCGAAGGCTCGCCTAAAACTTGGGAACTGGCGGGATTGACATATCTCCCCCAGGGCCAACCCACTTAATCATGACAAACAAATTCTTTATAAAAAGGTTTATGCTTTTGAAATGAACCCTGCATTAAAATAAGCTTTCCGCTAAATATAAGCCCTACAGCCTAACTTTTCATACGGCCTTATATGCAATTATAACCCTATTGAGTAGTGTTAGGATTTGCTGAGTACCTTATGTACTCACCCTTGCTTTAATCATTCAGAAGAAGAGGTTCAGTATGAAGACGGTGGTGACGATGAGTAGGATTTGCGTTCGTCGCCCGAGTTGCCTGTAGAAGTTGGACTCTTCGCTTTCCGCTTGTGCTGTTAGTTTGTGGCCAGGCCTGCCGGCCACTGGTATTGTATTTTGTAGTCTTTGCAAGACATTTGTGGTATTGTAATAATAATCGAAGTATGGATTTGGTATTATCTTTGTTTTGTGCGTATCAACTACTGATCCAGGGATTGGTACGGTAAGCACAGTGGATTCCAGGAATGGGGTCCGACATTTCTCCTCGAACCTCTCTTTTCCTCGAACCTCTCTTTGCTACTCAATATCGCGTCGTTACTTATATACTAACAAAACAAAAATCTTTTCTGCTTTACCAGGCATACATGTCTCCCCCATATCCATCTCACGATTGGTACAAATAAAATCCGTCAATGCCCACACATGTGCCGACAAAATTGACAAAATTAAACGCAAGCTCCATCGACCAGAGCTTCAGCGGCGCTGCGCATGGAGATTTTTCTTAAACTGATGTACTCCAGCTGAGTTCCTGAAACTTGATCTTGCCCGGGCAAGATACTCGAAACCCATGGTCGCATGGTTCCCTGCCCGGAAAGCTAACACGGCTGTCCTGGTACCGCAGGATGCGGAGGCTACCCTCGGAATGTTCAATCAAGTCGCCGTCCATGTCGACCCGGCCCTGACGCCCGGCCATGCCGGCCACGGTCCGAAGCGAGTTGGTGTTGGGGTCGTAGACCTGCGCGCGCTGCTCCGAGGTCACCAACAGCATCTTCCTGATCATCTTCTCCCGGGGAGATCCGCCGCCGTCGATGTAGCTGAGCGGGACGACGAACGACGGCCCGTTCATCCGCCTGGCCACGCGCCCCGTCAGGTCGACGCGGTAGTCCATGGACCAGGCACCCATCTCGTAGTCCCGCAGCTTCCACACCTCGAACTGGTCGGGCACGTCGTTGCGTTGTCGGACGTCGCGCGTCATGCAGAGGCGCCCGTCGAGCTCCGCCAATCTTGTCCCGCTCGTCAGCACCCTCGCCCGCCGATTCTCCAACCGGTGCGGGTACGAGGCGCGGTCGGCGGTGACGAACGCCGGCTGCGGGGCGCGGCGGAAGGACTCGTCGGCGAGCGAGAAGGAGAGGACGCCGCGGGGCTCGTCGCGGTTCAGCCTGCTCGTCCTGAAGCACCAGTGGACGCACCCGTCGGCGAACACCGGGTCAATGTTCCAGTCGATGCAGGCATCGTGGGTCAGGTTGCCGCACGTGGCCGCCGCATGGCCAATGTCCAGAGGAGGAGCCCTCCATCCCCCGGCGTCGCCAAGCGTGAGCACTCTTGCTCGCAGGTTGTTGCCCAATGCGACGGCCACCTGCACCACCGTGTGCTCCCGAGTCGGCGCGTGGAAGCCGATGCCGGTGACGACGCCGGAACCGGCCTCGCCGCCCGACCACGACGGCTTGATCGGGAGGCGCAGGACCTCGCCGGTGCTAGGGTTGCACACGGAGACGGAGTAGGGGTTGGAGCGCCGTCCACACTGGTGCTCCACGAGCACGAGGCCGCGGCAGTGCTTGACGCCGATGACCCTCGGGCAGCTCGAGCACCTGCCCCAGTAGCACAAGTGTTTGTGCGCTCTGGGGACGAATGCCAACTTACCAATAAGCCCGGGGTGGCGGTTCAGGAAGCCCGGCGACCAGGTCTCGGCGTTCCAGAAGCGGCACACGCACCGGAACCGCGCGACCGACCTCGCCGGCAGCCGCAGGAGGATCTCCGTGAACATGTCGTTCGGCAGCGTCGTCATCTTGCTGCTGTAGTCATCCGGCGCTTTCAAGAGCCCCCGGGCGTCTCGTAAGATCGTGACGGTCGACATCGCACCCGATAGTTTGATGTCCTCGTTGCCACGAGGGCAAGTGCTCAAAGTACCAGGGAGGCTACCCTGTTAGGAAACGTAGGATCCAAGTTTTCCCTAGAAAAAATAAAACATAGGATCCAAGTTCCCTTTCTACTACTCCCATACGCCGTTTATTTCATTTTGCATGTATCCAGCACTAGCAGCATTTTGTATTCATGACCATATAAGAGCACATCTTCAAGAGAACTCCAAAAATTAACCCCCCAAAAACCATTTTTGGGCTATCTTAAAAACTATTGAACTAAAAAAACCACTCCTCCAACAGCTACCCTATTTGGCTCCCAAAATCTTTGAAACAATCAGCAGCCATGCTTGCCCATCACCTGGGCAACAAATCCCATGCTGCCTGCCGGCTTGGGCAACGAAAGCCAATTCGTGCTAATAACAAGGGTCGCCATGGGTTTGAAGCCTTGACCTCTTATCTACCTCATCAATTTGTTAATCAACTACTCTAATCTGCATGCACGTATTGACTGAGAGGACGATGCAGTCAGGAAGACTAGGGGTTCCTTGCGCGGGTGCGTGACTTGAATTGGGGCGGCTGGGTGCCATCGCAATCCCGGCCACGGGAACAGACGAGGATGCAGTGATGCTGTCTGGGCACACGCGTCGATGCAATTGAGCCCCTACTTGTCTCGCCGGACTTGGACAACCATGTTGCCGTACTCATTGTTGCACGCAGTCATCGGACTCAACAGATTCCACGCCCATATCATCTTTTGAGGGCGTGACAATATGAGCTTCTTGATGAGAGTATATTGATGCTCATCATTGACCTTGATGCACGGATCATTGATAGAAGTTTTCACAAATCTCAACGGCAACAACTTTTTTATCCGGTTTGTTCAGAAAGAGAGCATCATGACATGCCTTCAACTTTCTTCGTTAGGATACGTAGCGTTACATAAGTAAACGTATATACGTTCTAACATTCATATTTTGTTCCTAAATATATTTCATTCTAATACACACTATTGTAAGAAAAATATTAACATACCTAGTAATACATTTATTGTGATCAACAATTTCACTACGCGAATTGTGAATTCTTGCATCAGAGAGTAGACATTTAGATCTACAAATAGCAACTCCACGATCGAGCTTGATCCCGGTCTCTTTCCTTGCCTACACACTGATGAGGCTGGTTTGAGACATTTTGGTAGAGATATTGCGACTTATAACTAATTAACATAAAAAAACACTTCGCCTTTATTCATAATTAGACTTATTACTTATGGCATGTCACCCCCTCTCACATTGGTACAAATAAAAAGAGCACTCAAATAAGGAAAAGTCGACTGTGCGTACGACCCCAGCAGTTCGACGACTTATGTCCGACTGTAGAATCGTACGGTTGGTTTACTGATTGTGCTTGTCCGTTTGAGCTGCTTCTCGTCCCGTGTAACGCCGCAGTCGCACGGCTGCGGTCGGACGCAAATACAATCCTTCAATGCCCCGACAGAATCAAACCGAAGCTGGTCGATCAGCGGCGCATGCGGGGTCGTGACCTAACAAATATTTTCTTAACTGATGTACTCCAGTTCCTCGAACTTGATCTTGCTCGTGCATAATTCTTGAAACCCAGGCTCAGGTTGTTCCATGCCCGGAAAGCTAACACGGCTCTCCTGGTACAGCAGGATGCGGAGGCCACCCCCGAAATATCGAGGCAAGTAATACCCGAAATGTCGAGGCAAGTAGCCGTCGATGTCGACACGGCCCTGACGCCCGGCCATGCTAGCCACGGTCCGAAGCGTGTTGGTGTTGGGGTCGTAAACCTGCGCGCGCTGCTCCGAGGTCACCAACAGCATCTTCCTCATCATCTTCTCCCCGGGAGCTCCGCCTCCGTCCATGTACGTGAGCGGGACGACGAAGGAGCCCTTCACCCGCCTGGCCGCGCGGCCCGTCAGGTCGATGCGGTAGTCCAGCGACCAGGCGCCCGTCTCGTAGTCCCGCAGCTTCCACACCTCGAACTGCCCCGGCGCGTCGCTGCGCCGACGGACGTCGCGCGTCATGCAGAGGCGCCCGTCCAGCTCCGCCAATCTTGTCCCCGCCCTCGACACCCTCTCCTGCCGGTTCTCCAACCGGTGCGGGTACGAGGCGCGGTCGGCGGTGATGAACGCCGGCTGCGGGGCGCGCCGGAAGGACTCGTCGGCGAGCGAGAAGGAGAGAACGCCGTGGGGCTCGTCGGGGTTCAGCCTGTTCGTCCGGAAGCACCAGTGGACGCACCCGTCGGCGAACACCGGGTCGATGTTCCAGTCGATGCAGGCGTCGTCGGTCAGGTCGCCGAACGCCTGGCTCGTGTCCAGGACGGCGCTCCATCCCCTGTCGTCGCCCAGCGTGAGGACTGCTGCTTGCATCTGGTTGTTGCCCAATGCGACGGCCACCTGCACGACCTTGTACTCCCGAGTCGGCGCGTGGAAGCCGATGCCGGTGACGACGCCGGAACAGGTGGCCTCGCCGTCCGACCACGACGGCTGCGGGAGGCGCAGGACCTCGCCGGTGCTTGGGTTGCACACGGAGACGGAGTAGGGGGTGGAGGGCGGTCCACAAAGGTGCTCCACGAGCACGAGGCCGCGGCAGTGCTTGGTGCCGATGACCCTCGGGCAGCTCGCGCATCTGCACCAGTACCTTCCGCGGTCAGGCACCCTCGGAACGAAGGCGAACTTTGCGGCGGAAAGAGGGTCCGGGTGGCGGTTCAGGAAGGCCGGCGACCAGGTCTCGGCGTCCCAGAAGCGGCACACGCACCGGACCGCTCGACCGACCTCGTCGGCAGCCGCAGGAGGATCTCCGTGAACATGTCGTTCGGCAGCGTCGTCATCTGGCTGCTGTAGTCATCCGGGGCTTTCAGGAGCCCCCGGGCGTCGCGTAAGATCGTGACGGTCGACATCGATCGCGCCCGGTAGTTTTGATCTCCTCGTTGCCACGAGGTTAAGTGCTTTAGTACCTGACGTAGGATCCAAGTTTTCCCTAAAAAAAAACGTAGGATCCAAGTTCCCCTTCTACTACTCCCACACGCCGTTTATTTCCTTTCGTATCAAGCACTAGCGGCATTTTGTATTGTATTCATGGCCATGGAAATCGCTAATTCTTGCTATTCGCAACGAGGACAGCTCCAACTAATTTTTACATGGTCATCTTAAAAACGGTCCTTGTACGAGACTATGTAATGTGAACCACTCTTGTACGGGCAATCGCTGGGGCGGCGTCCCGAGGCTGCGGCGCCAGTGCAGCTAGCGTGGTCACCGTCGGCAGGAAGAGGCCTGTCGTCGGCGTGGACGGAGACGGATCATGCACGCGTTAGGCGCCTCCGTTGGATGCTCTCGGTGAGCCCAACGGGAGCGAGTCCTTCCCGCTGCCGCCTTTCACCAACGTCCGACATCAAGCCGGCCGACTGGTGCACACTGCGACGCTGGCCAAGATTGACGATCCGCTCTGCCTGCTAGCGCTGTTCAATGTTTGGTGACCACAAGTCAGCGAGCCGAGTCATGATCGCCGGACCACCGCATCGATCTGACCTGACGCCGGCCTCATCCATGGGTGGGTGATTAAGGAACTGATGCGGCCATGGCACGGTGACTTGATCTACGTCGACAGACAATCCTTCCGCAGGAGCAACAAGAGATTCCGCGCAGGCGCGAGAAGCTCGGCGCGGCGCAGCAACATCCGGCGTAGTCAAGCTCGGGCCGACGCGGCGTCCCCGGCCAAGATGACGCGGCGTCCCTGGCCAAGATGACGCGGCGTCCCCGGCCAAGATGACGCGGCGTCCCAGCAGCTAGCTAGCGGGGTCGAGGTCGAGCGGAGGCCAGGGACCCATGCATGGCGTCCCACATGATCGGCGCCGGTGCCGTGAGCGCCACCCGCAAGGCCAAGACCATGCTCGTGTCCGGCCTGGCTGCAGCATGCATCGCCATCGGGATTTCGTGTCCCTGTACCGTGCAGCAGCACGACATATCGAGGTGTCGCGGATCAGGCGCGGCGGCCATGGGCGTCCAACAGAGGAGATGGGGCAGGTGGGATGGGACCCATGTTAGTTAACAATAGTATTGTGTTGAGCCAAGGCGTGGGGGTCCTTCCTTCCATGTCTCTCGCCTCTGCTGGGCGTCCATGGCCGCAGATACGTCCATGTCTCAAGCACTATACATCCCCCGTTCCGTAGCGAGAGAAGGTGGCGAGGACAGCATGCAGTCGGCCTCGTCTTCCATGTATCAAGCACTATACATCCCCCGTTCCGCTGGCGTCCCTGTGGCCGGTCTAGTCCTTGACTCCTTGTCCACTCCAGCCAAGTGCAGTGGCGGGGATCGATGGCAGCGGCAACGCGCGCCGTACACAGTTTCGTGTCCCGGACGCACTCTTGCCTTGTTGGGCTGCTTGTTGCATGTTCTTTGCCTTGATGGGCCGCTCTTGGTCTGGGTGCGATTTTGGCACTCGAAAGCCATATACCCGTGTGTGTCGGCCCAAAATTCTCTAACAAAAAACCAAGAGTTTGATGCTGACAAGATGATCCTTTCCTCCTTATTATGCACCCCTGGCACTGGCCCACCACGCTTTGCGCCTGGGCGCTTTTACGAGACGTTGTACCGGAAGCAAATTTTGTGAGAGACCTGTCCTCACACTATTATGAACCACACCCTCGTGCTATGTGGGATCCGACGGCTTTCATCTAATTTTTTTGGGATTACACAAAATTCGCTCCTACGGGAAGTCGAACCCAGGAGCTCAGGTGCTACTGAGACTCTTGCAAACACTAGGCTACAGGCTCTTTCGCTGACGGCTTCATCTATTGTTTGCACATTTGCGTAGAATGGCCTATTCGCACTCAATATTTCCCCCTTCCTCACTGCTGGGAGTCACGTTGTCGTTGTGCAATGTGTTCATATCATCATGAGCTGCTAAATTTAGTTAGTTAATTAAGTTATCTTTGAGCTGAGTTTGTTGTTTGAGTTCTTCACTTCCTTGGTAGTAAAGGCATGTCAAAAGGGAATATGACATTGCTCCATGCGTACGTATTCTGTCTACCTCGAGGTGCTTTAGAGAACGGAATCTGTCTGCCTTCAGATGTGCTGCTTTGTGAGCATCATTAATCCTGATCTTATAATTCACGAACAAACCTTGCTTTTATTTGACGCCATCAGTAAAGCAAGCCTTCCTTTCTTTTTTATTAATTCCTTGATAGCGGAAAGCAGTACCAAATCCCAAATTGGGTTTGTACTATACATATAGTGGCAAGTGTGGGTTCTACTGATCACCAGAGGCAGGTGACGGTTGCACCGACACATAAACCAAAACATCATCGAAGGCTTGATGGATCGGTTGTCTTCAGAAGGATAAGAAGAATCGAAGATAACAAAGAGCTTGCCCTCCTGCATTTGCTCGTGTCTGCAAAATTGCATTTGAACTGAGGTACCTTCATGTAACATATCTCTTGTTCATCCTAACTACGCCGCTAGTTATTCTGATGAGTAGATTATAATACTGAATCTGTCGTTTCCTCAAACAATATGTTTTGACAGTGCCAAATCCCGCAAATCATGCTTTAGACCTGCCTGTTCTGTTAGAACAAATAATGTTTTACCTGCAGCGGTATATTATACATGGCAAGTTTTGTTCGTCATGCATCCTTTTATGGAAGAAATAATTAGCAAAGCTGATTGTATTTCCTTCTTGTTTTCCTTGTTTCATCATATCTGATTCCTACAAATCAATGAATATTGAGTTTGACCCTTTGGGGGAAATTTTTTGGCTGCATACGTGCAAGAATAGGCATACTTCTCGGGCATCCAATATATATATTTTTTTGAAAAAAAAATTCTAGGATTTTACTACGATTAACATGGAATCTTCGAAAGAAGCATCCACCTAGTTATAAGATAGAAGTTTAATTTCTCCTTTATCCTTCTATATATGTTAATAAATAAAGTTATCTAATCACCTTTTCTTATATTTAAATACCTTCTTGCTAGTACCTTTGATTGTGGGTATTGGGTACTGCTTCTTCAAGAACAGTGTGACTTCGGTTACCACTAGATAGAGTGGCGTGCTACGCTATGCAAATAAAGCCTATATTGTCAAACGTCCTAACAATGAAATTATTTTTTATCTTAATTCTAATCTTAAATGGGCCGGATGTCACATGCATGACACAATCGACTGGCTTTAGCACCGCAAGGGCATCGTGTGCAGGAAGGTGCCAGGGCTGGACTGGATGGCAATATTTTAAGCCAAACCCAAACCCGTCGGGTGAAATCCACCCATCGGGTACCATACTTGCCAAGCATTTCAATATTACAATATCATAACACAAGTAAAAAATGCATATCTATATTGTGTAGAAAATGACATATAATTGAACAAATACAAGAGAAATAACACAAAGACATATTTAGTAGTTGGATCTAAAATCATCAAGTTGACAAAGTCATGGCTCACATGCAAGTATGCAACACAAGACACGATATGATGTATAAATGAATTGAGCAATGAGTGGTGACGGGAGAGGTCAACCGGAATGAATCTTGGGGTGAATTTGATCTGGAACTGATCGCTGAGCTTTGGTTGAGACCAAACGTTCTTTCTGGTGACTCAATATTAGCAGCGCTCTTAATTTATAATACCATGCACTGTCAGGTTGCTTGGAGCTTTGTTTCTTTAGTTTTACTCACGGCAGCCCTTGACTTATTCCTTGTCTTAATTTCAAGGTTTGAACGATTGGCTATATACAGCTGATGGCTGGAGTTTTTTTGTTTTTATTTTTGCAGAACAAGGCACTGCCCTGGAATTTCATTACTGATGGCTGGAGTTATGCAATTATGGAACGAATGGGATGTCCAGATACTGGTTCTTTCAAGCTTGACGCTGCAAGTGTTTCTGCTCAGCTTTGCCGGACTTCGTCGATGCAATATCCCCACCGTGCTATGGATCCTTCTCTGGTTAACGTACCTGCTGGCTGATTCAATAGCGGTATACATCCTCGGTCACATGTCCATCGGCTACAAGCTAGGCGAGCACCAGCAGTTCATGGCATTCTGGGCATCATTCCTCTTGGTGCATCTCGGTGGCCAGGATACTATTACTGCCTATGCCATGGAGGACAATAATCTCTGGCTGCGCCACCTGCTAACTCTTGTTATCCAGGCTGTAGGAGTGGCCTATGTTCTATACAAATATATTCCCGGCAGTGGGCCAATGTTCATGTCAGCGGCAATCCTGATGTTCTCCATTGGTCTTATCAAGTACGGGGAGAGGGTACAGTCACTCAAGACTGCTAATCTGGACAGCGTCAGCAAATTCCTGGACAGTGTGAAGCTGGAGAATAAGAAAGGGACTTACCCAGTACCAATACAGGTGCTGGACAGGGCGCTCATGACCTGCTCTACATTTGCATGGGTCAGTTCGTTGATTACACCATCTGGCCATCCGAGTTTCAGTTTGAGGCTATAAAGCTTTTTTATAATGAGGAGAAGATGTACGAGTTGATTGATATGCAGCTCTCCTTGATGTATGACATCTTTTACACCAAGGCTGCAGTGGTCTATACATGGCACGGGTTCTGCATCCGTGCTTTTTCAGTACTTGGCACTGTCACTGCATGCTTGCTGTTCCAATTCAGCACTAGCAAAAACGATTACAACAGAGTAGATGCCACTGTCACTTATGTGTTGCTCATTGGGGCATTCCTCTTAGAGGTGGCATCGGTTCTGTGGATATTGATGTCAACATGGACATGTGCAGCGCTGAAAGCTAGAAGATGGGATCGGCTACATTGGCTACTTGTATCTCTTCGGCGGCACGTAAAGGCAGCACAGATCATGAGAACATGGCCAGGCTCTATTGGACGTCGTAACCTGCTGGAGGACTCCAGTGGCAAAGCCAATTTCAGCAGTAGAATGTTCTCTTTCTTGAAAAACAGTGGCAACAGCATTTCCCCAAAAACTAAGGAGTTGGTGCTAACAGAGATGCTTAGACTGGTGGAAGCATGTGACGGGGACGAGAACACGATGAGGAGCTATCGTGGCAACCAGTTCAAGCTAAAGCGCCAAAGTGATGGAGGCTTGGAGAAGATTACATGGACAACTGGCATTGAGTTTGACGAGAGCATCCTTTTCTGGCACTTTGCTACCGACATATTCCTGTTTTTCTATGTGGAAGAACACGGGGAAAGTGAGCTCGTGAAGGCTACAAAGGCTGTCTCCAACTACATGATGTTCCTCTTTGTGGAGCATCCCTACATGCTGCCCAGCCCTGTTCGCTCTAGATTGTATCTTAGTGCCAGGCAGAAACTGGGTCCCCTGCTATCGGCTGGCAAGGATCAGATGTTTAGACATATAAGAGAGAAAGAAATACCTGATAGTGATTATGAAGATTTTCCTCAATTTCTTGATCCTGGAGCAAAACTTGCCAATCAGCTACTAAGCAAGAACTGGTCTGACATGACGGAGGTGCTGAAGGTTGTTTTCAGGGTGTGGGTGGAGAAACTGAGCTATGCCGCACACCACTGCAGCAGGGATTCACATGCTAGGCGACTGAACAATGGAGGCGGCGAGTTCATTACCGTCATATGGCTTTTGACAACTGCATTGTTTCACGGTCACTTCTGCTATCGAGAATCGCACAGGCAAAGAGCGGCTGACTTTTTTGAGGCACGACGTTCAACACAATCTGAAGATGACTATGAAACAGATCTTTGGATAGGTACCTGTCACTGCACAAATTTATTTTTATGGCATTATATACATTAATTACCATCATTAGAATCAACTCAGACTGAATTATTGTAAACATGACGTTATTCATATTCGATAGGCGTGCCCGGTTCTACAGCGACCCATGGTGAACATGCGGACGATGGAAACACAGGCCCGACATTGTGTTCCGTGAAATGCACCCATCTCTTGACAGACTGAAGCTCGCATGCAAAAGTGACGCCATGCTATGGAGATACCGTTGGAAGCCTGAAGACGCTTATGTAGCAGAGTCCTGGTGTAACCTCTTGTCTTCCCCCATGGCTTAATTACTTGCATTCCGAGATGTAAACTTTAAACTTTGTAACCATTGATGGACGGGCCATGTGCCCGACCCCTTTTATCAATGATATCAGGTGGGGATGCTCTCCCCTCCGTCGACCTTCAAAAAAAAACATGCGGACGATGTTCCACCTGGAGCGGAAGCTGGGGACGGGGCGGTTCGGGACCACATACCTTTGCACGGAGCGCGTGACGGGGCTCAAGCACGCGTGCAAGAGCGTGCCCAAGCGCCACGCCGACGTGGAGGACATGCGCCGGGAGATCATCATCCTGCAGCACCTCAGCGGCCAGCCCAATGTCGCCGAGTTCAAGTGCGCCTTCGAGGACGTCGATTACGTGCACCTCGTCATGGAGTTCTGCTCTGGTGGGGAGCTCTTGGGTCGCATCCCGGACAAGGGGAGCTATTCGGAGCGCCAGGCCGCAGCCCTGTGCCGCGACATCGTCACCATCGTGCGCGACTTCCACTTCATGGGGGTCATGCACCGCGACCTCAGGCCAGAGAACCTCCTGTTCGCCAGCCCAGCCGACGACGCGCCGCTCAAGGCCATCAATTTCGGCGCCTCCGTCTTCATTGAAGAAGGTTCGTTGCTTAGTATGATCATAGTTTCCAGACGCCATAGGCATTATTAGATGATCATAGTACACGAGTAATGTGCAATTATTCGATTCAAATAATGCTAGTATGGCTACCCGGCCGCGCATTTGCGCGGCGCCGATTATATTTAAATTATTTTCATTGAAGAAGGTTCGTTGCTTAGTATGATCATAGTTTCCAGATGCCATAGGCGTTATTAGCTGATCATAGTACACAAGTAATGTGCAATTATTCGATTCAAATAATACTCGGCGATCGATTTCCAATGCAGGTAAAGTTTACAAGGACATTGTAGTGGGAAGCCCATACTATGTCGCGCCAGAAGTCCTGCGTCGAAATTATGGCAAAGAAATTGACGTCTGGAGCGCTGGTGTGATATTGTACATTCTTCTATGCGGATCACTACCTTTCAGGGCAGGTGAATTTTCATCCTACCCTCATCCTACCATACTACATTACTTCCAGTTGCATATAGAGCTAACTGTCAGAACAGGAATGTCTGAGCAGAGACAGAGAATGGCATATTTGAAGCTATATTGGTTGGTCACCTTGACTTGCAAAGCACCCCATGGCCGTCCATATCTGAAAGTGCAAAGGATCTTATCAGGAAGATGTTGAATAGAGATCCTCAAAGGCGGATAACTGCAGCACAGGCGCTAGGTAGCACTCTTAACTGGATTTATCATATTTTTTTTCCATTTATGCATTTAAAGTTCATTAGCATTATATGTTACATATATATATTCAAATATCTCCAACGCACAGAGCATCCATGGCTCAAAGAAGGTGGTGCACCAGACAGACTTATATACAATGCAGTCCTATCAAGACTGAAGCAATTCGAGGCAATGAACAAGCTGAAGCGGTTAGCACTCAAGGTAAAATCCTCCATAACAAGGAATTACTTCTCCTTAGTCAAAGTCAGTTGACATGACAGACAATATCCTTTCATCGTCAAGGTAATCGCAGAGAACCTATCGCCAGAGGAAATCAAAGGATTGAAGCATATGTTCAATAACATGGATACTGACAAGAGTGGCACAATCACCGTTGACGAACTGAAAGAAGGACTGAGGAAACTAGGATCAAAGATTAGTGAAGTAGAGGTTCAAAAGCTTATGGAAGCAGTAAGATTTGCTTCTTTCTCCGCGTACAAGCTTAGTGTATGAAATATACTTCATTAATCATACTCTGGTGCAGGTTGATGTAGACAAGAGCGGCAGCATTGATTACACTGAATTCCTTACTGCCATGATGAATAGACATAAAGTGGAAAAGGAGGAGGATTTGCTCCGTGCATTTCAGCACTTTGACAGAGATAGCAACGGGTAAAATCAGTTATGTTGAACTAAGAACATAGTCAGCCTTTATGCATGTTGGGCAAATGGAGCAATGCTAGAACTTGAAAGTCAAATTACATGAAAATTATTTTGATCATAGTATTAAAAAATTATTTTTGTTATAAGTTCTATGTTTTATTATTTTGCCTGGTATAAACTCATTTATGAAAATGGAAGGTTCGATATAATTAGCTCGAGACAATATTATGGACTGTAGGTACATAACAAGATATGAACTGGAACAAGCAATGGCAGAGTATGGAATGGCTGATGAGGCAAGCATTAAACAAGTACTAGATGAGGTTGACAGAGACAAGGTGAACATTTTTATTCCTACTAAGTAGTCCTGTTTGCACATATATAATTAACCATTGCCCCCCACTGAATTTGCAGGATGGGAGAATTAACTATGAAGAATTTGTGGAAATGATGAGGAAAAAGGAACATATACCTGAGGCGATACTGTGATCTCTTTATGGACAAGGCTTATATTTATGTTTCAGAAAATGCTAAGCAACAACTGCAAGGTTAAATAAGAACAAGTTGCTTTGACAGTTATCAGTTGTGGTCCGAGAGTGGTATGTACACTTGTTGGTAACTAAATACGCAAACAAACAGGAAATGTTCAGACTTTACGGAGGGCATCACAAATATAAACAATAAACACATAAACCACGTAAAACTGTTCCGTATCCTGTCCAAATCACTTCACAACCTTTTTTTTCTCTCTCGAATACGTGGGAGAGCTGTGCATCATTCTATTAAGAGAGGAAAAATGTCCCAATACGTCAGATACATGTGACAAAAATGAGGAAGTTCCAAAGCCAACATAATTGATTTACTATAAACAATAAAAACATGACCTGACCAATGTTATTCAAACCAAATCTTCGATTGAGTACAGCCTCAAAGCCTTGAAAGATCCAAGGATTATCACTTTCAAGACACTTTGAGGCCTCGAGCACCAGCTAGACCCCATACTCCATCTTAAAGGATCTGGGGAGCTCATAAATGTCCGGAACAGCTTCTTCGAAAACGCAAGCATTGCAATGCTCTCCGTCTTGAAAGATCTAAGGCGCTCCTGAATGTCCAAAAATTTGCTGCTTCGAAACTGCAAGCATTGCAATGCTCTCCGTCTTGAAAGATCTCAGGAGCTCCTGAATGTCCAGATTAGCTCCTTCGAAAACGCAAGGATTGGAATGCTTCCGAAGGAGCCAAACGCCCATTATTATCAGAGAGTTATTAACTCCTTTCTTGTCTTCCTTTACTCTCCTCAAGACCTTTTTCCACCATTCCAAAAAGGAGTCTTCATTAGGGCCGGGAAGGACACCACTGGAGAGATCAAGTCGATATAGATTGTTTATATGAACGGACTTTTATTTCATCACATGAATGAATAAGCACATCTCAGCCTCTACATAACGTGATGCATTCAGACTTCAATTACTACCAAAATTTCACTATGGCATAGATTCCGTCTAGCACATAGGAATCACAAGGCTCAAACCAAAGCAAGGCAGAAAAATAGCAAAAAAGTTCATTGACATAACCTATTGCTAAACTTCCACCCATGCCATGCAAAGATCTCCATTGTGGTAGTCTCTAGCTAGCAGCTTGAAGTTTGCAGGGGAATTTGCCTCCTTTCTTTTGGAGTAGCGACCATAACCAGATGTGAGCTTTATGACCACCCAAAGTATGAATATTTTAGTGATTGAGTGAGCACCATGCTATGCTCCTAACTGTAGATAAAGCATAAGCGTGATTTTGTGCAAATGCCAATGAAGTGCCCCCGATCCCTACTGTTGAAGCAAATCATCTAGCTAGGGTCGATGGGAATTACCTCCTCACTGTTCTTCTCTTGTTGTCGTGCAGGAGCTCACTCTTCTCTTGTGGTGCAGGACGTTGTTGGCCTTGCGGTTCACTCACGTCAGCTTTTCCTAGCTGTGGTTCGCCAACAGAGATAATGGAGTTGCCATGCAATTTCAATGTTTTTTTTACGCCGTCACCAAAACGGCTGCCTTGACATCAGGAGCTCTGCCACCTCATCTAGCTGTTCTAATCTATTGATTGCTGTGCACTCTTCTCATTGATCTTTTTGGGATCCTTTACATCGATTATTAACACTGCAATTAATCTTACCACAAGTTGATCGATCAACCATGGTGATTAATACTTGCCTTCCAGATTAACATGCACATTTTTTCCTCTTAAAAGTTTCCTGGACCAACTGGTCTCCTCACCTGCCTTCACGAGCCTCTACCACGCCGCCAAAAAGCAAAAGTATTGAGTTGCATGCTCCCTCAGGCCGCAAACGTGGAATATTAGAGTGTGCTGTAATTTATTTAATAAATAACGTCAGCCAGGATTCGAACTCGAGACCTCTGGCTTTGATACCATATTGAATTGCATGCACCAACCAACTCACCCAAAAGCCTAAGCTAATAGGAAGAGGCGGGCAATGCACTTATACTCCAACACTCCCCCTCACGAGCAGGCTCTCTCGAGCCGCAAACTTGGAACATTGGAGTGGGCTGCAATTTATTTAATAAATCAAGCCAGCCAGATCGAGACCTCTGGCTCTGATACCATATTGAGTTGCATGCATCAACCAGTTCACCCAAAAGGTTAAGCTGAAGGGGTAATGTGAGCAATTCACTTATACTCTAACAGAAGCGATCGTAGCCTCGAGGTTCGTGTCCCTTCCTGTTAATCTGGATGCGCACCCGTCGTCCATCGCGATGTGCATGGAGTGCCCCAGAGTGTTCTGCGGCTCCTGAAAGGCATGCCACAACCTTGTCCTCATCTGCAGGCTAGGCCGTGCGAGGGGGATTTCTTCGTGTGCAACTGATGCGACGGCGCGCTGAGCGTCCCGCCACGCCACTTCCTCAGTGCCGGGAATTAAAAGGACGTGCTGCGAGGGGCATCCCGAGGCTGCAGTGCAGCGTGGTCACCGTCGGCGCACACCAGTGGCGCTGCAGGAAGAGCCCCGTCATCGGCCGTCTCAGCGAGGACGAGATCGTGACGACGAAGAAGTGTCTGGTGTTCGCCAGCGGGCACCTCCACTGGATGCTCTCGCCCAGTGGCATCCTCTCTTTCATGCTCAGTAATGAGCCGCCTTTCACCACCGACAACAAATTCGGTCTGCTCGCCGCAGGTCCACGCGACGCTGGCTGTGCTTGACGATCAGCTCTGCCTGGTGCAGGTTGGAGGTGCAAATTGAACTCTTATTTTGAAAATCTAGTTTATTTAGTTGAACTGAAGAGGGTCGAAGAGTACCCTAAAGGGTACTCCTTTACAGCCCTAGGTGCAGGACCTCCGCTGTAGTCTTGACGCTGTAGACCTGTTTCGAGGTTTTGGTGCTTCGTAACCGCAAGTTAGCCAAGTCATGGTCGTTGGACCACCGCATGGATCTGACGCCTCAAGGAACTGATGCGGCCAAGTGCGGTGAGTTTTTCATGCTTTGGGAGATACGAGAGCAAGAAGATCCAGCTGGCGACCACTGGAAGGGCAGCATACATGTGAGAGCCTAACACCGGGGCGTCGCGCACCGTTGCCGCCGGTCGGGATGGCATCGCACCACAATACAGGCGCATCTAATTCGCGCGCGTGCGAGGGGCTGTCGTCGCGCATCTGTTCAGACAAGAAACGGACTAGCACGCAGTCGGCAATCCGCACCCGCTTTCCAACGCGTTCGCGCAGTGCATGCATGTGGGGTCCACAACCTTCTGCTCGCTCCCAGGCTCCCAACAACAGACGCTGGGGCCATGCATGTGCAAGGGCCCACGCACACATGGATGCGTCATTTGCTCTTATGTCCTTTTTCTCTTCTAGAAATTATGAATAAACATACTTATGAGCAAACTTCTACTCAACCTTTTTTTAGACTTCTATTCAAACTTTTTCTTAATAAACAAACTTATTATAACTTATGAACACGTCTATGCAACCTTTTGTTTAAACTTAGAAGACAAACTTCTATTGGCCGAACTGATGCATACTACACTTATACTGCGTAAGAGGCTGAGACCACTTGCAGATGCATGCACGCAGCATGGGCCCCTCTGGGCAAGCACTATCCTGCGAGCGAGCGCTCCGCACATACCACTTGATAAGGAAAAGATGTGGGTCCCACACACATGATTCCATAGACGCTAGCGGCCGGAATACCGGAATAACTGCTCTCGCGCACGCGTGTGATACCGGAATTTTGCCACAAACCTGTGTGAAGTATGGAAAAGAAGACATCAAATTCACGTTCACCACGGATGAAAGATATTCAAAATTTCAAATCCAAGTGCTATGTTCTATTCAGAGTACGAAAGTCATTGGGAATCCGATATGGCTTCATCCTCCGATGATGAAAATCTGGTAAATATTCCATTGCAGCATTTCTGACTCCAAGCATGGTGTTATCCTCAGATGGTTGACTGTTGCCGTGTTCATTTTCTAGAGTGAGTTATTATCTGCAGGAATAATAAGGACTTCATTTGATACCGGTGGATAAAAAGTATCATGAATCAAGTCGGTCTGATCTTCCGTTTTAAAGGTATCATGGATGAGCCCTTTGTGTTGAAATGAGAGACAGATGCTGCCACTTCAGGACGACATTTGAAATGAGAGAACAGGTGCTGTGTTAAGGTCGGCATCTCCTATAGCCGGCGCAAGGGCCAAGCTAAGGAGATGGCCGGCTAGTTAGTTAGGATAGGTGGGCCATGGGTCCACTAGTTTACTTAGCAATCAAGTAATCATGTAACTTAGGGGTCAAGTCTTTCTCCTCTATATAAAGAGGGGATCTATTATCAATAAAGGCAAGTAGAAGTTAGAGGGATAAAACCCTAAAACTCTCTCTCTTTCTGTCTCAGCCGCCGCCCCCTCTCCCTCTTGCGCATCGTCGCCCTGCTGCTGCACGTTGCTCATAACAACTTGGTACTCAGAGCTAGCAACGACCATGGATCAAGACGCTTCACTAAGTCAATTGATTGCAGATGCAATCAAGTGGATGGAGGATTTCGGCCAGGAATTCAGGAGGAAATTGAACCCAAATTTTTCTCCTCCATCTACTCCAGTGCCGCAGCCGCCGCCAGTGTATCGGCCCCCTCAATTGCATGGGACTGATTCACCAGCTGGTCACCAGATCGCTCCTCCATCATTGCAACCTTCAATGGAGGAATTATCACAGGACGAGGAGGAGGATTTCTTCTCATCTTCTGTGGATGAGGAGGAGCCGAAAGTCAGGTCTGTTCGACATCCAGGTCCTCACATTTCTTACAAACTCTCTTTCCTAGATTTTGATGGTTCTTCAGATCCTCTTTCTTGGCTTTTTTGTTCTGAGAAATTTTTTCTGAATCAACGGGTTCCGGATTTTGAAAGAGTGGAATTAGCCTCTTTTCATCTTCGTGGTGTTGCTCTCAATTGGTTTATGATTTTTGAAAAATACAATGGCACACCCTCTTGGCCTGTGTTTACTAATGCTATTAAGGCAAGATTTGGACCTCCTCTAATGGATAATTCGTTGGGATCTTTGTTTACTCTTCGACAAACAGGATCCTTGAATGATTACACGGATCAATTTATGGTTCATCTTGCTCAGATTGATTTCTTGCGGCCAGTTCATCAGGCTATGCTATATGTTGCTGGATTAACAGATCTTCTTCCCATTGAACTTGAGTTACAACAACCTAATTGTTTAGATGAAGCTATACAGTTGGCCCGAGCTTTTTCTCGGTCATTACCAATTCCTCCAAAGGAAAATCTTCTTAATCCGCCTTCATCTATGGTTGCTACACCCTCTGCGGTCTAGATTTCTCTCCATGCTTTGAATGGTATTAATACTCATCGTATGATGCAAGTGGATGCTTCTATCAACAATGGCACTATTACTGCTTTATTGGAATCAAGTTCTACTCATAATTTTATTAATGAGGCCACTTGCCGACAATTAGGGATTTCAGTTTCTCAATTATCAAGTGGAGTTCGTGTGGCTGTTGCTAATGGAGACAATATGCCTAGTCTGGGGTATTGTCACAATCCATTGATTTCAATTCAGCAAGAGCAATTCTTTATTGATTGTTATACTATATCTTTGGATGGTTTCGATCTGGTACTTGGAGTTCAATGGCTCAGTTCATTGGGGCCAATTATGTGGGATTTTCAGAACCTCGCTATGCGCTTTTGGAGGCATAATCCTGAGGTTATTTGGCGAGGGCGTGGAAGTATGTATCCTCTATCTTTTGCTATTGAAGGACTTGAACGTGATCTTTTGGACACCTTGCTTCATGAGTTTCGTGATCTATTCTTAACACCAACTGGACTACCTCCATCTCGCAGCTATGATCATCGTATTCACCTCAAGAATCCCAACACTGCAATTGCCGTGCGACCACATCGATATGCTCAGCTTCAGAAAGATGAAATTGAGCGGCAATGCCTGGAGATGTTAAGCCAAGGTCTCATCAGATATAGTACTTCTACTCATTCTTCTCCAGTTTTGCTAGTTAAGAAACATGAGGGTTCTTGGCGCTTTTGTGTGGATTATCGAATTCTTAATGATAATACTATCAAGGATAAATTTCCTATTCCTGTTGTGGAGGAAACTATTGGATGAACTCAAAGGCGCCAAATATTTCACTAAATTGGATCTCCGCTCCGGTTATCATCAGGTTTGCATGTGTGTTAAGGATATTGAGAAAACAGTTTTTGGCACTCATCATGGTCACTTTGAGTTCCTTGTCATGCCATTTGGATTAACTAATGCTCCAGCTACTTTTCAAGCACTTATGAATGATGTGTTGCAACCGTTTCTTCATCGGTTTGTCCTCGTATTCTTTGATGATATTTTGATTTATAGCAAAACATGGTCCGAACATTTACACCATGTTCAGCTTGTCTTTCAAACATTGCAACATCATCGTGTTTCTTAAGAAATCTAAATGCCTATTTGGAGTTTCTTCGGTTGGATATCTGGGACACAATGTTTCTACTCAAGGTGTTTCTGTCGATCCAGATAAAATTCAAGCTATTACAGATTGGCCAGTTCCTTCTACTATTCGGGAATTGAGAGGTTTTCTTGGCCTGGCGGGATATTATCGGAAATTTATTAAAAATTATGGTCTTATAGCACGCCCATTAACTCAACTATTGTGGAAGGAGGGATTCTTTTGGACGCCGGAGGCTACGACAGCTTTTGACCATCTTAAAACTGCTCAACTATAGCTCCGGTATTACAGCTTCCTGATTTTGATCTACCATTTATTGTTGAGCGTGATGCATCAGGAACAGGCTTTGGACCAGTTCTTCATCAAGGATCTTGTCCTTTGGCTTTCTTCAGCAAAGCAATTGCTTCTCGGCATATTAATCTTGCAGCCTATGAGCGTGAGTTGATTGGTTTGGTTCAAGCTGTCCGTCATTGGCGCCCTTATCTATGGGGTCGTGAATTTCTCATTCGCACGGATCATTACAGCTTGAAATATCTTTTGGATCAACGCCTCTCTACAATACCTTAACATCAATGGTTAGTAAGTTATTGGGCTATGATTTTTCAGTAGAACATCGTCCAGGGCATTTTAATACTGTGGCCGATGCTTTATCTCGCCGTGCTTCTACTGATTATTCTATATTTGTATTAGCATCTCCTCGTTTTGAGATATTTGATACAATTCGGCAACACATTATGGATAATCCTGAGTTAAGTCAATTATTATTGGATATTGAAGAGGGTCGTCGCATTTTTCCATGGGGATGCAAAGATGGATTGATTTATACAAACACATGGTTTATCTGCCGGCATCTTCTTCAATTTTACCTCAAATTTACATGGAATCCATGGGGCAGCTCATGAAGGCATACAAAAGACATTGCATCGATTACAGGCAGATTTCTATGTTCCTCAAGCTAAGCGCCTTGTGAGCAATTTTGTTCGGGATTGTGCTACTTGTCAAAAGAATAAGACTTCTCATTTACATCCTGCTAGCTTATTACGAAGTTTGGAAGTTCCCCAGCAAATTTGGGAAGATATTGCTATGGATTTCGTTGATTGGCTGCCTAAGGTTGGTGGAAAATCAGTAATTTTGACGGTAATTGATCGTCTATCTAAGTATGCTCATTTTATTGCTTTAGCACACCCTTTTACTGCTGCTACAGTTGCTAAGGCTTTCTTTGATGAAATTGTTCGCCTCCATGGTATGCCTCGTTCTATTGTTAGTGATCGTGATGTGGTTTTCACTAGCAAATTCTGGAAGGAACTTTTTCAGCAATCAGGAGTTAAGTTGGACATGAGCTCAGCATATCATCCTCAAACTGATGGTCAATCGGAATCAGCTAATAAGATAGTGGTAATGTATCTTCGGTGTTTAACGGGAGATAAACCCAAAGATTGGATTCGATGGCTTCCATGGGCTGAATATTGTTATAATACTTCTTATCAAAGTGCGATTAAAGAGACTCCTTTCAAACTTGTTTATGGACGGGATCCTCCAATTCTACGTGCTTATGATACCTGAGAAGCAAGGATTCCTGCTGTTGATTCTTTGCTAGAAGAAAGAGATGCTTTTTTATCAGCTATTCGGGAGTGTCTTCTTCAAGCTCAAAATTATTCTCAAATATATTATAATTGTAAGCATAGCCGAGGTATTTTTTGAGGTTGATGATTGGGTAGGGCTTCGATTATTATCTCGTACAGCGGTGGCTATTGTTGTTTCTCCAAAGGGTAAACTTTCTTCAAAGTATTATGGACCTTACAATGTGGTGGAACGAATTGGCTCTGTTGCTTATCGGTTGGAACGTCCGGTCAATAGCCGCATTCACAATGTCTTCCATGTTGGGCTTCTTAAAAAATATCACGGTACTCCTCCTGATCATCCACCACCATTGCCGGTTCTTCATGAAGGACGAGTTGTTCCAACTCCGGAAAAAGCGTTGCGCGCCCGCCTTTCTTGTGGAGTTCAACAAGTTCTTGTTCAATGGAAAGATCAACCTTCAACGGAGACTTCTTGGGAGGATGTTTCAACTCTTCGGCAATTATATCCATCATTGCAGCTCGAGGACGAGCTGTTTCAGCAGGCGGGGAGAGATGTTAAGGTCGGCATCTCCTATAGCCGGCGCAAGGGCCAAGCTAAGGAGGTGGCCGGCTAGTTAGTTAGGATAGGTGGGCCATGGGTCCACTAGTTTACTTAGCAATCGAGTAATCATGTAACTTAGGGGTCAAGTCTTTCTCCACTAGTTAGTAGAAGTTAGAGGGATAAAACTCTAAAACTCTCTCTCTTTCTCTCTCAGTTGCCGCCCCCTCCCCCTCTTGCGCGCCGTCGCCCTGCTGCTGCACGTTGCTCATGACATGCTGCCATTTGAACTTGGACCATTCGGATGGAGAAAATACTGTAGCTTGGGGGGCCGTGGCTTCACGAGCAGCACGGCCTTGTGCTCCCTAGCAGACGCGTCGTTGCTGAGGCCGGTGCTGACGAAGGACCGTCGCCGCTCGTGGGTAGTGGCGCCTCCGGTGGACGGCCGGTTGCACAAGTAGAAAGTCCCACTGAACGGCCTGCGGACGAGGACAGCGCCGTGGGACACCTTGTCGACATTGCAGAACAGCCTCCGGGCATGTCTCTTCAGGAAGGGTCACGAACATCAGGACATGTGCCGCGGTGACGGTGTTCAATGGTATAGGCGATGTCCTAGTTGATAACGAGGCACCTAGGATCATTTCGTGATTCTGAAGGTCCGGTCCAGTCTAAAGAGGTCAAGTGTGCTCATGTCTACATAAGCGTCTATTTCTACGTAAGAGGAATATATTGCGTATGGCGGATGGTTTTATCGAATTGAGCCTCTTGATTGTATATGTAAGGGTACAAAACTTGAAAAGCAAGACATCTCCACGGATACATATTGCAGTCCTACATGCATAATATCTGAACTACCAAAATATACTCTAGCAGTTATACGGTCTTTCAGCCAAAAAAAAAAAATCTTTGTTGATTTGTCGTATGCCTGAACAAGAATGCTAAGTTGGGTCCGACAGATTCATCTATTGTTTGCACATTTGCATAGAAGGGCCTATTCACTAAGGGTATTTCAATCGAAATCCCCAAACAGTAAATATTTTCCCTTGCCACTCACTAAGAGTCACGTTGTCGTTGTGCAATTTGTACATATGTTGAACGGCTAAATTTAGTTAGCTAAGTTAATTATGTTTAATATGAGCTGTTGCTTTGATTTCTTACTTCTTTTGTAGTAGAAGCATGTCAAAAGAGAAAGTGGCACATGTCTCCCTCTCTTTGCGTACATATTCTGTCTATCTCAAGCTGCTTTATGTATAGTACAGAATCTGTCTGCCTTCGCACATATGCTGCTTTGTGGGCTTCATCGATCGTGATTTTATTCCTTGCTTAGATTCCACGCCAGGCCTGGTAAAGCAAAGCCTTCGTTTCTTTTATTTCCCTTGATAGAGGAAAACAGTACCAAGTCCTAAATTGGGTTTGTACACTACAAATCCTGGCAAGTGTCAATTGAACTGATTGCCAGCGGCAGGTGGCGGTTGCCCCGACAGATAAACTAAAAAAATCATCGAAGGTTTGATAGGTCGGTTGTCTTCGCTGAAGGATAAGCCAAAGCTCGTCAATCCGGGTGGCTAGAGCCTCTGCTCCGGGGGCGTTTGCCCCTGTCCACCCGGGTTCGAGCGGCGGCACCGCGCGGCACTGTATAGCACATGTGGCTGAAATATGCCACGCTACAGTGCGGAGTAAAAAAATCCTCTCGTCCTCCCTAGGTCAAAGCACATGGTAAAGACTCGCGCCGGAGCTCACAACGGCCAGCTGAGTCCTTGTGTAGGATCGGAGAGGAGGTTCGGAGGTTTTCTCGACCTGCGTGAGAGGTTATTCTTCTTAGTAAAATGCCGTTAGGGGCGGCCTTTCCCTGGCAGGTCGAGTTTTTTTTTTCGCTGAAGGATAAGAAGAATAGAAGATAACAAGAAGCCCTGCTGCGAGCGCTCGTGTCTACTGAAAAGTCTTATTTGCAATGAGGTATACCTTCATGCAACTTGTTTACGGCTTTCAATATCTTTTTCTTTTCATGTGACCAACAACATAAGACTGATGTTTTAAGATTCGTATTGAGAAACACTTTCATAATGTCTAACTCACATATGCTTAAAGAATGCGAGTTCGTAGGAATCATTGGTACCATTTAGAAAACTTTAGTTAGAACAAAACTAAATAAACGTTGCAAGTATAGATGAAATAGGGTAGTACGTTGTTGGAGGATTACAGTAAATGCAAGTTCAGGGTATGTACGTACCTGGCGTCTAGGGGTGATTTAGGGGTAGGTAGGTTAAACAATGTAGCCCCTACCGAACCCTATGGATGATAGGAATAGAAAAGAATGCAGGTAGGAGAAGCAATTGAGTGAATTTGAGCCAGCTCTGTAGCCAAGGAAGAGGAACGCTGGTATCCATGCATGGTAGAGAACGAAGAAACACAGTGGGAACATTTGCCATGATGATTTGCTTTACACCTTCCTCTGATGCTTTGCACCAGCTCCTTTGATTGTCCTCGCTGCCACATGCATGCTATGAGCTTATATCCAGACTTGCATCATCTTGCCATGGCTCCGAGGAGAATATAGTTACGTTCCTTGATCTACGGCAAATAAAGTCAAAACTAACTAAATCATAGAAAAATCATGATATAGGAAGGTTGCGTTAATCAAGGAGCATACTGATTCGTTACACAGAAGTTCTCCTTTATCCTTCTATATGCCAATATGTAAGTTATATATCAATAGTCAGCCTTCTTATACTTAAGTACCTTCTTGTTAGTGCCTTTATCTATAGCGGTGGACTTATCCCTGGTGACCGCCCGTTCTTTAGAAACCTTCTTCTTCTCTGTTGTCTTTTTTTTATTACACGGTACAACTCAGACACTAACAACGCACGCACACTCACCTTTATGAACACACATATGCAAACCCTACCTCTATGAGCATCTTCGAAGATTGAGCTAGCAAACCCTCGAGATTGACGAAGTCACCACTGGCGCCTCATTGTCGATGGCCACGTCGCCTACCATTGAAAGCACAACGCCATTAAATCCTAAAAAATGCTCACACGAGGAGTCGAACCCAGGACCTAAGGTGCTACTGAGGCTCATGTAACCACTAGGCTAAAGGCCCTTTCGCTCTTTGCTATCTTCTTTCGTGGCAAGGATTGGTGTTTCCTCTTCCTATGTGTGTCACCCACATTTTGATCGGCCCACTCAGTGTAGCGACCCGCGTTTTTGACTGTTGTCAAAAGTCACTAAAAATTTGAACTTTTTAAAATTTTCCAATTAAAATCAATTTGCTAGCTTTAGTTAGTAGCAAAACCAAAAGATTTTGAATTTTAAACCATGCATAAAAGTCACCATATGCATTTTCGTGTTTTTCTTGATTTGTTTGAGTGTTGGTTTCAATCCTTCCTTTTGAATGAATTCGAATTCATTCAAAATCAAATTCAGCGAATAGATCAAATCATTTTCTTCTATCGGGCCGCCTCTTTCCTTTTCTCTTTCGCCGGCCCAGCTCCCTTCTCTTTTTCTCCTCACTCCCGCGCCAGCCCGATTCCGGCCCAGTCCGCTCGGCCCGGCACTTTGGCCCAGCCTGCCTCTCTCCCTCTCCCGCTGACGAGTGGGCCCCGCCCCGTCATCCCTCACCTCGCGCCGCCGGCGCAATTCGCGCGAGCGCCCATCCCGGCGTGCCTCCTCGCCGCCTTTGTCACCTCCAAGCGCTAGTAACCGCATGTGAAGCTCGCGCGCAGCTCAACCGCCTCCACTGCCCAGTCCCATCGTCGTCCTCTCCTCTACTTAACGCACGCGCCAAGCTTCCCAAAACCCGACGAGCTCCACTCCGCGTCGTCAGCCACAGTCGCTCCCTCCCTCGCTCCATCGCGTCCCGAGCACTGCAGAAGCTCCGCGCCGCCGTCATCCCTGTCCTCGGCGAGCGCGAACCGCCATCGCGCGTCATGTCGAGCTCCAGTCCGGCGAGATATTTCTCGCCGGCGAAACCGCCTTTCCGAACCGCCATTGCCGCCTTTAAAGCAAGGGGCAGACCCTCTCCTTCCCTCTCTCATTTCATTTCACTCCCACACTCACTCCCGAGCTCTCCACTGCTCTTTTCCCCTTTCTCTCTAATTCCGGCGAGAACTCCGGTGAGCTCTCCCCTCTTCTCCGGTGAGTCTCGACGTCAACTTCTTCCACTTCTGGCATCTCCTTTCCGCGCTCGATCTCATCGTGCTCACCCCGTCCGCAGCCGTGGTTCGCAGGTCGAGAACATCGGAACCCTAGCGCCGCCGTCCGCCATCTCCGTCGTCGGCATCTCCCCGCTCATTCCCTCGCTCGTTTGAAGGCACGGTGAGCACCTCCTAGCTCTCCTCTTCCTCTAGCGCATGATCTCGTCCACTCTCTCCGTGCGCGCACCCCCTTTCACCGAGCACCGGCTAGCCGCCGCCCTTAATCTCGTCGCCGACCACCCTCCTGGCCGCGCCCGGCCCCATCGAGTAGCACACCGACCTCACCGCACGCTCGCGCACCTCGCGCAATCCCGCAGACTCACACGCGCCCCCTTTTCTCCTTTTTCCCCTCGCGCGCAGACTCCGCCATGGACGCCGGCGAAGCTCGCGCCACCTCCTCGACGGCCGTCGTCGTCGACTTCTCGTGGTCTCGAGTTCGCCTCACTCTTGCGCACTCGCCAGTCCACACGCGCATGCTCCTGAGCGCACGCACGCCCCTTTTCCCTTTTCATTCCGGCGCGCCACCGCCCTCCGGCGAGCCCGCACCGCCGCCTCGAGTCTTCCCTCCCGTCGACGTCCCCACAGGACGATTCGCCTTCGCGCGTAGGGCCTGTCCGACTAGCTCTCGTCGCCCTTAGACACTCGTGCTCGTCGCCGGCGAGTTCTCCGGCGCCGCACCGCCGCGCGCGCACTTTGCGCCGCCGCGCGCCCTTCTCCGCGCCGCCGTTCGACGTGGCAGCCACGTCGGAACGGTGGGCCCGGTGGTGACCGAGTCGACGCCCGCGTGGCAGACCCGGTGCACCGTGGACCACGCGTTCAGACTGAACCGGTCCATCGTGCGGTGGACTTAGCTCACAAAACAGTGCCGCGCGGACCCGCTGGGCCCTTTGGCCCACCCGTCAGCGGCACACCCGGAGGAAAACGCTATGGCCACACCGAAAGTGCACACAAAATCTTATTTCGACCACTTTCCAATACCAGAAAAATTCCCAAAAATTCCTAAAAATACTTTATCACTCCCTAAACACCTTCCAACACTTGTTAGCCTCTGATTAATTATGTATCTCACATACAAAATTAATCAAGCTAAATTCAATTGAATCAATTCATTCAAACTTCAAAAATCAATATCTTTTTCATTCTAACTCCGATTTTGGCGAATCTTACGCTAAAATTCATCTAAAATCATAATCTATCCAGTGCCACCAAAATCAACTCCCATCTGGTTTTATTTGGATTTTATTCAGATTTATTGCTTTGTTAATTTGATTGCAAGCGGTAGATTTATTCTTTTTAACTCGATAGATAATCAAGACGAAGACCCTGAGGATCCTGATTACGAGGATTTAGAGGAAGAAGAACTTGGTGAAGGCAAGTCTAACTTCCTTTGATCATATTGATCCTATGATTGCAAATATCCTAATTAGAGCTGTTTATAAATAAATTGCATGGTATTTAAATGAATTTAAATGCTAGAATGGTCCTATGCAATATTTGATTGCCTGCCTTGACTTGATTATATCCTGTATCCTTGTTAGCCCTAGGAATCAACATCATTAATTTAATTAATGAATTGTTGATATGCTCGCTGCTTAGGACTTTCACATGTGTTTAATTAATCTTGCTCACATGATTTTCGTGTAAATGCGTGTGTCTTGGTGGTGTGAGTAAATGTGAAATTGGGTGGTTAATAATAAGTGCAACCCTAGTGAGGGATGTTTTTGGCGGGATCAGGCGAGGTAGTCCTCAGTGGGGAGGCTATCTCTGGGACGCCCTTCCACTTGTGGATCGGCTATTGAAGATGCCTGGTTCGGTCGTATAAGGACCGGTTCTTGTGCCGCCTTTGCCTAGCACCCCTCGCGCAGCCACAAGCCGTGAATGGGCGCGGAATTGGAACCACACCCTACTAGTACTCACCCGGTACCCCCCGGAGGCAGGAGATGCAACGGAGTCCCAGGAGAAGACTCGTTCGTTGGTGGGTGTTCGAGATCCGGCATTTATGACTGGCCATATTATTGATTGTGAAGCCCCTGGTGATGTCCGTGGGGGATGCCGTGGTGGTACAAAGTAGGTATGGAACCTTTAGTGGGACAGTCCAAACTATGACGATAGGGAGGACTGGACCACCTTGTGGAGAAATTTGTGCACCCTTGGCCAAGGTTAAGAATCTTTCCGGAAAGCCGTGTTCCACGGTATTGGACAACGCGAAAGCATCGGCCACACTATGATTAGATTTTTCTGCGTGAGTTTCCTTGGTGTGTTTTTGGAAAACGCCGGTTTGGAGCCGTGTACTGGTTGTCGGCCAGTGATAAAATTGAGGAACTGGCGGGATGGATTGCATCTCCCCCAGGGCCGCCCAACCCCACTAATCTCTACAGATATCTGATTAGAATTGCGAAATACTTTGTTTTCAAAAACAACCCTGCATAAACTTGGCTTTCTCGCCTTGTCGATAAAACTCAGCCTATCCTTTGATAATCCCTCGCATATTCATAACCCTTGTGTTAGGCTTGCTGAGTACCTTAAGTACTCACCCTTGCTTAAATCATTCAGAAGAGGAACCTGAGTATGACTTTCAAGCTGATGGTGATGAAGAGTAGAGTTCGGCCTTCGCTCAAGCGGTGCTTGTAGGAGTGGAGCCCTGCCGTCTTCCGCTAGCATTAGTGTTAGCTCTGGCTGCTGCGTCAGCCTATGAGCATGATGTTTGTGTGTGTTGAGGCCGCCCGCCTCATTTGTATAAAGACCTTTACGTATTAAAAAGGCTTGTAATGACTCTCGGTAATATAAATAAAGTATTCGCTGTGAAGCATTCTGTAAAAGTGTCGTATCAGCTACTGATCCAGGGACTGATACGGTAAACACTAAGTACTTCAGAAATGGGGTACGACAGAGTGGTATCAGAGCAATGCTTGCCCGTAGGCCAAACCATAGGATGGAATCGAGTGAGATGAGTGCGATATTTTGTAAAATTTTACTTTATAAAATCTCCCTTACCTTATTTCTATTTATAAAATTATTTTCACCGGTACTTACCCGTCTTTCAACATTTTGTTGAACAGATGGAGGCCCTTCGTCAGGAGTTGGACCAGCTGGAGGCGCAGCGCGCCCAGACCGCCCGCGTTCTCGAGCAGACTGCCGAGAGGTGGGGTGAGGACCAGCGCCGTCTTGCAGAGACCCGGGCTCAGCTTGCGCAGGCGCAGGTTCAGCTTGCTGCTTGCCAGGCTGAGAGAGACCGCCTGTAGTGGACTCTGGACTACACCCGCCGTTTTTGGGAGGAGGACGCGATGTACCTGATCCGTAAGCTCAACAGCCACTACAGGTACTGCCACGAGGAGCACGGAGGACCCCGCCGCCACTTCACCGTGAGGATGGGAGGACCGCACGGACACTACCACTACGCCTGTCCGACCGACACGGAGGAGGACTCCACTACCCTTGCAGGCTCAGACACGACCGTGGACTCCCCGGAGGTTGAGCAGCCGGACGACTCAGAGGAGCTAGCCCGTTGGGCAGCAGAGCTTGAGGCCGCCCTTGAGACCGTTGGAGACTCCGAGGAGGAGCCGATGGAGGACGAGCCTGTGGTGGACGTTTCGTCAGGGAGTGAGTCGGTGACGGATAACGTCATCGATCTCACTGGCACTGACGACGAGATGGATATGGACGAGTTTGTGGTGATCGACTCGCCCGCACAGGAGGCACCAGCAGGACCTCGCCTTGTTGGAGACGTGGACCTCGACGAGTACTACAGGCTGATCAGCACTGGCACCGTCGACCTCACCCAGGACCCGTTCGACCTCTACGCAGAGTGGCGCCAGGACCGTGGCTTCGACGCCTGAGCAGCAGAGTTGGCGCCATGGAGTAGCCTTTGCTAGCTAGTAGTGGCAGCTGTTGCCTAGAGTCGTGGTGTCTAGTAGAGTCAGGTGTGTCAGTAGTGTGTCTCAGTAGTTGCGAGTCGGAGTTGCCCTGTGGTCGAGTCGTAGATTGTCGAGTCCTTGTATATAAATAAAAGGACTTTGGTATGTATGATCGAACCTTGTTATTATAAATAGGCTTGCTGTAATGATGTAATGATGCTGGTTTTAACTTGTTTGTGTGTTTGCAAGATCTTTGGAATTTCTTTTCCATTTATCTTGTTTGTTTTGCCTCGTAGATTTGTAGCTTCGCCTCGTAGTTTAGTTAATCGCCTGAGTATCCTATCTCACCTTTCTGCTAAAATCTTTCCATTAGATGCCTCCCAAAAGATCTGCCAGAATTCAGCAGCGCCAGCGCCGAGAGCGTAACGTTCAGGATGATGACCATGATGACGTCCACAGTGCAGGGCGTGGACGTGGTAGAGGAAGAAATAATAATCAGCGTGGCAGAGGTAGAGGAGGAGGTAGAGGTGGAGGCAGACATGACAATGAACAGGATTACCAGGAAGAAGAAGTGAGTCAAAATCAGCAGGAAGTGCAGGATGAGGTTGGAGAAAACCATGACCAGAACAGAAGTGAAGGACAACAGAATCGTGGTAGAGGTGGTAGAAGAGGTGGTGGAAGAGGTGGTGGAAGAGGTGGAAGAATACCCGCAGCACCAGTCACTAACCTAGTGGCTGTAATGGATAATCAGACCCGTCTGATGGAGGTCATTGCACAGGGTCTCATGGACAGAACTCCTGGCCAGCAGAGCAAAATGTCAGAATTTATGAGACTCAGGCCCCCGACCTTCGAGGGTACTGAGGAGGATCCTCTGGCAGCTGATGATTGGCTGCGTGATATCACCAAGAAATTGCACTTGGTGAATGCTGATGACAGAGAAAAAGTTCTTCTAGCATCTCACCAGCTCAAAGGAGCAGCAGGAGAATGGTGGGATAATTACCGTGAGGGTGCAGAGAATGCAGATGCTATTACCTGGGAAGAATTCCAGGAGGAGTTCAGGAGATATCACATCCCAGAAGGTGTGATTGAAATGATGGCTGATGAATTCCGCTCTCTGAAGCAGGGGGCGATGACAGTAAATCAATATATCAGGAAATTCATGACATTGGCTCGATATGCTCCTGATGATGTTAACACTGATAAGAAGAAGCAGGATCGCTTCAGAAAAGGACTTAATCCTGGATTGAAAGTGCAGTTGGTTACTCATATTTATCCTGATTTCAACACTCTCATGAACCGTGCACTTTTGTTGGAAGATGCCCGCTCTCACATTGATCATGATAGGAAGCGCAAATTTAATGCGCAGAAGTTTAAGCAGCAGGAGAGAAATCAGAAGCCGAGGTTTAATAATAATTTTCAAAAGCCAAAATATCAGTCAACCATGCAGTACAGGACCTCAGCGTCCAATCAACCAAGCTCAGCACCATCATATCGCAGCCAGAATTCTGGTAGTCAGCAGAGAAGCAGTTCCAGTGTTGTGCAACCTAACAACAATGATAAAAGGACTTGCTTTCACTGCCGTGAGCCTGGTCACATGATTGCTAGATGCCCTTATTTGAGCCAGAATAATGCTCCTACTCAGCAGCATCAACCAAACAGTGCCAGAACTGCAGCTTCTGGAAATGGTCGTGGTGGACAGCCGCCCTCTGGACAGCAGCGGAGGAATAATCAATCCTTTGGCCGAGGAAAGGTCAACCATATTAATGCAGATGAAGTTGAGGACACTCCTGATGTTGTTCTTGGTGAGTATCTTGTCAACTCCATTCTTGCAACCGTTCTGTTTGATTCTGGAGCTTCGCATTCGTTTGTTTCTCGAAGTTTGTTGCTGCAAATGGTTTGCCAACTGTCATGCTAAAACAACCCCTGATAATCCGGACTCCCGGGGCCGAGACCAAAAGTTATTTGGGATGCCCACGGGTTAAGATCCTTTTAAGTGGGGTAGAGTTCCTAGCGAACTTAGTAGTCCTAGAATCCCAGGGGATAGACGTTATCCTCGGAATGGACTGGTTAAGTAAGCACCGAGGCAATATAGCCTGTGACACCAGGAAAGTTACCCTGGTAAACCACAAAGAAATTAAAGTGGTATGTGAACCAAAAAGGTCAGAAGTTGCACCAATGGTTCATAATATGGAAGCAAGACCGTTGGAGGAAGTGCCAGTGGTCTATGAATATCCTGATGTGTTTCCAGAAGAGTTGCCAGGCATGCCACCTGACAGAGACATAGAGTTCATCATTGACCTTATACCCGGCACATCTCCAATAGCAAAGAGACCGTATAGAATGGCAGCAAATGAGCTAGCAGAATTAAAAGCACAAATAGCAGAGTTGCAGGAAAAAGGATTTATCAGACCAAGTTCATCACCATGGGGATCACCTGTTCTGTTTGTTAAAAAGAAAGACGGCAGTCTCAGAATGTGCATAGACTGCCGCTCTTTGAATGAAGTCACCATCAAAAATAAATATCCACTGCCCAGGATCGATGATTTATTTGATCAATTGAAAGGAGCCAAGTATTTCTCCAAAATTGATTTAAGATCTGGGTATTATCAACTAAAAATCAGGGAGTGTGATATTCTCAAGACAGCTTTTGTCACCAGATATGGTCAGTATGAGTTCACAGTGATGCCATTTGGATTGACAAATGCACCTGCATACTTCATGAATTTGATGAATAAGGTGTTTATGGAGGAGTTGGATCGGTTTGTCGTTGTCTTTATTGACGACATACTTATCTACTCCAAAAGTGCAGAAGAGCATGAGCAGCATTTGAGAATTGTGTTAGAAAAATTAAGAGCTCATGAGCTGTATGCCAAATTCAGCAAATGTGGATTTTGGTTAAATAAAGTGGCTTTTCTTGGTCACATTCTGACAGAAGAAGGAGTATCAGTGGATCCAGCCAAAGTTGAGGCGGTCCTTAATTGGAAACAACCAACCACTGTGACAGAAGTTCGAAGTTTCCTTGGTCTAGCTGGTTATTATCGCAGATTCATCGAAGGTTTTTCAAAAATAGCAAGACCTATGACAGCTTTGACACAGAAGGGGAAGGAATTCAAATGGACAGAAGCCTGTGAGAGAAGTTTTCAGGAGTTAAAGAAAAGGCTAACCACAGCCCCAGTGTTGACCTTGCCAGACATACACCAAGATTTTGTCGTATATTGCGACGCATCTCGACAAGTGTTGGGATGTGTGCTTATGCAAGATGGCAGAGTTATTGCATATGCATCAAGGCAGTTGAAAACGCATGAGCAAAATTATCCCACTCATGATTTGGAGCTAGCAGCAGTTGTGCATGCTCTCAAAATTTGGAGGCATTATCTGATTGGCAATAAATGTGAAATATATACGGACCATAAGAGTCTGAAATATATTTTCACACAACCGGATTTAAACCTCAGACAAAGAAGGTGGTTGGAATTAATAAAGGATTATGACCTAGAAATTCACTACCATCCTGGAAAGGCAAATGTGGTAGCTGATGCTTTAAGCCGAAAATCTCAGAATAATGGGATTAAAATGCGAAGACGAAGCCCTGAGCTTGCGGAAGAATTCAAACAATTAAATCTTCACTTTGCTAAGCCAGGCCGTCTGAATACCTTATGTGTGGAACCAACTCTGGAGAAGCAAATCAGAACAGCTCAAGAGTCAGATGAAGAAATAAATGAATTAAAGAAAATGACAGGGTTGGATAAAGCCCCTGGATTTCGAGTGGATAATCAGGGCACCTTATGGTACAAGGATAGGATATGTGTGCCAAAAACTGGTGGATATCAGAAACTGGTTATGGATGAAGCTCATAACTCAGCATATTCTATTCATCCTGGATGCACCAAAATGTATATGGACCTGAAACAGAAATATTGGTGGTCAGGAATGAAAAGAGACATAGCAGAATTTGTTGCTCGATGTGACATCTGCAGCAGAGTAAAAGCAGAGTATAAAAGACCTGCAGGATTGTTGCAACCTCTCCATGTTCCAGAGTGGAAATGGGATGAGATCAGTATGGATTTCATCATAGGGTTACCCCGTACCCAAAAAGGATATGATTCCATATGGGTTATTGTGGATCGACTAACAAAAGTGGCACACTTTATACCTGTGAAGACAGTATACAGGGGAAATCATTATGCTCAACTGTACATAGACAATGTGCTCAAACTGCATGGAGTTCCTCGCAGAATAGTATCAGATCGAGGCACACAGTTCACCTCGATATTTTGGAAAAGTTTGCATAAATTGCTCGGAACAAGACTAGATTATAGTTCAGCATATCACCCACAAACCGATGGTCAGACAGAAAGGGTGAATCAAATCCTGGAAGACATGTTAAGAGCATGTGTACTAGCCTATGGAAAAGATTGGGAGAAAAGTTTGTCCTTTGCAGAGTTCTCATATAACAACAGTTATCAGGCCAGTTTGCAGATGTCACCATTTGAGGCACTGTATGGCAGAAAATGCAGAACCTCGCTGATGTGGTCAGAAGTTGGAGAACATTCTTTCTTCGGACCCGCAGTTATCAGAGATGCAGAGGAGAAAGTAGCTTTGGTCAGGGAAAATTTAAAAGCAGCTCAAAGCAGACAGAAAAGTTATGCTGATACCCGACGCAGAGATTTGAGCTTCGAAGTTGGAGATTATGTGTATCTCAAAGTGTCACCGATCCGAGGAACCAGGAGATTCCAAATAAAAGGAAAGTTGGCACCGAGGTACATTGGACCTTTTAAGGTACTTAAGAAGATAGGAGCCGTGGCATATCGCCTCGAGCTTCCCGAAGAAATGTCAGATGTGCACGATGTTTTCCATATGTCACAATTAAAGAAATGTCTGGGAAAACCAGAAGAAATAGTCCCTCCAGAAGTAATGGACTTACAGCCTGATCTCAGATATCAGGAAAGGCCGATAAGGATTTTGGATGTGGCAACTCGACTAACAAGAAGGAATGCAATAAGGTTTTGTCGAGTTCAGTGGAGTAATCACACTGAGGCAGAAGCAACATGGGAAAGAGAAGATGATCTCAAGCGAGAGTTCCCTTACCTTTTCGAGGAAGAGCCGGAATCTCGGGGACGAGATTCTCTTTAAGTGGGGTAGGTTGTAGCGACCCGCGTTTTTGACCGTTGTCAAAAGTCACTAAAAATTTGAACTTTTTAAAATTTTCCAATTAAAATCAATTTGCTAGCTTTAGTTAGTAGCAAAACCAAAAGATTTTGAATTTTAAACCATGCATAAAAGTCACCATATGCATTTTCGTGTTTTTCTTGATTTGTTTGAGTGTTGGTTTCAATCCTTCCTTTTGAATGAATTCGAAATTCATTCAAAATCAAATTCAGCGAATAGATCAAATCATTTTCTTCTATCGGGCCGCCTCTTTCCTTTTCTCTTTCGCCGGCCCAGCTCCCTTCTCTTTTTCTCCTCACTCCCGCGCCAGCCCGATTCCGGCCCAGTCCGCTCGGCCCGGCACTTCGGCCCAGCCTGCCTCTCTCCCTCTCCCGCTGACGAGTGGGCCCCGCCCCGTCATCCCTCACCTCGCGCCGCCGGCGCAATTCGCGCGAGCGCCCATCCCGGCGTGCCTCCTCGCCGCCTTTGTCACCTCCAAGCGCTAGTAACCGCACGTGAAGCTCGCGCGCAGCTCAACCGCCTCCACTGCCCAGTCCCATCGTCGTCCTCTCCTCTACTTAACGCACGCGCCAAGCTTCCCAAAACCCGACGAGCTCCACTCCGCGTCGTCAGCCACAGTCGCTCCCTCCCTCGCTCCATCGCGTCCCGAGCACTGCAGAAGCTCCGCGCCGCCGTCATCCCTGTCCTCGGCGAGCGCGAACCGCCATCGCGCGTCATGTCGAGCTCCAGTCCGGCGAGATATTTCTCGCCGGCGAAACCGCCTTTCCGAACCGCCATTGCCGCCTTTAAAGCAAGGGGCAGACCCTCTCCTTCCCTTTCACTCCCACACTCACTCCCGAGCTCTCCACTGCTCTTTTCCCCTTTCTCTCTAATTCCGGCGAGAACTCCGGTGAGCTCTCCCCTCTTCTCCGGTGAGTCTCGACGTCAACTTCTTCCACTTCTGGCATCTCCTTTCCGCGCTCGATCTCATCGTGCTCACCCCGTCCGCAGCCGTGGTTCGCAGGTCGAGAACATCGGAACCCTAGCGCCGCCGTCCGCCATCTCCATCGTCGGCATCTCCCCGCTCATTCCCTCGCTCGTTTGAAGGCACGGTGAGCACCTCCTAGCTCTCCTCTTCCTCTAGCGCATGATCTCGTCCACTCTCTCCGTGCGCGCACCCCCTTTCACCGAGCACCGGCTAGCCGCCGCCCTTAATCTCGTCGCCGACCACCCTCCTGGCCGCGCCCGGCCCCATCGAGTAGCACACCGACCTCACCGCACGCTCGCGCACCCCGCGCAATCAAGCAGACTCACACGCGCCCCCTTTTCTCCTTTTTCCCCTCGCGCGCAGACTCCGCCATGGACGCCGGCGAAGCTCGCGCCACCTCCTCGACGGCCGTCGTCGTCGACTTCTCGTGGTCTCGAGTTCGCCTCACTCTTGCGCACTCGCCAGTCCACACGCGCATGCTCCTGAGCGCACGCACGCCCCTTTTCCCTTTTCATTCCGGCGCGCCACCGCCCTCCGGCGAGCCCGCGCCGCCGCCTCGAGTCTTCCCTCCCGTCGACGTCCCCACAGGACGATTCGCCTTCGCGCGTAGGGCCTGTCCGACTAGCTCTCGTCGCCCTTAGACACTCGTGCTCGTCGCCGGCGAGTTCTCCGGCGCCGCGCCGCCGCGCGCGCACTTTGCGCCTCCGCGCGCCCTTCGCCGCGCCGCCGTCCGACGTGGCAGCCACGTCGGAACGGTGGGCCCGGTGGTGACCGAGTCGACGCCCGCGTGGCAGACCCGGTGCACCGTGGACCACGCGTTCAGACTGAACCGGTCCATCGTGCGATGGACTTAGCTCACAAAACAGTGCCGCGCGGACCCGCTGGGCCCTTTGGCCCACCCGTCAGCGGCACACCCGGAGGAAAACGCTATGGCCACACCGAAAGTGCACACAAAATCTTATTTCGACCACTTTCCAATACCAGAAAAATTCCCAAAAATTCCTAAAAATACTTTATCACTCCCTAAACACCTTCCAACACTTGTTAGCCTCTGATTAATTATGTATCTCACATACAAAATTAATCAAGCTAAATTCAATTGAATCAATTCATTCAAACTTCAAAAATCAATATCTTTTTCATTCTAACTCCGATTTTGGCGAATCTTACGCCAAAATTCATCTAAAATCATAATCTATCCAGTGCCAGCAAAATCAACTCCCATCTGGTTTTATTTGGATTTTATTCAGATTTATTGCTTTGTTAATTTGATTGCAAGCGGTAGATTTATTCTTTTTAACTCGATAGATAATCAAGACGAAGACCCTGAGGATCCTGATTACGAGGATTTAGAGGAAGAAGAACTTGGTGAAGGCAAGTCTAACTTCCTTTGATCATATTGATCCTATGATTGCAAATATCCTAATTAGAGCTGTTTATAAATAAATTGCATGGTATTTAAATGAATTTAAATGCTAGAATGGTCCTATGCAATATTTGATTGCCTGCCTTGACTTGATTATATCCTGTATCCTTGTTAGCCCTAGGAATCAACATCATTAATTTAATTAATGAATTGTTGATATGCTCGCTGCTTAGGACTTTCACATGTGTTTAATTAATCTTGCTCACATGATTTTCGTGTAAATGCGTGTGTCTTGGTGGTGTGAGTAAATATGAAATTGGGTGGTTAATAATAAGTGCAACCCTAGTGAGGGATGTTTTTGGCGGGATCAGGCGAGGTAGTCCTCAGTGGGGAGGCTATCTCTGGGACGCCCTTCCACTTGTGGATCGGCTATTGAAGATGCCTGGTTCGGTCGTATAAGGACCGGTTCTTGTGCCGCCTTTGCCTAGCACCCCTCGCGCAGCCACAAGCTGTGAATGGGCGCGGAATTGGAACCACACCCTACTAGTACTCACCCGGTACCCCCCGGAGGCAGGAGATGCAACGGAGTCCCAGGAGAAGACTCGTTCGTTGGTGGGTGTTCGAGATCCGGCATTTATGACTGGCCATATTATTGATTGTGAAGCCCCTGGTGATGTCCGTGGGGGATGCCGTGGTGGTACAAAGTAGGTATGGAACCTTTAGTGGGACAGTCCAAACTATGACGATAGGGAGGACTGGACCACCTTGTGGGGAAATTTGTGCACCCTTGGCCAAGGTTAAGAATCTTTCCGGAAAGCCGTGTTCCACGGTATTGGACAACGCGAAAGCATCGGCCACACTATGATTAGATTTTTCTGCGTGAGTTTCCTTGGTGTGTTTTTGGAAAACGCCGGTTTGGAGCCGTGTACTGGTTGTCGGCCAGTGATAAAATTGAGGAACTGGCGGGATGGATTGCATCTCCCCCAGGGCCGCCCAACCCCACTAATCTCTACAGATATCTGATTAGAATTGCGAAATACTTTGTTTTCAAAAACAACCCTGCATAAACTTGGCTTTCTCGCCTTGTCGATAAAACTCAGCCTATCCTTTGATAATCCCTCGCATATTCATAACCCTTGTGTTAGGCTTGCTGAGTACCTTAAGTACTCACCCTTGCTTAAATCATTCAGAAGAGGAACCTGAGTATGACTTTCAAGCTGATGGTGATGAAGAGTAGAGTTCGGCCTTCGCTCAAGCGGTGCTTGTAGGAGTGGAGCCCTGCCGTCTTCCGCTAGCATTAGTGTTAGCTCTGGCTGCTGCGTCAGCCTATGAGCATGATGTTTGTGTGTGTTGAGGCCGCCCGCCTCATTTGTATAAAGACCTTTACGTATTAAAAAGGCTTGTAATAACTCTCGGTAATATAAATAAAGTATTCGCTGTGAAGCATTCTGTAAAAGTGTCGTATCAGCTACTGATCCAGGGACTGATACGGTAAACACTAAGTACTTCAGAAATGGGGTACGACACTCAGGAATAGAAAAGCTGCCAGTAATTCTCTGCAATTGTCTAGTATCATCATCGTCCACCACCAAGTGCGAGAGGATAGGAGTATCACTCTCAGTGTTTTCCTCATCAAGTAATATCTTCGCACCTTGCTTTCTTCCGTAAAATTTAGCTTCTTTGGAGTTCTCTCACACATGTTTCAGTGTCAGTCATGGACTCTAATGCTACTTGGAGATCATTAAGGACGTTATGCGACATCCCATAAGTATAGTGACATATGTTTCGTTTGGAATGTCAAGGTTCGACCATTTCCATGTATCTATCGAACTCGCGTCGATCATCGTGAAATAAATTTTCATACTCTCGCCACATCATGCATGGCATACCTTGTCCGGATCAGATAACGAAGATATGAATATATTGGCTCCACAGTTTTGACTACAAAGCTCATGCTGTCCTACCATGATAAACTAGAAAGGTATGAAAGAGCATATCTTCCCGCAACCGTGTTGTAAAGAATGCTGGAGAAGCTAGCCACCCATGCCATAAATTTATCTTTCCGACAAGCGCTTCCAGAAATCCCTTAATTTATAGTACTATGCACTGTCATTTTTTTGAAAAAAAAATATGGCAGGTGCTCTGCCATTTCATTAAGCTACTATTTTTTTTCCACCAAGAGCAATTAACCCCTGTGGTTTCCTTTATTAGAGGACCCCACATACAAGGAGTACATTTGTCTTACATGGTTTAGCTCATCCTAGTAAAATGCCTAGCATTTTGCCTAGGTGTAACAGTTTGCCTGGAACACATCCAGGTTCACACTTTCATAGAGAGAGAACAGAAAAAGAGATGTCCCCCTTTTTCATGCTAACTGGAAGTAACAAAAACAAAGACCAACTATGTCTGATACTAGTGAAGGTGGAACCAGCTTTGTCAAATATTTTATTGCGTCTCCATGTGCTTGGATCTTGAACTATAACTTCATTAAGCTACTATGCACTGTCATAACTTTGTTTCTGTTGTCTTACTCATGATAGTCCTTGACTGACTCCTTGTCTTACTTCCAAGGTTTGAATGATTGGCTATACAGCTGATGGCTGGAGTGGTGCAGTTATGGAACGAATGGGAGGTCCAGATCCTTGTTCTTTTTAGCTTGGCACTGCAAGTGTTTCTGCTCAGCTTTGCCGGACTTCGTAGACGCAATATCCCCACCGTGTGCTACGGAGCATACTCTGGTTAACATACCTGCTGGCTGATTCAATAGCGGTATACATCCTCGGTCACATGTCCATCGGCTACAAGCCAAACGAGCACCGACAGTTCATGGCGTTCTGGGCATCATTCCTCCTGGTGCATCTCGGTGGCCAGGATACTATTACTGCTTACGCCATGGAGGACAATAATCTCTGGCTGCGCTACCTGCTAACTCTTGTCGTGCAGGCTGTAGGAGCAGCTTATGTTCAATACAAATATATTGCCGGTAGTGAGACAATGTTCATGGCAGCTGCAATCCTGATGTTCGCCATTGGTGTTGTCAAGTATGGGGAGAGGGTATGTTCACTCAAGACTGCTAACCTGGAGAGCGTCAGTAAGTTCCTGGATAGCGTGAGGATGGCGAATCGGGAAGGGACTTACTCTGCTCGCACAGAGGTGCTTGATGCTGAAGTGGTCTTGCAGGGTGCTCATGACCTTCTCTATATTTGCATGGGTCAGTTCGTTGATTATAATGTCTGGCCATCTGAACTTCAGAGCGACGCTCTAAAGCTCTTTTCTGACAAGAAGAAGATGTATGAGTTGATTGAGATGCAGCTCTCCTTGATGTATGACATCTTTTACACCAAGGCTGCAGTGGTCTATACATGGCAAGGGTTCTGCATCCGTGCTTTTTCAGTACTTGGCACGGTGACCGCATGCTTCCTGTTCCAATTAAGCGCTAGCAAAAATGGTTACAACAGAGTAGATACCACTGTCAATATGTGCTACTCACTGGGGCATTCGTCTTAGAGGTGACATCGGTACTGTGGATATTGATGTCAACATGGACATGTGCAGCGCTGAAAGCTAGAAGATGGGACCAGCTGTGTTGGCTACTTGTATCTCTTCGGCGGCATGTAAAGGCAGCACAGATCATGAGAACGTGGTCAGGTTCTATTGGACGTCATAGCCTGTTGGAGGACTCCAGTGGCAAAGCAAGTCTCATCAGTAGAATGTTCTCTTTCTTCAAAAAAAATGGCAACAGCATGACACAAAGAACTAAGGAGTTAGTGCTCACAGAGATATGTAGAATGGTGGAAGCATGTCAAGGTGATGAGATCGTGATGAGGAGCTATCGTGGCAACCAGTTCGAGTTGAAGCGCCAAAGGGATGGAGGCTTGGAGAAGATTACATGGACAACCGGCATTGAGTTTGACGAGAGCATCCTTTTCCGGCACTTTGCTACCGACATATTCCTGTTTTTCTATGTGGAAGAACACGGGGAAAATGAGCTCGTGGAGGCTACAAAGGCTGTCTCCAACTACATGATGTTCCTCCTTGTGGAGCATCCCTACATGCTGCCGAGCCCTGTTCGCTTCAGATTGTATCTTAGTGCCAGACAAAAACTGGGCCTCATACTACGGAGTGGTAATAAGCATCAGTTGTTTGGAGACATCAGAGACCAAGAAATACATGATTACAATGATTTTCCAAAATTCCTTGAACCTGGAGCAAAACTTGCCCATCTAGCTACTAAGCAACAAGTGGTCTGACTTGACGGAGGTGCTGAAGGTAATTTTCAGGGTGTGGGCGGAGAAATTGAGCCATGCCGCACACCACTGCAGCAGGGATTCGCACGCTCAGCGACTCAACAATGGAGGCGGCGAGTTCATTACCCTTATATGGCTTTTTACAACAGCACACTTTCATAGTCACAACTCTGCTCATCATTGGTATAAGCAAAGGGCGGCTGAATTTTATGGTTTGCGAATTTCTACCCAATATGGAGGTGCAGCAATCGCAGTCCAATTAGGTACCTGCACTGCCAAAAATTTATAATCAATGGCACTATATGCATTAGAATCATCTGATTCAACTTTCCATCCTTGGAAAATGATTGGATGCAATTGAATTCTAATTTGATAGATCATGAATAATTGCAAAAATATAAGCACAATGATGAAACTTTATTATTTCCAACATGACATGTTCCATTCCAGATTTTACTACTAGACCTGAAGTGATGAATATTAGCGAACTTTGCCAGTATTAGGTTTAAATTTGAGAGATCTTTCACGGAGGCATAAAGATTAGTAACATGGACTGTTAATCAAGAAAAAGGCAAAGTGCAGAATAAAAATTATCATAACGATTGGAAAGTGGGGGTAATAAAATAGACTCTTCAAGAAACTTAGCCTTCTGCGACGACTGATTCATGTCATAAAAAGTATATTTTATGTCATGATGAACAATTTGTGACGTTGACATTACGAAAATGTGCTCATCATCTATCAAGCATTTTTTATCATGTTTTTTGGTCATAGATCTTGTGAAATTTCTTCCGTCATCACTAAGTTTTGACACAACAGTGGAGCAAAGCCATGTAAAAATTTGCCACAGAATCTAATTACCCTAGCAACGCCCAGATAGTCACAACCCTTATCTTGATACAAATAAATCAAACAGCATACACATATAGCTTGAGCAAACCCATACAAAATAAATCAAGGCATAGGGTTGGAACTAATTAAACAGTGAATTTAAAGGCACTAAACCAAGTTTCTACTGTATAGGAGAATAACCCATTTTAGTGAAACAAGTATGCAGACAGTTATAGAAACCCTTGTATGTTAAGGGTTTCTTAACAGCACACCGGATCGAATGACAAGGAAATGAAAAGCAAGACTCACGTGTGTAAGACAATTTTGATGTGCTTTAGCTTCCAACAATGACTTGAAAGCTTCAATTAAACCATTTGCAGGTACTCAAGGGCCGTAACTGTTGCCCCTAACGATTCAATGCTTACAAATGGATTAGCAGGTGCTATCCCTAACTAAACAAATATATCAGACCATTATTCAGTTTGAGGATGGTAGCGCTTGGGACACTACACACTGCATCAACAAAAGTGTCCATAAGCTCTGAAATATTTTATCCCTTACTGTACTCAATGTTGTAACTAAGAGCCATTTGTTTGGGCAGTTCAGACATCTCTATTTTGTTATCAGTAACACATATTGTACTCACGAAAGTGCAAGTCATAGCTATTAAGATTGACCCTCCGTGTCGGCCATTGCCTTCATACGCTTCGTATTTTGATGGCATGGCATACACATAAGTGTGACTCATCATCTCTTATGAAATTTCATAATGCATGCACTCTCCTACATTATTTCCGTCTGTACTTGTGCCTGACCTTTGCATCCATTACTTCTATCTATGTTGGAGGGCAACATTGAGGCAATTAATCTATGGCCCGCGTTGGTGTTGTGTAAGCCTAGATGTTGAAAACTTGAGTTGTGCATGTCTTCTTCTCTGAATTTTTGAAGTTGAACATCGGTTTCTCTGAATTTCTTAGATTTATCTAGATTGTTAACAATTTAGGCAAAAGCGCTACTTTCTAAATTAAATAATGAATTTAGGTTTTAATATAATTGTTTGTTGCATTGATGCTGGATTAGTTTGCAGTAGGGAGTTTATTGGGTGGAAAATATATTTTGAAAACCGTGCAGAAAATCATTTTCATTTAATATAGATTTAGATTAGAAATAGAAAAGAAAGAAGCTTTTTCTGGGACCTCCTATAGGAAGGGCGTCCTATAGTTAAGGTACGATATATCGGCCCAATAGCCCATTAAATCTGAGCAGCCCAGCCTAAGTCTGAGCGTCAACAATTCCAAAGAGAAGAGTCAACATTAATGTGGGGGTTTAGGAGGAATGAAAAAGTTAGTTTAGATTTCGAGGTGCTGTTGGAGATATTCTTTTATTTAACACCAACAATTCGATTTAGGGGAAATTTATGGAGCCCTCTTACACAGATAGAACCAACTGAGTGTCATTGATTGGTAGTATAAAGATTAAATCTTAGTGAGCACGTCCACGTTGAAACCGTATCCATCCAGTCGTCAGTCAAATCTTTAGAAAATTTCAAGTTTACATGTAGCAATATAGTCTTTATGTAAATTTTAAATTGCAATGTATTTTATGCATTGGGCTGAAAATTTTAATAGTCTGCTAGCGCCAGAGACACACTACTACAGAACACCAAATAGGAGACACTATATTACAGACGGGGAATTAGATCCCGTCTGTAATTTAGTGATCACAGACGGGAATGACCTATGGACGTCTGTGATATGTTGTTAGGTCCAGATCTGAACCATGTGGGAAGTCTATCACAGACGGGGAACCTTAAATCCCGTCTGTGATACTTAAACCTCTGGTCATCACAGACGTAGGGCAAATACCCCGTCTGTTGTTGCACGACCCCGGACCCGAAAATCCAACTCAATCTGGTTTGGTCCTGACGTTGTCTCGCGTCCGTGCGTCCTGCCGGCCTCCCTTCTCTCTCTCCCCCACACCCATTGCCTTATCTTCTCTATCTCTCCCCAAGAATAGGTCAGGTCTAGCCGCCGCCTCCTCTCCCTCCGCAGCGCGCCGCCGCCTCCCTCCTCCCGCTCCTCTATCATACCACCCTCCCTCATCGCCGGCGTTTGCGCTCCTCCCTCCCTCTCCCGCGCAGCCAAGCAGATCTGCTGCGCGCGTTGCTCGACGACCTCAGGCACCGCTGCGCGTCCCTGCTGGTGGGTGTCGAGCCGGCCACCGATCAGATCCACCGCGTCACCGAGCAGATCCGCCGCGCAGGACCCCGATGAGCTCGACCCAGCCCGGCGACGCGGCCTCGCCGACTACTGCGACCGCAAGGCCGTGGTCGTTCAAGACCCAAAGCTGCTATCATCCTCGACCACCCCGACCACTTCGACCCCAAGGCCGCCATCTTCGTCGACCCCGAGCACCTGAGCACCCACCTGGTACAGACCCCTCCCTGTCGCGATCTCTTCACTCAGATCCATGAGTGTGAGTACCCATGGAGCGGGATCCAGAAGCTTGGTGGCAGCGGTTGACTCCGAGCAATGATGAGGCGGCGGCGCGCGGCTAGATCCGCAAAAATCCCCTCCGGCAATTGCATGTCCAGGCAATCCCCATCTCAGTGGTGAGTATCCCATCCTCCCCGTCGGCTCTCTGTTGCGTAGGATTAGTTATTGCGGTGCCCTCCACCTGTTCGACCAAATGCCACAACATGCGTTACTTCTTCCCTAGTGTACCAGTCCCTTGGCCGTTGGTCTGTATGTGCACCTGTTCGACCAATTATATATTGATGAATGTTGGATGCAGAACCGGCAGCCAAGAATATCTCACGTAGTACAGAAGAGATAAAAAGGATGTTGACTTGGAGAGGCTACATTTGTGAAACTGACAGATAAAATCTCAAAACCGAATGAAATGGTATGTATGTTGATGATACACAACCCGTCTCTTCATCAGAAATGGTATGAATAGCTTGTTTGTATATATGGATGGTGTGCAGACTATGTGAGTTCCTGTTGCCATGCCTCGATTTGATCTGTAGCTTTCTCTTATGGCATATCTCTCCATCAGTAACTGTTTCATGCCTGGACCAACAATGTGCAATGTTTCCCTGAATTTCTCTTCCTTATGTGTTTCTGTAGCTTAATTTGCCCATGTGGCATGTCATAAGAGAAAATTCTGTAGCTCAGTTTTAGCAATAGGTTCCTGAGTATCATGAGTACATATATGATATTTGTCATGTTTAATACTCTCACTCATGAAATTGACACCATGATGCCAGCTGGACCAACTCCAAAACTAAGATCAATGAGGTATAAGTGCCCTTCCTGGATCTTCGGTGCATCCCAATATTACACTACAAGATAATCACTCTTTCCCTACAGTTCACATCAAATGCCCTACAGTTTCAATCCTCCTAGTATTTTTCTTAGGAGTGGCCAACAGTTTTCTAGTACAAAATGGTGTATTTCCTACAGTTTTAACAATTTCCCAACAACATAATTCCCTACAAGCTCATTAGCTACAGTATGTTGGATACTTAGCCAATTCCACTTGATCCTGTTGGCCACTTCCTTGAGTACTGTCAGGAAATGCTCCTGTCCTTGTAGTGTTACATGTATTGAACTTTTCATTTTTCTGCTTTTTTTTTAGAGAGGCTATATTTTATATTGAGCTTCAGTCATTCCATAAGAATGGAGTAGACAGTGCAAATAAGTGGTCATCATATTGAAAATTGTACACTAGGAGTTGGCATCATAAGGAGAACTGCGCACTTGTTTTCATCCTTCTGCTTAAGTATACGTTTGTGCACTCATTGGAGTAAAAATGTTGCACTAATTCTTCAATTTCTCCTTTTGATACAGCTTGTTTCCATAGTTAATGATCATTCTAATTTTTATGAATATAAGTGTTGCTCCACTGAAAGAACAAAGAGAGTTTCAGGAGTTTAGTTTCTTATATTAATAGAACTTATTTCCATATGGAGATTCTTTTGTTTCATGAACTGTGAGAACTTGCCCACTCATATGACAGCCATTTAACTTGTCCTGTGCCTCTTGTCACAATTTCTTTTATTATATGTCTACTGGTGAGCTGATTCGCTGCTCTATTTCTACCTAAATGTAATATCTGTAGTTTTCTTAGCTTATTCATAGCAGTATACTAGCTATTACAATCAGAGGAAAATTTTGTTAGAACATTGTACATTTGTGAATATGTCAAATACAATATTAAAACAATGAAATGGTATTCATGTTCTCTGCTACTTCCATAGATAAAAAGTATTGCTCATGTTTTGACTGAATCCCTGAACATGGACAAACATGTTGTCTCAAAAAAAAAACATGGACAAACATGTTTATAAAAATTTTTCTTATAACTTTGTAAATGTTATATGTTTGTGATATTCTGCAGTAGTAATAATCATTTAGGTGTGTTCTTGAACATACTGGCTAACTGACTAGGAATCAGAATATTGTATTTACAGTCAATCTTATGAAAGAAATGGATTTCACAAGAAAGGTAAGAATTCTTGTTTCAGAGTCTCACATTGAACCGATTAAATGTCACACACCATTTTTCCTTTGATTGTAGATGATGTTTCTAGATTTATTAAGTGTTTTTCTGATCATTTTTATGACTATTGGCATAGATGGATCGGAGAAATGGTGGATTACAGCCATGAAGAGAAACTGGATCAGTTTAGAACTAAGTAGTTGATCTATGTTATTTAGAAATAGTAGTTATGTGAAGATTCTCGTGTTTCTCTAGACATAGCAGCTGCTCAGTGAATCTTCTTTGATTTCTTTTGAGATTGTCCCGGTGTTATGTTTGATTGTACTGTGTTTGTGGAGTGCACTGGATCAATGTAAATGTAGGGTAGGGACGACCTTTTTTTTGCCTGGTTGCTGGGTCATCAGAGACGGGTATTATAGAAATCACGTCTGAGATATCTGTCATCACAGACGGGGTCTTCCTCATATTTTGTCTGTGATATCTGTCATAACAGACGGGTATTTAAACAAGCCCGTCTGTGATATGGTTTATCACAGACGGGAACCATCCCGTCTCTGATGACTCCAGTGCACTCCACTGACGCCGACGCACAGACGGGACTGGTACCCGTCTGTGATCTATCTTTTACCCCGTCTGAGATTTGATGTTCTGTAGTAGTGACAGAAGTTGCATTTCTATTTTCTTTTCAGTGTCCCACAAAAAAATTGGCTTTTATTACTATTTGTATTAGATTTTAAATTTGACGATAAAATCGTTTTTAAGGCTATGTACTCTGATGGGTAACTCCTCTACAGTTTTTTTTTTTTTGTCAAAAAGGCCTCTCCGAGTGGGAGGTTTGTTTCCAAGGATACCACATCAGCAACAAGATATTTATTTGATGATTAAAATATGTCATATAGTGAGTACACAAGGAGCAGCGTAGACCAAGGTTTACAAAACCGTAGTAAACCAGGGCCGGTTTTCGAAAAAACTGGTCCAGTCCGGTTTACCCGGTAGTTTGGCTTTCGATTTCAAATTAAAAAAATGAAAATTTGAAAAATTTTGAAACAAAAATTATGTAAAAAAATAGATCAATTTTGCATTCAATGGTGGAACGGAACACGTAGATTTGATCGATTGGACTGTCAAAAAAATTGAGCAAGCTTTTTGAGTTGAAAAAGGAAGAAAAAACCTTTTTTTAAAATCTTTTTTCAAACCAGCAATCTTCCTAGATTTTTTTGACAAAGCAAACAATCGAATTTTTGTGTTGTTGTTGCACCATTGTGCTCCAAATTGCATCTATTTTTTTACTTTTTTTTTAATTTTTCAAAAATACAAAAAAAGTTCCATTTTTTCCTCTAGAACCGGTTTTCCGGACATTTTGACCGGTTTACCGATAATTTTGACGTTTTTTATCCAAAATTTGCCATTTGAATTTTGAACCGGTTTTTTCGAAAACCGGTCATCTCGATGGGGGTCGGTTTTATCGGTAGAAACGGTAATGAGAACCTTGGCGTAGACATGATTTATTTCATCTAGATGAAACTCCTCCCATCTCTCTTCTCATTGATCTCTTGCCACATCATGAAAATTTTGACGTGACACCCTGTAGAATGAAAATGAAACTTGAAGAAGGATCCTTCAACAGTTCAACGTACGCCAACGGCAGAATCGGTGGCGCATGCATCCACCAACTTGAGGAGCGAGCCATGCCTGCCGCGTGCATATTTTATCACAAAAGACCACGAAATTCGTTTGAAGAATTATTCCAGGATGGCTGGATGTTCTGAGTTTTTTGAACACTTTGGTACGTTCCATGTTTTGGCATGCATGTAACTAACTTACTTGATGATCTTTGCATGTTGACGAATGACGACAAATTAACAGCGGGCCTTGCTGGCACCAAACGCGCCAACTGATGCTCATCAATTCTAGAAAGATGCAAGATCATCAAGTGAGTTCGTTGCATGCCACAGTACGTAGAGTTTGACTCCCTCAGCATGCCGAGTATTATAAAGTCTGCTCGGAAGCGATCAAGCCGTTGAATATCACAGTACGTAGAGTTTGACTCCCACAGTTCGTTGCATATCACAGTTTCGTTAATGGCATCATCTTCTTCATGCTCGGAAGCGAGTCCTTCCGGCGCCTACCACTGCCGGCTTTCGCCAATGGCGGCCACGGCCCGACGCTGGCCGATCTCGGCGGCCACCTTTTGCTTTGTGCGTGACCTCCGCTGCAACGATCAAGCCGTGGCTGTGTTGGAGGTTTGGATGCTGCGCAACCTCGACTCCGAGTCATGGTCGCTCGAGCGCCGCATAGACCTGACACCCCATGTCGGCAAGGAAGCTCACGACGCCATGGAAGGGCGTCTTCTTCGTCGTGTCCTACGCCGGCGATAGTCAGAAGAAGGTTTTGCTGGCGACCGCTGCGCATAAGGCGTATGTGCACGAAGCGGACACTGGCAAGCTGCGGTCGGTGGCCAGGAGGAACGGCCTCGATCAGCAACATATGCGCTTTGTGCTGTGCTAGGAGAGCCTTGTGCAAGTGGCCGGCATGAAGTATGGCAAATTCAAGTTCAAAAGGGAGCCAAAAGCTTCTTTGCTTAAACCAAAGAATATCTAGTCATGATTTCAAGTGCCATCGTTAGTTTCTACCCATACCAAAATTAAGGTCATCCTCCTGTGTGTCGTTCCACCTATGATAATGTTGAGATTCTAGCCTGTACTCTCTCCAGTGTCAAAAAACTTGTCGTTTTGAGGTTGTCCTAAGTCAAACATTTTGGTATATGATTGGTTGTTATATGATGAACGGCTGCTACAGCTGCTAGACAAGATTGGTTGTTATATGATGAATATGCATGCAAGTGTGAACACATTAGGCTATTGTTTGCAAGTTAATTCGGGGTGCATGCATGCTGTCACCGTTTTTCTTCCCAGTTTAAACAAGTGCAAAGCGCGTAGCAGCTGTAGCTATATATATTTTCCGAAAAATTCTGAAAATTTCGAACATTAAAAAAATATATATTTTCCACCTAGAGTTGAGTTTCCACTGCATGAAAAGATGGAAACCATTTTAAAACAACATGTCTAGCAGCTTCCAAAAATTCTGAAAATTCGCATGTGTGTCGATGAGATAGAGAGATACTAGTCAAAAAGAGCTTGGCCGGAGGGGTCGGCACCCTTGGTGAACAATTGTGTTAACAGTGATTCTTCATAGGTTTTGCCGTGAGCCATCGGTAACAGCTAGCTAGTTTGCATAGCTGCGCGGCGCCCCTGATTACACTTGAATGATTTCTAAGATTGTTTTCCCAAAAGATCTTTTTTCTATCTCAAGATTCGTTATTTTTTTTTGTCCTAATTCATATTTTTGACCATCAAGTATTATAAATTCTTATAATTTTGATAACATACTATTTCTATTTCTTGATACACAAATGAAATGTAGCGGTTTGGAAATACCATATAAATCATCCTCTCCTATAACGAATCTTGAGATGGCTCGTGTCACCCAGTCAGCTGTCTCGTGTCATCCTTATTGTGGTGTTACCTTTGGAAATAGTACGTGCAAACATCCAGGCCGATCCCATCATCATTTATTTAGTGATGATCAGCCTAACAGAGAGCATCATGCCACAATTGACCGAGAGATCATCCAAACACAACAGCATAAATAAACGGAAATTAATTGAGCAGGCAGTTTCGGATCTCCCGTCCCGATCCAACAAATACCATATTCCTTTGTGTCGCCATTCGATCGGTGACCATACGATACGGCGAAGATCTAAGAAGGCGGGCGGCGCCAGACGATGATCACACGGCGAGCGGCGCTGGCAACGGTCGTTCCGCCGCTGTCCGCCGTCCTCGTGGAAGACATTCCTGCGGTTAGCGCTCAAGTCGCTCGCCATGCATGTCTCGCTGCGTCTCCCGGCCCAGTCCTGGAACCATGAACCTGGTATACAGTCCTCGCTGTCCTTGGCGGGCCTCGAACGCCATCGCCGCCCCGATCGATCAAGGTTTGTGTCCGTCCCCGTACCCGGATCCGCACCAACACATCCGAGCCACGTCGATGTCCAAAGCGACTCGGCCGTGAAGTACAGCCGGCGCCGTGCGTGGACTGCCCCAGGGTGTGTGAGCCTGCCTGCAGTGGATCGCCAACGACTCGACCCGTCGCGCGACGTTCAAGAAGCGGCGCAAGGGCCTGATGAAGAAGGCGAGCGAGCTGTGCGACGGGGACGCGTGTGCGTGGTGGCGTACGGCGAGGACGTGGTCGTGTCGATCGGGTAACAAATCCTCCGGCGAGAGAGAGCACCAAGATCTTGCCGGCGACCACTGGCGCTGTGCACAGGGCCGGGCGTACATGTATGAACCTGACACCGGGAAGCTGCGCACCTATGGTCTGGAGTAACGACTACGGCGTGCAAAAACAGATGCGCCTTCTGCATCCAGGTACCCGTCACTCTTCAGAATGCCATCTGATTGAAGAGTCTTCACCCAACCAAGTAATCTTTCTGCATGCATGGTCTTCACCCAACCAAGTAACCAAAAATTGCGTGGAACGGCCTCGATCAGCAACATATGCGCTTTGTGCTGTGCGAGGAGAGCCTTGTGCAAGTGGCCGGCATGAAGTATGGAAAATTCAAGTTAAAAAGGGATCCAAAAGCTTCTCCGCTTAATCCAAAGAATATCTAGTCATGATTTCAAGTGCCATCATTAATTAGTTTCTACCCCAAAATTAAGGTCATTCTCCTGTGCGTCGTTCCACCTAAGATTCTAGCCTGTACTAAGCATTTAAATGTGGAAGCCATAGGGAATCGAATTAATTAGCAGCATTTTGATTTGACCGAACAGAACAATCTTTGTTGCAGTTGATGATGAGAGAACGAATATATGAAGTGCATGTTGCAGTGATTTCGGATCCTCTGCAGTCGACTTCCCTCTGCCATCGTCACTGACGTGTGGGCCGCATGCGGGCCCGGGCGTGGCTGGGCCCATGCGTCGGTGACTCACTGCAGAGGGCAGTGACCGCAGAGGAACTGCTTCCGTTGCAGTTGATGGCAGTATACGTAGGGTGGTGTACTATTTGTTCCACTTTTCCTTCTCGATCTCCTCAACAGCAACCGCCGACTCCTTCTCTCTTCCTTGCATGCGTCATGTGCATACTACTCTTAATTGCCTTTTTTTTTTGGTGCCCGCACTCAATCATTATTGCTGACAGAATTCAAGTGATTTTATGTGCCCGCACTCAATCATTATAGCTGACAGAATTCAAGTGATTGGTTGTTTCATGAAACATCCCTCTTATATTTTCTTGTGCTGACTTTCATGCCGTCCAATTTCTCTGGAGCTAATACATTAGGAGGCCCTCAACCACACAAAACTAAGCAAGAGGTAGCAGCTACAATCGATAAGTTTCTGTAGCTCTTAAGAGCACATCCTCTGGAACATGCATCCGTAGATTGCCAACATCAAGATCTGTGCGGACTGTCCCGACACCCAGCAATACCAATGGGTAAAAGATGGAATACGCGCAGCCTGTACTGGATACGGTGGACAGTTTAGGTAAAATACTCGGGCCAGGCTATCCGTGGTGGGACCCACTTAGCCGAAAATGTTTCTGGTCCCCCGCCGTCAAGGACCATTCGTCTCTTGGTTCGGTCACTGCCTGAAATTTTGGATCCTCGTAGCTTTTTCCCATCGAGAGACTCCGGCGGCAGCCATGGCAGCAAGATCTGCTGGAGCCTGTGGTGCACCGTTCGTCGCGGCGGCCATGGCAACAAGATCTGATGGAGCCTGGAGGTGTACCGTTCGCCGCGACGGCCATGGCAGCAATATCTGCTAGAGGTCCACCTTCCTGGTCTTGGGCGGCGGCGGGCGGCGGCCATGTCTGGAGGTACCGCCCCTGACTGCGGCGGCCATGGATGGTAGCTCAGCGACCCCGGCGGCGGATGTTGGTTCGTCTTGTTTCATCTTGTTGGGACAGTGGTCTGTTTACATACTCATTAGATTTGACAATAAAATATTATGCGGAGGTGCGTGAAGACGAAGATGGTCTATAGTATAGTTATGATCTGCTCCACTTAGGACAATCCATCATTTTGTACGGTTGTTTTTCCTATTCCGAAGCTGTAAGTAATGGCAACAACCATGAATGATACTATGAGGGAACAAATTAGATGCATGTAGTCAAACTAATTATTATTTCAATATCGATTGGTTGGCCCTCAACCACACAAAACATGCAAGTGTGAACACATTAGGCTACTATTGCAAGTTAATTCGAGGTGCATGCATTGCTGACGCAGTTTTGGATCTCCCGTCCCGATCCAACAAATACGTATTCCTTTGTGTCTCCATTCGATCGGTGACCATACGGCGAAGCATCGCGGCAAGATGGTGGAGAAGGCGGGCGGCGCCAGACGATGATCACGCAGGAAAAATAAGACCACCACGGCCGGCGGCGCTGGCAACGGTCCTTCCGCCGCTACCGGCCGTCCTCGTGGAAGACATTCCTGCGGTTACCGCTCAAGTCGCTCGCCATGCATGTCTCGCTGCGTCTCCCAGTCCTCGCTGTCCTTGGCGGGCCTCGAACGCCGTCGCCTCCCCCGATCAAGGTTTGTGTCCGTTCCCGTGAACCCGGATCCGCAGCCACACCTCCGAGCCACGTCGACTTCCAACGCGACTCGGCCGTGAAGTACAGCCGGCGCCGTGCGTGGACTGCCCCAGGGTGTGAGCCTGCCTGCAGTGGATCGCCAACGACTCCACCCGTCGCGCGACGGTCAAGCAGCGGCGCAAGGGCCTGATGAAGAAGGCGAGCGAGCTGTGCGACGCGGACAAGCTCACACCCTGGTGGACCAGTAGTGCAACAAGATGATGGACATGGAGAGCTTCCTGCTGAGGCAGCGCATTCGACAAGCTCAGGGAGCAGCTGCACAAGGCGCAGCATGAGAACCGCGCGAGACCACGCTACTCGTGCACGACACCATCGCGCGCCAGCCTCGGATGGATGGTGGAGAACCGCCTCCAGAGCGTCACCGGAAAGGCTTGCCACGGCCTCGTCCTCGTCGGCAGGCCGTACGTGCGAGGGTGGACTTAGGGCACCAGCAACGCTGGTTCGAACCGTCAATCTGCTAAAATCGATTTGCTCAAAGGTTCGATCTCCGCAACGTTTGGTTCGGTTTGTGGGACCCATGTTCGCAGTAAAGAAATCTTTCTTTTCTCCTCGGCTTGACTTTTCAAAGGCCCGGTCACTGCTCCTCACGCGTTGATGAATGCAACCAGCGCCTTCATTCATTTTTTTATTGCTCACGGTTCGCTCTCGGTTCGCACCGAACTAGAGCATCGATTTTTCTCTCTCTTCCCTACGGTTCGTTTTGAATAACGTGTATGGTTCGCTCCCAGCCGAACATTGTTCGCTTGAGCAACAACGTTGCGGGTGCTCTTAATAGTGTGCGAACCGTCCATCCGAACTAGACTACGACGTGAGCGCCGGGAAGCACAAGGCCGCGCTAGCTGCTCGCGAGCGCCTCGGCGGGCTAGCGCTCGAGCAGCGAGCGCACTGGGGCATCCCGAGGCTGCAGTGCAACGTGGTCAGTGGCGCTTCCGGGCGCCGCGCAGAAGGAACAGGCACGTCGATCGGCGAGGACGTGGTCGCGTCGATCCGGTAACAAATCCTCTGGCGAGAGCAGGAAGATCCTGCTGGCGACCACTGGCGCTGTGCAGAAGGCGTACATGTATGAACCTGACACCAGGGAGCTGCGCAGCTTGCTTGGTCGGGAGGAACGACTACGGTGTGCAACAACAGATGCGCCTAAACATCTGATGCTGGAGCCTAAACATCAGATGGCATTCGCGGCTTTTGATTTGTCTCTGCACTCGTCTGAACTTGTTGCAGACTATGCAAGACGCCATTTGTTGTGCAAACACTTCGCTGTGGAATGTAACAAGAAGTTTGAATGGAAATAGAGGATGTCCAAGTGGATTTTATTCTTCATGTTTAGCTGTGACAGTTTAGTTTTTGAACCTGTTACATATCTGCGATAATTGTTTTCCACATGCTGTTTCCATCATTTTCATAACATCATGAATAAGGGAGCAATTTTTCTTGACAAAGGCGCCATTCATCTGTGTGAGAATCCCAGCTGCCAATTACTCACAATTTAAAAATCCCACAAACTACTCTCAGACTTAATCACAGAGCTCAAGCGCATAAACATAATGGTAGCAGGCCGGTATATTTTGATTCCAGAATCCCCACTGCAGAAGGAATTTATAAAATGGCCGATGCATGTGGTTCTTGCCCAAATCAGAGAAGCTGGTGAGATTTCGGTCCTTTCCACACACTGGTGGGAAATGGAAAAAAGCAAAAAAAAAAGATGGAGTATTCATTACTGAGTTACATTTACAGGCAGGGATTCTGCAATATAAGTCCGAAGACAAGAAATATAATCGCAACAACCATCTGTCCAGCAAAAGGTTTCCTGCTCCTCCCACTCCGCCCCGGCCGCTCCTCCTCCGCCTCGACCTGGATGCTGCTGCAGGGGAGGAGGAGTAGAAGAGGGCGACGACGGCGGAGGCACCAAGAGCGGCGGGGGATGGGTGGCCGGCCAGGATGCACGACAACACCATGGAAAGGGGAGGGGAAACCGCGAGCTCGAGCACCTACTCGCCTCCACCGCCATCCCGGCTCCCTCTGACTCGCCTCCACCTCTGCCGCGGGCTTCTTCATCCAACGTCGCTTGGAGAACAAATGCATTCGAGGAGAGAGGCATTCCATTTTTAGATCGCCTCTCTCCTCGAATGCAATTTGCCTGCTGGGTTTGCATATTCTGTTGGATACATTTTTTTTTTTTTTTGCGAATGGAGACATTTGGATTGTGTACAGTAGCGGGTTGGAGAGGCAAAAATGCATTTGCACATTCTGTTGGAGACATTTGGATTGTGTACGGTAGCGGATTGGAGAGGCAAAAATGCATTTGCACATTCTGTTGAAGTCCGTATCTAAGGGGCATTTGGATCCCTTGTCATGTCCTTGCCTTTTTTGATGGGCAAGGCTGGTTGTTTGGTTGTTCAAAAAATGATGATTGCTTTGCCTAGCAGCAGCCTTGTTTGTAGAAGCAAAGGATTTCCTTGCCCGAGCCTTGTTCAAAAAAATTTGGCTCTCGTGCGCCCGACAAGGATGCTGGCTGTGTGCTGGCGCTGCTAACGAAACAAGCAAAGTGTTGTTGGAGGGGAGTTACATGTACAGCCTGTTCGGCAGGCTGCGCTGCAGCTGCGGCTGCTAAAGAAATAACTGCGAACGCTGTAGCTGCTGCTGCGAACACTGTAGCAGATGCTGAAGAAATAACTGAAACACTGTAGCTACTGCAAAGCAGCCAGGCGAACAGGCTGGTAGTTATCGGGGTCTAAAATCAAGCTAGGAGGCTGCCAAACCAGAGAACATATCCAGTGTTACCGGCAATATGGGTGTTACCGTGTTACCGATCACTGTAGCACCATAAAATGCAACAAAAAATTGCAACAAAAATATGAATGGATAGCTCATGCAACGATCTACAATTCATATTTTTGGTTGAGATGCAACCGAGGCTCGTGCAAGAAGATACAAAAAAGAGAAATCAGACTGTGAATAGTACGGGTTGCAACTGTTCATCACGAACCCGCAACCCGTTACTATTCAACGTCTGATTTCTCTTTTTTGTATCTTCTTGTACGAGCTTCAGTTGCATCTCAACCAAAAATATGAATTGTAGATTGTTGCATGAGCTATCCATTCATATTTTTGTTGCAATTTTTCGTTGCATATTTGAGGCGTTATTGAAGTTGGTAACATGGTAACACCTAACCCGCTTGTAACACCAGATATGTTCTCTGCCAAACTTTCCTGGCTTTCAACTCAAAAAGAAAAAAAAAATTCCTGGCTTGGCCCCCTTGTTGACTGCTGGCTCTACCAAACGTTCGGATTTTTTTTTTCTAGCAAGGCAAGGCTACCACGGGCAAGAGATCGAAACGGACCCTAAGTGGCAGCTCCGTAAATATCATCACGGGATCCCGCGCTTCTCCCCTCCCAAAATTCAGTTACTCTCGAGTTCGCTTCCTCCCCCGGGGCACTTCCCGTTCCCCTCGAGAATATATCTGGTGCTACCGCGGGTTGTGGTGCTACCGTGCTACCAACCGCAGTAGCACTTCACTGGATGGGCGAAAAATTACAACAAAAATATGAATGGATAGTGCATGCAACGATCTATGATTCATATTTTTGGTTAAAGTACAACGGAAGCTCGTGCAAGAAGATACAAAAAAGAGAAATCAGACTTTAAATAGTAACGGGTTGCGGGTTCATAATGAACAGTTGCAACCCGCACTGTTCACAGCGTGATTTCTCTTTTTTTAATCTTCTTGCACGAGCTTCTGTTGCACCTCAACCAAAAATATGAATCGTAGATCGTTGCGTGCACTATCCATTCATATTTTTGTTGCAATTTTTCGATGCATATTTATAGTGCTACAGTGCTCGGGTGCACGGTACCACCGTAAGGGCCGGTAGCACCGGAACTTTTCCCCGTTCCCCTTTCCTGGCCGCCTCGCATCGCTAACCTAGGTAGGGTTCCGTCCGCCGAATTCCTCCCCCTCGGGTTCCGCCTCCACCGAGCCCCTCAGCTGACCATGGCTTGTCCGTCGCACCAGAGGCCACCGGATTCAGCAGCCCCTGCCTCCGCCCCCGCGTCCATTCGGGCGCGGCTTTACAACCTTGCCGCAGGCAAATTGATGCTGATCGCCGAGCTGGAGCAGCGGTCACACGCGCCGCCCGGTGGTGGAGTTGCGTTCGACGCCGAGGCGCCAGCGGCCGCGGCCACGGCCGGTGCGCGAGCCGGCGACAAGCTGCTTCTGGTAATATTGCAGGAGGAGCGCGCGCTCCACGCCTCCTACTTGCGTTTTGTCGAGGGGTCCCCGCCAGCGGGACAGGATGAGGGCAACAAGGAGGGCGAGGTGGATCAAGACGGTTTGGTGTCCATTGAAGACGAGGAAGCTAATCTGGTGTCACACCAAGGACGAGGAAGCTGATCTGGTGTCCTTCAAGGAGGACCTGCATCTGTACTCTTAAAGCTGAGGATCTGGCCCAGAAGCCATATTGCGCATCTTCTCTTATTTAGTAAGTTTAACCAGCCTCAGTCTTCTGATTTCCATTTCCCAGATTTTTATGAATACTAGAAAATTGGTGCCTTATGCCCCCCTTTTGTAAGCACACAATAGCTAGACATGCATGATAATTGTGTTTTAATTGACTAATTCATCCAAGCGTGTGATCAATCAAATATAAAATTGGTAAGAGAGTAAGAGACACCTGAAATACAGAGTTCTTGCTCCCTTGTTTCTTAAGGAAACTATGTAGTTCGTAAAATCCAGCTGATTCAGGTCGTTTGTCATCATACATGAACTATTACTTGCTCACCTGACCTTTTAATTGTTGGTTGTTTCCATTTGCCCTTCACTCATGTGGAAAGAAGATAAAGTTCTGTAGCTATACAGACCTTGCGAAAATCTACCTGGCATGTGACTTGCTTCCTTCATGGAGCATTTGATTTGAATGCTTAACTCTAGTACATGTTTTAGTTTGAACTATAATAAACTCATGCATCTGTTGATTACTTCATTCAATTACTCTTCTTTCCAAATCCACTTCCCGAAATGGTATTACTGACTGCTTCCTTTAGACCTTCAAAAAATTTCATACTATTTGGTAAGGAAGAAACGTCAATGACAATAATTTGAAGTGTTGGTACTATTGAACAACATACTCTTTACTGTAAAGTATTGAAAGTGGTCTGGAAGTAATTACAACTATGTGCATAATTTTATTGTCTGCTCAATTGTAATGCGCAACTTTACACAAGCTAAAATTGATAGCATGAAAGGGAACTCAGGTATTCTACCAATTTATGTAACATTAATAGCTTCTGGTTTTAGCTTCATCATGAACAGAGCACCCTACGTTTTCATTGTCAGGAACATAATTATTGTTCTATGTGTCATATATGTATAAGAAACGGCAGTAACAGAACAACAAGAAATCAGATTGCTCTGTATTGCGTCACTTTCAACTTCCAGTAGTGCTGAACAGCCTGAAATGCTTGTGAGTTGTGATGTACTGTATAATTAAAAAAAATTCTAGTTATGCAAGTACTTTGCTGAGAAAAATGTTTTACATTTTTTTTTTGGTACATGATTTACTTGTCGCAATCAAATGACTTAACTGGATAGGTGATGCATGGCATACATTGTCATCTGTTTATTTGTGAACATAGAAGTCTGAAGCCGAGAGCATGACACCAATCATGGGCTCATGGCAGACTAATACGTCTGTACGTGTGGAGCTCCTGGCACTATAAGGATTCCACTAATAAAAAGTAGGATGGTCATTATTATGCATGTTTGACACATCTTGTACTGAAACAGTTTCTGAACTTGACAACTGAAATATGCACTATATTCGTTGACATCTAGACAGAGCATAAGGGGCACATCAACCGCAATCTTGAGTTTCCACTCCAGAATATAGACACATACCAGAAACACGAAGGCAGATTCTATGCATCTTAAATCAGACCAGAAAGCCGAGAGATAATTTGACTATGTCTGATAATAGGGTGGCTGTGTACAAATCTTTGAACAATTTCATCCAAATCCCCAATAAGGCGTTGCTGCAAATTGTAGTTCAGAATCTTCCGATGATAGGCTCAACACCACTTGACCTTGAAGCCTAGAAACAATGCTGAGTTACTGACTAACTTAATTGTAATAAGATGAGCTCTATGTTTTTAAGGCGGTAAGGCGAGGCGAGGCGACTGACCACCCTCCAGACGCCTAAGCGCTTAAGGCGCGAGGCGAGGCGACGCCCTATGATACATCAAAACTAGAATAAAAGTAGTTCAAAGGAAAATACAGTCCACAACCAAGCTTAATCTCCAAAATAGAATGAGTTGTGCTAGTGCACAACACAAGTAACAAAAGAGCAGTTCTGAAATCTCTCAGCGCCCACTGCAATCTGAAACTGCCTCAACTATGCTCTGAAATTGCTCCGCAGCTGCTGCATTAAACGGGATGCCACACTCATAGAACCACGAAGCCAACTGCATGTCCACATGCTCCTGCTCTTTGGTCTTTGCGCTAGCCACAGTAGTGGGTTGTGAAGAGTGTGATGGTCTTTCAACAGGATCTGAGCAGAACAGAGCACCGGTAGAACAGAACAGAGCACCAGTAGAGTAGCAGCAGAACAGAGCAAAAGGAGGGGGGCGGAGCCGCCGGATGGAGGAGATGGGACAGCAGGGAGATGGAGAGGAGGAAGAGGGCACAAATCCGCCAGGGAAGATGGGGCGCACCGGCGAGATTGATGCAGTCGCGCTGCTGCAATTGCAGGTGCCACCTCTCTCTCTCTCTCTCTCTCTCTCTCTCTCTCTCTCTCCTGGTAGCGTGAGCTGCAGCCCGGGTGCGCATGGATAAGTATCGCGACTGATTCCCATTCCCGCGTGCGACCTCCGCCGCTCCTGATTTCACGCGCCTCCTAATTTCCCGTCGCGAGCTCCACTCCACCGCTCCTGATTTCCCGCGCGCGAGCTCCACCGCCTCCTGATTTCTCGCCAAACGCGCGCGGGTGGCCATGGCGTCCGATTTGCCCGCCTCGCCGTCCATTGACGCCAAATCGCGCCTAATCGACGTCAAATCGCATGAGGCGGACGCCATACGCGGTCTTGGCAAGGCGGAGCCGACGCCCAGGAAATTTTCTCGCCTCGACGCCAAAGCGACGCCAAGCGACGCCTAGGCGTCGCCTAAGCGACGCCTTAAAAACATAGGATGAGCTATGATAAAACAGGTTGTTCTCATGCACAGCAGTAAAGGCAATTGTACCACAAATTACTTGTATATTTTAAACTTATATTAGTTCTTCTCTGCAGAGAATTTCACTAAGCTGCACAGGAACCCAAGCTATCATATCCATGATTAAAATACCCATTACTAATTTGTTTAACTTTTCTGAATCTTGCTTTAGCTTATCTGTGATGGTCAGTGGACTTGCTTTATAGTTTGAATCAGCCATTTTTTACTTTCATTTGTTATCATTAACATAAATCACTGTATTATATTCTGCAATGGCCCAATTATTGTTAATAAATCACTATATGTAGAGAATTACAATGTCATAGAGATATCTGACTGTGTCTCATTGTTTATTCTCAGATACACAAAATTGGCTGTTAACACGGCAATATGATATTTGTTGCCTATCAAATGATGAGATAGAGCTCCTCAGAAGAGCAATAAAAGAAGACTTTCAAAAGGACCAGACCACCTTTTTATCACTTTTGAGATTCGACTTTGAAGGAATAATGGTAAAACAATAGTTTGTGTACCTTATTTGATTACAACTTAACGCATTTCCATTGTTCAATCTGTTTAATTTTATTTCTTTAGGTGCATTCTCCTGATGTATATTTGTTTGCGGAATCAAAACTGAGGCCCAGCATTAATGATTTCCAGATCAATCAGTTCTTGGGTAAGCAATCAATCAATTGGTAAAATAGCCTTGTATATTGTACTTTCAGAAATATAGGTATACCTCCTTTATACTAATGAATTGGACAACAGGTAAAGGAGCTTCCTGCAATGCCCACCTTGGCAATTATTGCTATGATCGTAACGATTATGCAATCAAGGTCATGAAACTAAAAAAAAGGGTCCAAGATGAACCAAGGTTTGTATCCTTTTGAATTGGTATAGAATTTACAGCAACCATATTTCCAAAATATTCTGACATTTTCGGATTTGCAGGGAAGTTTCTATTCAGTCGTGCTTGAGAAGTCCTTTCATAGTGAGATTTTCACAGGTAATTCATGTGTAACTTATTTCATATTATATGTTAATTCTTGAGCTAATTCTCTGTTTTATTCTAGGCATTGTTTAGAGAGTTGGGAGTTGCACCTTGGAGTATATATTATTTTTGGTCTACTTTTTGTTTGTTACAGGCATGGATTGGAAGTCTGTGCAATTTGAAATATGAGGACTGTTCGGATTCGTATTCATCTGAAAGCAGCTCCCCAAGGGCTAGGTATTCAGCTAAAGTTCCAGAGTTGTACTGTTATGTGAGTTCATCACGAACTGAGTTGAGCTCAACTGAGACTTGTTCAAATGCCAAGTCATATGAGACATCAAGTGAAGGGAATTCAGTCCACAAATGTTCAGATTCCTCCAATAGCTTGGGATATTTTGAGGATGGACCAGTGGAGACGCAATACCAGAAATGTATGTGTATCAGCATGGAATTTTGCCCGAGGTATGTGCATTGTTCTTTGCCCAGCTTGTGGTCTTTGAGAATGCATACTATATTTCAAGATGCATCATTCATGGTAACGATCCGTATCTTATATGTCTAAACTTTCATATAAATTTGAATGCAGCACATTAGGAGAGTACTTGATGTTTGGGAGTCACAAGTGTGATGTTGAGAAATCAATGATCATTTTTCAAGAGGTGACTACGGGGCTAAAGCATGTGCATGATGTAGGGATAGTCCATCGGGACTTGAAGCCAACGAATATATTTTTTGGCAAGGATGGTGGAATAAAGATTGCCGATTTTGGTCATTCATGTTTCCAACCAGATCTTGCTACTTCATTTGATGGAACTCCGAATAGGGGCACACAGTTCTATGCTGCACCAGAGCTGGAAACTGGAGCCAATACGTCTGAAAAGGTTCAGAATCAGATATGCAAAGTTATAATTTAATGGTTTGCTGTTTTCTTATACTGAGTGGTTTCTTTATGTTATCAGGTCGACATATATTCTCTTGGGGTCATTTATCTGCAGTTGTTTCATTCATTTGGCACTGCGACTGAAATGCATAGCAAGTTTAAGCGCTATCGTAAAGGTGTGGGCTCTCAAGTCGAGTGGGAAGAGGGGGACCTTGCACTCTTTAGGAAAATGACATCTGAAGATCCAAGGGAACGCCCGTCGGCAACTGATATATTGGTAATTTCGTCAATCTTATATTTCTTTCTGTTCTCATATTTCCTAGTATCTTAAAGTTTAATTTAGGAAAAAGGTTTTATGATCAATAGTACTGCCAAGCTGTGGAGATGTCTTCACTCCACCCCTAGACACTTCTACAACACCTTTTTGAATAGCATTAGAACTAACAAAGCCAATGAAAATGGCGCCCCTTTAGAAACCGTTGGATGTGATTTTGCCCGTTGCCATTGTTGTGGATGACATAACTTTCAGTTAGAACAGTCAACAATTTAATGTAAAAGTAACATATTAAAACTAGTGTGAGCCAACAACGTGTTTACACACGCTAGCATCCTCAGCAAATTACTTGGCTTTTTTGTCCTGAGTGAGCTATGTTCATTGACCGACAGCCACAATGACCACTGCCACAGCTACAGTAGTCCAGAATTGCACTTGCTTTGGTATCTATTAGTATTATATTGCCGGCCGTTACCAATTCACCAGCCATGTCACCTGTGGCAGTGGAAAATCACCTCTGAATGTGTTTTTTGCTCAGGTTTACTGTGATCAGGGTGATATTTATTTAGACATAACTATAATTCAGTTTTTAGGTATGTTATTTCCATAGTACGGGTGGTAGTATCGCAAAGTTTTTCATTTCAATTATACTGCAACCAGATAGTAATTATTTCCTTCAAATTATAATACAACAGGATAATGCTGATCCGTTTTCTCATTGCAGGATTACATATCCAAAGGACCTTCATCTTCCTGAATTATGCAAAATGTTGATGTCTGTTCTGACAGCAATAATCTGTGATCGTCTCTTGTAAATTTGTGACTGAAGTGCTCTATTTTTGCCATATTCCGGAAACAAACCAAAACACCTTCCTCTTATCCCAGTACATTGTTGCTGGTGGTTTCTGACCACGAATCTTGTAATGCCCCTTACAAAGTTGTTAGGGCAGTGCATTCTGCTGCCATGCATTCTGAAAATAAAAAAAATGATTAAGCCCTTCTAATAGCCCTACTCTGTGAATCGAGGTTCTAACAACAGTTCTGCTATTTGAATCAAGCTTCTGGTGTAAACAAACGGTTGGTTCTTGCAAACTATGATATGCACAGTACGAATTCATTGCTCTGCATCCATTGATTCAGTTACGGTGGGAGTACGTATCTACACACATGTAAACGCTTGTATGCTAAAGTAAATCTTTTGAAGTTTGTAGATTAAACACTAGTTTATCAGGAGCGGCTTTGGAGCTATTGCCAACCTCATGTATAGTTTTTAATTTTATATGACTTTCTGTCTGACAGAAACAACTAAACAAGAGCTGACATCCGGGTGATTACCCATAAAGGTACTTAAGCCACAATCCCAACTTAGCCGGATTCAGACTGTTCATGATCCTTGTTTCACGGTTAAGGTGGGGTGTTATCAAGTTTGATACAATCACTCCTATTAAGTTTTTCCTTTCAGCGTTTTAGTAATTACCTATACGTTTGGTCAATGCCTGCCAAGCAATGTGAAGATGTTTATGTGGCGACATGCACACAATATCCTGGCTCTGAGATAATATAATCTAAAACGACGAAGGGTCAAAGTTGATGACAAATAAGGAATGGGTTAGCAAAGAGAATTATTCTGACAAGTCAATTGTGAGGTCAGGCCTCAAGAAGCTGCATCAGACTCAATTATGAGACACCACTGCATTCTAACAACTCAATTGTGAGGTCAGGCCTGAAGAATAAATTGTGCATCAGACTCAATTGTGGGACACCATTATACTCAATTTAAGGTAATCTCATAAGTGATCCTAAGGCTAACTTTCAATGGGAGTTTGATTTTCAATAAATGAGGTGCCACATAGACAAACATGGTGAGGTGGCATGAGATCTATGAAGAAAGAGAGGGAAGTGGTTTTATCTAGATGAAACTAGTGTTGCACTATTTCCAAAACTTTGAACCCATTGAAACCACCAGAGAAGCCATTGAGTTTCATTTCATGAGCCCCTAAAGCATCTCGCCTAAAAAATGAGGGGTTTGCTTAACAGGGTTAAGATCAGATGACATTTGGCGAAGCAAGTGTCCAAAAGACCACACACATAAACATAAATAAAGTAGAGTACAAAGTGGTATTTAATTATTACAACTTTGATTCATATTTGATTACATAAAAGAGTTTGAAAAGCGTAGCGGAAGCAGTATACAACTCGACAATATTTACCCTAGGATGAAGCACATTCAGCTCATAGACGTGCCTCATTCTCCTGAGCCAAAAGACCACCTGCAACAAAGATTAAAACAACAAACTCTGAGCAGTAAATACTCAGCAAGATTTATCCATCAAAAAGGTCTTCTAAGACCGACTCCTAACATGCAGGGGCTGAGCAAAGGTGCAGGAATATTTGCATAAAAGTAACACTAAAAGTTAGTCCTTCTTTCAAATTTTAGCCAAATTAAAAGGGTTCTTTCATAATACTAAAGATTAGCAACCTACACTAATACTTTTTTTTTGCGAGGTACACTAATGCATATAAGGTTGCAATACAATTATTTGAAGTAACAAACAGCAAGTATAATCGTCATATTCCACTTTTTACGACGAGGTGACTCAGTGAACAAGCGGCACTCAATAACCGCGAGGGACGGCGATTCGAATCGATTTACACTTGCAGAGGAAACCCGAGATACACGACATACGCACACTCACAAGGAGTCACGCACGGCAATCTTTCACAAGACACCATAAAGCCGGGCCGCTTAACACCTTTCCCGAGTACACGTCCTCCACATGATATCCGCGTCGGGGCTATCCATGGTTAGCTCATGCACCCTCCCTTCCAACACTATCTCACTATCCCAAAAACTACCATAACCATCTTCATCACCAAAACAGAGGTGGGTTCACGTCCAACAATACAGTAATCGAGTTATATCGATTTACTTGTGCCCATATCACTAGCATGCATCTGGTTCAAACTTGCTCATCGGGCCACAACGATCGATAGGTTCTCAATCGACACAGACAGGGCTACCGCATACTAGACCTCTATGTCCTGCTACAAACCTACACATCCCTGTCCGGTCTCCAATTATTATCATCATCATGTGAGATAGCAACAAGAACAATTTTTCCCACCAAGAGTCCTGTAGCTTACGAGTAGTGTTCCGCACCACTCAACTTCTACTCTTGACTCAATCTTAAGCATAGCATGAAGTAGCAAACGACCGAACATAACTGAACCAACCCATAGGAATACATACGGATACATGCAACTAAGGTTTCATTCAACTCCTGAATACCTAATGCACAACATGACTCCATAGACAGTGATAAAAGGGAAAAGCTTTTAAAACAGGGTGAGATGCACAGGGGATGATGCAATGACATGGTGCTTATGGCGATGATATGCTCACAATAGAATCGTGAAGAGTTTAAGTTACTTTCGTTTGAAGTATTTTCGCAAAAAAGTTACAAAATTTATAGTTTTTTAAATGAGCGAAACAAAGATTTTATTTCAAAATTTCTTTAACATGGTTCTGCAAGGAATAAAAATTCTTTTGAACTTTTTCCTAGCAACAGACTGATATGAACAACAACATACCAAAAAGTTGGATAAAAAACATGCAGGAATAAATAATAAAAGTGAAACAAGTTAAAGCTTAAAAATACAATTACTATTGAATTATGTAAAAATTTCATATGCCACTTGGTGAATAGTTCAGGAATGCAATAAGATGCATGAATACCAAAATTCATAATTTTTGGATGAACAGGAAAGCATATAAAAATATATTTATGTTTTCATTCTCTGAATTTTGTACAAATATTTACTGATTAACATAGTTATGTTGTTGTACCCATTGATAGATCTTGTTACAAGGATTCTAAAAAAAATTAGTTTCACACATTTGTGCAAATTATATTTTAGTTTCTACCGATTTTACAAGATCTTCCAATTTCCAGAGAAAAGGAAAAGAAAAAGAAAGCTTGGCACTGTAGCAGTGGCAGGGAGCGCGACGGCGTTCACGGCGGGTGTGGCGGCGGCATAGCCGGCGTTTTGGACGAACGGCGGAAAGAGAGAGGAAATGAAAGGGAGCACCGTGACGAGCAAGGGAAGGCGGCTATGTAACCCAAGCTTATGCACGTGCGAGGTCGACGGATGTGTGCCGGAGGCAAGAGGCGGCGGCGGCGGCGACTTGGCCAAGCTTATGCGAGAGGAATTGGAGTGGGGCTCACTGTGGAGGTGGAATTTGGCGGCGATGTGAGAGTGGGTCGGTAGCCGAGCTTGAAGAAGATGACTGTCGATCTCGGCCTTCACTGCGGGAGAAAGGGATTGGTGGTCTTGTGAGGTATAGAGGCTTGCTAGGGAGTGAGTAGGTAGGTTTGGGGCTTTGGGCAGAGACGTTGAACCCAGCAGTAGCTCGGCGTGAGCTCGTGCCTGCAGACATGGTGGCTGGCTGGAAGAGAAAGAAAATAGGAGGACGCGGCGACGACTTGACCAAGCTGGTGAGGGGAAAGGATAAGGCCATAAGGGCGATGGTGGTGTGCTGCGGCCATGGAGGCCATCAAGTGCACACGCACGTGCAGAGCTGCAGTAGCGAAACAGGGGAGGAGGAGGACGAGTGGGCCCGACGCGTGCTTCAATTTTCAAGGGATTTTAAACGTTGCTCCTGAAATGCTTCCAAACACTAGGCCCAAGGCTCCAAAATTTTTGAAACTTTTTGTGGAAGAAGTTCAACTCTGTAGGAACAACTTTTGTTACTGGAAGTTTTCCAAATTCGAACTGAATTTTGAATTAAAATTCTTGGAAGACAGGGAATGATTTAAGGGCTTTTGATTTATTTAAAATACCTTGCCCTTTGATAAAAATCTGGAAAAAAATTCCCGAAACTCTATATTGCTCCAAGGAATCCAAATAAGTTCTAGGACGAGTCCACTTAAGTGCAAATTTTGGAAGTTTATGTTCAAGCCCAATTTTGACCATGTATGAATACATGGTTTTGATTTGAGATTTCGACATGATCAAATGAACTTGGCCTCGCTTTGCTAAACATAAATTGAGGATGTTACACTCCTCACCCAATCATAATGCAAGAATTAAATACCATGTCTTGCCTATGAATCAACAGAAATGAAACTTACCATTGGAGAGAGTTGTTTCTTTGATGGTTTCAAATCATTTTACATGATGTGGCATGTTGGAAACAACAAAATGAAATCGATCATTGGAACTAGCCTAATAATCCACAAAATTGAGTCTGATGCACATGTTCTTGTGCCGGTCATCCAACAGAGAAGCAGGTGGTTCCTCCAGCAATTCATTTAGTGTTCAATTTCGTATTGTAATTGTGATTGTAACATGGCCGCTATAGGGTCAGAACTCGAGGCCTGGTCATATTGTTCCTGGACAGTTGAGTTCGTGTCATATATTTTACTCCCTCTAGTTTCAAAATAGTTGTTGTTTTGAGGTTATTTTAAGTTAATTTTTTAAAACTTGACTATAAATAACAGTTTAGGTGTTAAGTTTGGAAATGTGAGAATACCATGAGTATATTATTGAAAGATTATTTCATAAAAGTACATTTCAACTATATTTTATAAATATTTTATAACTATATTTTATAAATATTTTATAACTATATTTTAAAGCTTATTGGCACATAAGTACAGCTACATCCTTTGATAATTACATTCATTTGACTTCGCTTCTATATGCATGTGGAAGGAACAACAATTAAATGCGTCCTACCAGCGGGAGACCTGTTGAAGATACGGTCAAGTCGTTCCAGAAGGTATCACAACGTCAAATCGCAACGTCAAGCCCGGCCCAGCTTCTGTATGAACAGAAACAAATTACGTCTATGGGATATAAACACAACGGTCCAATAATACGCTAGGCTTCTTCCGGGCTCTATTTGGACTGTGCAATAATCTATGACGAAATGAGCACTGATATGTGGGCCCAACCATGCCAGCCCACGAACAAACAGTAACAAAGCGGCCCACTTTTGTTGTGGGACCTACCTTCATTATTGGGCTTGGAAGTGGGCCACAATTATCCCCTGGCAAACGAGTACGATGCAAAAGCCCAACAAAACACGGGCCATCGATTTCGGAAGCCCAGCTGAAATTGAGCCGTAAGTGGGACAAATCATGATTTATGACAAAAATAGGTGATGCCATGTAAGCAGCCACGTCGGATGGTGGCTATGTTCGGCTCAGTTTATGACAAATGAAGAACCGTCACCATCATGTGGTCTGCGTCTAAAGAAGGTCATAAATCATGACTGGCCACGCTCGACTGTTGACGAACCCTATAAGGTCATAAATCGCGATTTATGACGAAATTTTCATCACTAGCAGCAGTCGGTGACACCTTAATTTTGTCATTAATCAGCATATCTGTTCTAGTGCCCACTCGCGAGATAGGATCATGACACTCTGGATTGTACTAGAAGAGTTATAGGTTGTTGGAGACCGGACGGGGATTGTTTGTATAGGATGGTTTGCGAAGGCTTGGCCTTCACGGTGGTAGCTCAATCTGTGTACGTTAAGGACCGTTCGTTGTTGGCTCTGTTGAGCAAGTTCGAACATACTGATTCACATGCTGGTGTTTATGGACCCAGTAAATTGACGTAGCCTGTGTCGCTCTGGATGTCTAGTGGTAGCCTACTCTTTCTATCATGGTACAGTAGGGAGAGAACGGATCACCTCCCGAACGGGGTGTACGTCTGGGACGTGGACCGTGTCGGGAGAACCCTTTCTCAGGAGGAGTTGGATCCAGCTAGCTCTTGTGGTGCGCAGGTGAAAGGTTACCATATGTGGTCTGTTTGCAGGCGCATATGTCGTGTCGTCAGGTTTCTCCTGCAGGATGTGCATCGATGCCGCCGCTCTCGAAAATGACCACCCATTTATTCACTGTGCCGCATCGTAGTGTGGTTATAGATGATAGTTATATGATAATGATATATATATATATATATATATATATAGGTACACTATATAACTCCCTAGGTGTGAAATATGATTTCATTTCCCAGCCCACCTGGCCGAACCCACCTCTCAACCATGATCGAACCAACCAAGAAAAACCGCCTCAAAAAAAAAACCAGACACACGCACCCATTTGGAAGATATTATGTGCAATTAATATTTTCCTAATTAGCCACTAGTGACTGCGTTGATTATGGGTCTATTTAATGGGCCTGGAACGGATGTGCTTTCTGCAATCGGGGCATTTGCCCATCCCGGCAATTGTGGCTTGGAGGTCCATTGTTTCGTTCCCGACGGCGGCGACTTCGTTCCCAACGGCGGTTGTGGCAACTGCTTCGTCCCCAACAGCGGCTTCATCACGTGGCAAGGTACGCATCCATTCTTTTACCCCGTCGTCTATCCTTCCATTTGTTATACCCTGCCCCGGATCTTGACTTTTTTCCCTCTCCCAGGTCTCTAGCAGGCGCCTTGCAGCCAAATAATCACGGTGGCCGATCCATTTTCATCTTGTGCTCAATCGAGACCACAAAGATTGTCGTGATATAATGCTTTTTTTTTTGCGCAGATCATTTGGGTATATTTACATAGATTCTTGTTTTGTGCTGGCCAAATTATTGTTTGTTGTTTTGCTTCATAGATTAGAATAAGCAGATCTTGAATTTTTCAGTCTGTTGCGCGGTCTATCATGCCATTTCGATGCCTTACTTATCTCCTGGTCGCAGATAAAGGTGAAAATGGCCCATTCAGTGTTCCAGTTTTATATTAGAGAGAAAGACTCGGTCTAAATTAGACCATCAGAGGATGACCATGCAGGTTAGCAGTACCTCAATTAAGTTGATTGTTTTTTTGTATTCTACTCGATTATTCCTAACAATCAGTTTCTGTTGGACTTCGACCTTGTGTCTGTGACAGCATATGGCTGGAAAACAACCAATGAACAGTGTGAAACAACTGAAACCAATCGACCCGGACATTGACTGGAAAATGGCGAGAGAGCCAGAATAAGCTAGAGCCCAGAAAAAGAGAAGCAGAATCTCTTACTGAACTGTATCTTCCATTCAAATGTACTAGACTCGAGGCACGCCTATGCTCAAGTGTCGCAGTAGTTTGTCCCATCGGCACTAGAGCAGTGTGTTCAAAATCATAATATATTTTTACATGAAAGAAATGTGCATGTTTTTGTGATCTGGATGTGTAACATTTTATTATCACACACGATGGAAGATGAAAGACTAATTTGTCCCAACTGTAAATGCTCCATTATAATTGACATCAGAATGATTAATCATATTGGACATGCATGTTTTTGCTCCGCGATCATAATTTTTAGATATCTTGTTGAACCAAACAGTCTCAACATAAACTTTATGTTTTTTCTCTGCGAACCAAACAGTCTCAACAGAAACTTTGTGATCACACTTTCTTTGTTTTTGTGATCACACCGTTAGCATTTTAGGATCATAACTGATGAAGATCAGATTTTAACGGGTCTAATGGTGAATGTATAAACATGTTCCAGCATATATGCCTAAGAATGGAAGTAGTAGTTTTATGTTCACAATTTATGGAAACAATATATTTATTTTTGTGATCTCACTGTATAACTTTTTATGGTCAGGCAAGCAGAAGACCAATTTCAAATAAAATATGTCCTAGCTGACAAGAAAAGCATTGTGCTATGAAAAAAGAAGCTTATTGGATACACAACTTACGTAAGCAATATATTGGTTTTTGTGATCTCACTGGGTGACATTTTATGATCGCACTTGATGGAAGACAAATTTCAACTAAACTCTGTCCTAGCTGTAAATGTTTGAAAAAAAATTGCCATCTGAATACTTCATCATTCGACTAGCATGTTTTTAGCTAGATGAACCACAAAGTCTCATGAAGATTTTTATGATCACATTTTGATTGATTTTGCAATCCTACTGTTTAAAATTTTACTATCATTGTTTCAAATGAGTCTTCTGTCTTGCGTGATCATAAAAAGTTATCCAATGAGATCACAAAAGTAAATACATTGTTTCCATAAATTGTATCCAAAATGTATCTTTTTTCAAAGCACAATGCATTTTTCCCAATAAGCCAAACTATTGGGACCCAGTAATATTTTTGTTGCTTGGAGGATCTAGAGCATTCAACCCGATTTTTTTATTTTTGGTAACTAACAAATCTGGAATTTTAAAAACAGTAATCATTAACAAATTTTTTATTAATGGGAAGGACGCTGTTTTTCTTAGCGTCCGATTACGGACGCTGTTTTGCTTAGCGTCCCTGGAGGGACGCTGTTCCGTTCCGCGTCCTCAAGGTGGTGCCGCCGGACCAGACCTAGACTCGAACGCAAGCCACCCCCTCGCAACTGCATCCCACGCCGCCGCTCCCGTCTTCTTCGCGACTGAAACCAGAAACCAGCGCGCCGCCGCCGCTCCCTTCCCGTTCGTCGACTACGGCCTTGGCGTTCATCTCATCGACGCCAAAAGTGGCGGCTACCAATTTGGCTGCAGCAGACTCCCCAACCCGTCTGTCGTATCCGCCCTCCTCGCTTTGGTCTGGATTCGTCGACCTCTTATCCCGGTGCGTGGAGTGCTCCGCCACTTTTTCGTCGCCTGGAGCTTTGTCGCCTCCAACAAGGACCGCATCAGATCTGCTTCCTTGCCTTGTCAGCTGTCACCGTGGTTAGTGCCCATTAATTTTGCTTGCGACTGAGCCGATTTGTTGTATGAAATATCTAATGCCGTCACTTGAGTCAGGGTTAATATGTTTTCCTTCTGCCCAATTAGTATAACTCTAGGTCGCACTTTGTTTATCGATTCAGACATTCAAATAATGTCTGCAGGATGATGGCTACGAAAGATCAGTTCAGTGAATTGTTATGGATGCCTCACAGCCAACATAAAGTGTCCAAAATTTCAGAAAATGTGAGCTTTTATTTTTTGTTTTGCTTAATTCTATTACTAGGCTAAATAATCAGTTGCTTATGACACTGTTGTACTCTGTTTGTACAGCCGAGTTATTTCATGAACATACGGCATCATCGTGTTGGCATTCCGTACCACTCATTATGCCAGCCGGCTCTAGAGAATATTGGGTTCTTCCAGCTTGCAAGGATGAAGAAAATAAATGTTGACAAATATTTGACATCTGCATTGGTGGAGCGTTGGCGGCCTGAGACGAACAGCTTTCATCTTCCAGTCGGTGAGATGACAATTACTTTGCAAGATGTAAGTTGTTTATGGGGTTTGCCAATCCAAGGAAAACCAATTGTTGGAAAATCTGATGGGGTATGGGTTGATTTAATTGAGAGGTATCTTGGGATTCCTGTATCTGAACAGCAGATGAAGAAGAAGAAAAGAAAAAATGATGATGATACAGCCGTGCTTACACAGTCACAATACTCTATCAGTTTGAGTAAATTACGTGATCGTTTTCATGTATTGCAAACTGAACCAACTGAACGAGAAGTAAAGTGGCATACTCGAGCACTAGTTTTGGATATTCTAGGCTCTGTTGTTTTTACTGACTCATCTGGAGGCGGGGTGCCAGCAATGTACCTCCAATTTATGATTGATCTTGAACGGCCAACCGAATACAATTGGGGAGCAGCTGTACTTGCAATGTTGTATAGGCAATTGAACATGGGTGCTGAGAAGGACAGGTCAGAAATAAGTGGTCCACTGTTGCTACTTCAGTTGTGGTGTTGGTCACATCTGCCACTTGGTCGTCCAGAAAATATAAAAGTTGAGAAGAGAAAAGAAAGGGAGGTGCAGGAAGAACACGTAGAAGATGAAGAGACTGGTTTGGATTATGCTCCTGTAGTTGGAGCAAAATGGTGTGCTCGACATCAGTTTTTGGCCCCACATAATTCTGGTATGCATTTTGGTAATATTGGATTGTTTCCTTATTATATAGAATTGTTGTGCATACTGATATACTAACTAGTACCTGTGAACACCCGGGCACACCAACAGGTACTAAATATTACAGAAACCAAATTGATTTGATTCGAGATGATGTCGTCAATTGGCAACCATATGATTGTTGTATGGAGCAGATGCCTGCCCAAGTTCTAAATGATCGTGTTTGGTGGTTTGCTAGAGTACCACTCATCCACTTCTGGATTGTAGAGTTTCACTATCCTGATAGGGTGATGCGTCAATTTGGCCGAAAACAGACAATCCCACCTCATCCTCCAAACAATGAAGATGAAATTCGCAAGCTACAGAAAGTGAAGCATGCTGGAGGGAAAACTCGTAATTGGGAAAAAACTCCATGGTAAGTATTTACGTCAATATAATAATGCTGAAGCAAGGATGGTTCAAGAGGATCTCCCATTTGATCCTGCTAGTTTGCAAGAGTACAGACAATGGTTTCAGCGAAATGGTATGTACACCGTGTTCTTCGATCTCAGTGCTTGGGGGGTCTTGACGACCCTATTCCATACCCTCGAGATACATTTGAATGGACTGGATACATGCCTAGCGGCCCCCCACTAGCTCGGATTGTAAGTTATCACTATTTTTCAGTTTATTTGTTTTACATATTGAAACAGAATGCTGATCACATTTTTTTCTTATGCACAATAAAGGGCCTACGTGAAATAAAGAATGCTGCATGGGGGATCAAATGTGTTATTACTGGTGGATGCAATAAGTTAGGAAAGTATCTGCTTAAAGCATGTCTAGGAAACTTGAGGGACCTCAATTTGGAGCAACGACTGCATAACATGCTTCATGAAGCTGGACTACCTACCGAGGTTGAAGACATTCCATCCGATGATGATGTTTCAGCTGTTGTGCATCCACCAAGCCCTCCTAGAGAGACAAGCTTAGAATTGATGGATGATTTTTGGGTATACTCAGGAAGAGGGTTCACAAGATATCTCAATGCTGGTGTGCGACCTGGGGGCGGAGTCTCCGTAACACAAAATGCAAGTCAAGTGATTGAGTGACCCAAGATATCTCCGTGACATTCAGCTGAGATCATACTGTCATTCCAGTCTTTAGAACATTATGTTATCAAAACTATCTAGAAGTCCTTATGATTAATTGTAACTAAACTAGTTACTCGAAGGAGCGAATGTTTGTAACCTTATTCAGTAACTTAATATACAAAATCATTTTTGCGTATCTTTATTATGTCTGACCCATACCATTTACTGTCTATTGGACAGAAGCTACCTAGCGTGCACTTGACGCAGGTCTTCTGTTCTTCTGAGATTGGTGGCACACTTGTCAAGCCCGCCTTTGACTAGATGAGGCATCTGTCAGAAGTCATTCCAGTCAGATTACATGAGGAAAAAATTGTACAACTAATCTTTTCATATGAAATGTTCAATTATGGAAGAGTTGTTTTCTATACCTGCTTCGTTCCTATCTGTCGTGGAACGCCACGGCTGGTGGCCAAGGCGTCTTCCTTGCATTTCATCCATATACATTGGAATCCATTAATGGCAAACTCTAGGTGCGGTTCAAAGATCTTCCCCTCTGATAATGGACTATCAAATTGCTTCTTGGACGCAATGAACCTCTCATCTGCTACTGCTTCCTTCAACGTTGATATATCATGGAATGCTTTCACATGATGCTGCCCAAATCCTCTGTGGTGAATCCTCATCCTCTGTGTTTTCATCTGCTCGTGCTCATCATCATCGTCGTCGTCATCATCGTCGTCTAGGCCAATTGTGTCATACGCCTCATCTGTCTCCTCTGAGTCCTCTCTAACATACATATCCTCTATAATATGATATTCTCTTCCTGTCTCTATAATATGAGATTCTCTTCCTGTTGTTGCATCAACACTGCTCTTAGGAGGAGAGTACGACAGTGCTGATCGATTTTGATCATGGACATTAGAACTTAGGTGTGGCAAAACTGGAGGATGAAGTGTAGTCTGCTCCACAGCACCTACTGGTGTCGAATGATCCCTCCCTGGTTGGCTAACTGGCCTTGGCACATTACTTCCAGCTTGACTCATCATATTTTCGCTTGGCGTCCATTCAACATATAACTCGATTACCTGCCAAGTTGTGCGTGTCTTTGTCTTTTCAAAAACCATCTGCCATCCTCTATCCTCATACACAGGGATCAACTGAAAATAATGTGGCCCAGGAGCTCCAATATCAAACCGTGCCCGTAAGCTCAACGTAACTTGATTACAGTCATAACCAAGTCTTTGATAAATTTCATTCTTGACATCTTCTAATGTGGTATTCTCTGTAGCTGGGAAAGTGATTCTTGGGGAAATACTGTATTCAGCACCTGTATCTTGATAACGGACTTCCCCATCGATGTATGCAAGAACCATAATATCCATTTTCTGACCGGCGCCAAGGAAATCAAATAATAGAATCTGAGCAGTTAATGCAACGTTTAGAAAACAAATCATCGATTAATTTATGTTTACATAAACAAATAAGAAGTTAATGTGTCATAGCACTGCAATACTCCTTCATTTAATCGGCAAGAGAGCTCACAGATGTACCTGTCTAAGCAGTTGCAGGAACAAAGATCACCACTGCCGAGAATTAGATTAAGGCCCACGTCAATGATCATCATGGCTACGCATCCTCCCAATATTAATCCTGCTCCAAACAGATCATAGTTCGCAACCATGAAGCCAGAACGAACCATTGAAAGCGATCGGTGCCATCAAAACGCGGGAATCAAGATTAGTTACGTCGAAACAAGGAAAGTCGTTACCTATTAGATCCAATTAAGGATGATCAATCTGCGAATTGCAGATGGCGGTAGAATGACGAGGTATGGTGCGACTCTGGAGACCCGCAATTAGGTTATTAATTGATTGATTGATTAACTGTACTGTTGTGTATTAGGCTGATTTAGGCGGGGAACCACGAGTCCGGCAGGGACGCTGATGCGAACAGCGTCCGAAGAGGGACGCTAAGCAAAACAGCGTCCAGGTATGGACGCTAACCAAAACAGCGTCCTTACCATTTTTCAAATTCTCAACCTGATTTACTATTTTAAAATTCTGAATTTGTTAATTACCAAAAATAAAAAAATGGGGCATTCAACCATCTTATCCAGCATCTGTTGTTATTTTTTATTATGGAAAGAATAAATTAATCCAAGCCTTGAGCTTCAAGATCCATTATATCCTGTTACAATTCCAACCTTGGTTGAATCATAAAAACTGAAAAGGTTTCAGCATAAAAACTTGAATAGAAAGACTTCAGTCTTGTTAGCTATTTTTCATTTGGGTTTTCAGTAGTCGGGATAATCATAAAATCTTCAACGCTCATTTTAAAAGGTTGTGATAAATGATAATCTTGTTTCCTAAGGAACTCCAAATATTACTTCATTGATTTATGATCTGAAAATGGTAACTAGAAAGTCACAAAAGCAAATATGGTTTTGATCACAAAATCTTGAATAAAAAAAGAAGGGATGGTCCGTGAACTTGAATTGAGCGAAACTAGGCCAACTAGAGATGTCTATGTCTACGGTAAAACGTCCATGGAAACTCATGGCCAACCTTAAGATATATATGTCAGCCCATATATTCTAGCAGTTATCTTAGGTCCGGTGTGTTCATGCGTGTTTGTTTTGTGAAAATAACTGGGCTTGTCCTATTAATCATAGAGATGAAAATAATGGTTTTAATTTTTATTCCATCAATTGTGAACATAAAGGTACTACTTCCATTCTTAAGTATATATGATTGAACATGTTTATAAAGTCATCATAAAAGATTCCGTTCAAATATAGTCTTCATCAGTCATGATCATAAAATGCTAACGGTGTGATCACAAAAACAGAGAAAGTATGATCACAAAGTTTCTATTGAGACTGTGATCACAATAACATTTGAAGTTTTTATGATCCGAGCTAGTAGTTTATATTCCTCAAAAATTTGTTATCAAACAAATCAATTTACTATTTGCCAAATACATATGAAATTTGTTGTTCTGGATTGTGAAATTTATGATTCGTTGATGTGAATTTTACGATTTACTATTCATACATGTTTTACCGTCACGGAGCCTCTGAGCTCAAGGTCCTTAAATTCACCTATAAAAGCCTTTCGCTTTTTTTTACACACACAAGGTTGTAAAATTCGGCCAGACAACATTTGTATGTTACACGATTACATATGATCAGATGTGATGAAAAATTTTGAGTCCCAATTCCTCTTTAACCCAACTGTAAAAATTTATTTTAATGCACACGCTTTCATCATAAATCTAGAGCTCCTAAATATCTCCAAATATTTTACTATGGTACTACCTCCGTTCCAAAAAACCTGTCGTTCTGCCCATTTTCACAGATACCAATGCGTTTTGCAAAATGACGCTGCTGCCCTCGTACGACGCGTGAGGGTCCAGTGAAAACGAGAGCGCTTGCGACTGCCAGGGGCCCACCGCAAAACGCATCACTAGAGGAGAATCAAAGCGCAATAATACATCGACGGCTTCGTCTTCTCCGCCGTGTACCTCCTTCGCCCGCCGTGGAGATCGACCACCCGTAGCCGCCGCAGCCATTAAGCTCCGCCAGGGGGAGCAGCTCCTCCGCCTGTCGCGGATCTTGGGAAGCGGGAGCCGCGCCTCCACCCCTCATGGAGCTCGACCACCCGTAGCCGCTCCACCACGAGGGAGCCCCGCGGCAGGCAGGCGGCAGCCGGCAGGTCGGCCGCGACGGAGCCCGACGATGGCTCATGGCACTCACGGCGTGGATCGGCGATGGGGTTGTGCACCTGGACGACTGGGCCTGCACCTGGCGGATGTTCTCGCCGACGCGCGTGGCGAGCATCGCCGTCCCTTGCTCCAGCTCCGCCCCACGCGAGCTCCGTTCCATCGGGCCGAGCGCGAGCTTCGCCGCGTCTCACTTCGCCGCCTTGCCTGCGCGCTCGCCGTGCGCCGCCACTTCTCGTTGCCGCCACCAATCTCCACATCGTCTGAGCTGAGCACAGCCCCGCCGCGTCGTCACCTAGCTCGCTGCCGCCGCCCATCTCTGTCTCGCGTGAGCACAGGTCGCCACCACGGAGCTCCGCCCAGCCGTTGCCCATCTCGACCCCGCCTGCGCTCAGCTCGCTGCAGCACGGCGACGACCGGCCGCCGCCCAGCTCCATGGTGACTGCGCGCCGCTCGCTACTGCGAAGCTCCGCCCAGCTGCCGCCGACCTCGCTGCCATGTGGATCGAGAAGGACTGCCGGGGAGGAAGAGATTCGCCCTGGAGTCTCGAGAGAGGCCGAGAAGGCTCCTCTTTGTTTCCTTTCATTTTTTTATTTGTGTGTGTTCGCAGCAGGAGGTTGGGTGGGCCTGAAGCGATAGGATGGATAGTGGGTCCGTGAGCAGGGCGACAAGCTTTGTGGGAAAAAAATTTTGGTCCAAAACGTCAAGCTTTGCGGGAAGGAGGGAGTAACTTCGATGCTACCTGAGGCATATGCGGCTGGACATTTCAAATATTTTAATGCCTTCCAACTTTGCCTCAATATGTGGCTCAATTTGCTCCAACAAACGACACCCCATCAGCTTCTAAAAAAAGATCGGGGGACCAAACCGGAAGACTGCAGAAATAATCGCTGGTTTTTTTATTGGTGCAGCCGCACTAGAGAAGGGGTCCGGTTTGCATGGTGGCTCAGGGAAACGTTGGGCGGGCAGCAGCCAGGGTGGTCTAGGGTGTGAAATAATATATCACACCGAGGATGTGAATTAGCGTTACTCTATATATATATATATATATATAGTGAACTACTATTCTATAGCCGGCTATATAATAACTTATTATGTGGCCATTTCACTATAGTAATTTACGACATTCGCCTAAAGTGACTTACGACATTTTGCTACATGATTTACTACACTTTTACCATGGTTTTGCTTGTAGCACGTGTGTGAACGCAAATATCGTAATTTGCTTCAATTTATCGTAAATTCGTGATAAATTTGTCGTAAAACTGAAGTGGCTATAGAATAAGCTATTCTATAGCCGGCTATAGAATATACTCTCCGTGTATATATATATATATATATATATATATATATATATATATATATATATATATATATATATATATATATATATATATATATATATATATATATATATATATATATATATGCTACACGGTTCCTTGAAGACCGAGCTTATCGCAGTTCAGCCTATCATCCTCAGACAGATGGTCAGACTGAGAGGGTGAACCAGATCCTTGAGGACATGCTCCGTGCCTATGTTCTGACTCATGGCAAGAAATGGGATAAGTGTCTGCCGCTAGCAGAGTTCTCTTCTAACAACAGTTATCAGGAGCAAGATGGCACCGTTCGAGGCCTTGTACGGACGTCGCTGCCTTACTCCTCTTAATTGGGTTGAGTCTGGTGAGCGAGTCACCTTTGGGCTGGACCTTGTGGCAGATGCCGAGGAGATAGTATGGCTTGTTCAGTCCAACTTACGGGTAGCCAAGTCTCGACAGAAGAGCTATGCAGACAAGAGACGGCGACCACTTGTATTTGCAGTTGGTGATCGCGTATACCTTCGTGTTTCTCCTATGAAGAGTGTACGTCGGTTCGGTGTCAGAGGGAAGCTAGCACCCCGATACATTGGTCCGTTTGTGATCTCTGAGCAGTGTGGCCCCGTTGCTTGTCGTTTGGAGCTACCACCAAACCTCTCGGGAGTGCACAATATCTTCCATGTATCCCAGATGAAGAAGTGTCTGAAAGCTCCTGTAGATGTGGTGATAAGTGATGTAGGGTAGCTTGAGCCAGATCTTACATATTCTGAGCAGCCCATCAAAATTCTTGATCAGAAAGACAGAGTCCCCAGGAGCAGGACTACCAGATTCTATAAGGTGCAGTGGAGCAACCACTCTGAGGCTGAGGCTACTTGGAAGACGGAGGAGTTCTTGCACCCTCGTTTCTCCGGTTTTCTACCTTCGGGGTGATTTCTTGTTAATTGCTTCTATTTTTGCATCTTCTCCTTCCTTCGTTGTTTTTCCTCCTTTCTCCTTCTTTTCTTGAAGCTCGGGACAAGATTCTTTTAAGGGAGGAGGGCTATGACACCCCGTGTCACTGGTACATCAAACACTCCAAAACTAAACTGAACCCAAGTCAAATCAGTTCAAATTCGAAATCCTTTGTTCAAATACAAGTCAAACCAATGCTTGTCAAGCAAGTTGAAACTTTCAATAACAATTTGCTCAAATAATAATTTCTGCAGCAAGAACATCCAAAAAGAGAATTTTCGAGAATTTTCCAGGATTTTTCAAATGCTAGAAGTGTCTCTAAAAATTCAGAGAAGTTTGTACAAATCCAGCTGTTCCTCGAATTTTAATTCAAATTCTGTTGCTCAAACCTAGCTGGACCCAAAAGAGAAGTTGTTTCTGGATATTTTCCTATTTTTTCAGAATTTCTCATAATTTGTGGATGTATGGAAGTTTCCTTTAAAATTTGACAAATCTGACAGCAGGAAATCTCTTTTCTCCAAATTTGGGACAGTTTTGATCCTTGTGAAGTAACTCTAAGTTTTTCAATGCAACTGTCCCCTTTTCTAAAATCCTGAGCAAACTAGAGATCAATTAGTGATTTGTCAAAATTGTTTCAGGATTTTTGGGCACTGTTTAGGTATTTTTTTATAAATGCCCAAACTTTCAAAAATGTCCAACTTTGACCAACTGCAGTTTGAATTCTATTCAAAATTCAGATGTGCATGTTATACCATCGTGTTCATCATCCTTTGATCTACCAGTCTGCCAAGTTTCAAGATTTTTGGAGCACATTTGCTAATTAATTTAGCGTGCACAAAACGAAGAAAATTGTTGGCTGGAAATTCTGGTAAATGGAAAAGATGCTGTAGGGCCCCATTGTCAGCCTCACCTATCTCTCTGAAGGACGCCAGCGCCTTTCTGCTGCGTGGTCAAACCATATTACCAGCATGGTCACTATATGCTTTCAACGATGATTATTCATACTGACATAGCTTTAAACTGTTACTATGACACCCGCGGCAACGCGCGGGGTTTTGGTTAGTTAACGTTTGTATTTGTCGGAAGAATGTTTTCATGTGGCTGTACAATTTCGTTCATTTGGTACTAGACTAGATGATGTCATGACATGCTACTTATGGACATGCATGTGAAATGTAACAATTCTTCTAATGCGGTGAATAAATGTCAGTTGGAACGTCTATTCTCTCTAATGTGTGAGAAAATGGGTAATTAAATGTGACTGTATAGTGCTAATAAGGTTCCTGAGCAACTGAATTTTCGTGAGGGTCAACATATTTTGTGACGGTTGTACCCTGTCATGAAAATGTTTTTTGCTCATTTTTTCAAGACAGTAGCCGTCAGGAATTTCTTTCCCCTGTGAGTCAACCACCATGAAAAAGCAATTTTCTTGGTGGTTGAACGGTTGACCGTCCCGATTTATTTCCTGGTGGTTTTTGGTATTTTCGTGAAGGTTTTGAGCCCTCATGAAAATTATGTTTTTGTTTTCTGGTAGTGAGTGCTGTTGTTATCTTCACAAGAGTAAAGGAACCTGACAGTATAAATGCATATATTGTGACTTGCTAACAAACTCCATTGTCTAATGGAGTATATCAACATTGGAAGCATGATGGATTCATGGTTTGGCGAGAATATGCCCCAATATGATACTGAACCTAAGCATCAGATGGCAATCGCGGTTCTTGATTTGTCAGACGATGTAAGACGCCATTTGTTGCAGAATGTAATGAGAAGTTTGAATGGAAATAGAGAATGTCCCACTGGATTTCTACTTTATGTTTAGCTGTGGCAATTTATTTTAACTTGTTACAAATCTGCAACACTTTTCCACATGCTATTGTTTCCATTATTTTTATGACGTCATGAATTAAGGGAGCAATTTTTCATGACAAAAAGGTGCAACTCATCCGTGCGAAGATCACAGCAGCCAATTAGTCTCAATCTAAAAATCCTACTGTCCATAATCCATCACAAATTATCATCAAACTTAATCAAAGAGTTAAAGGGCATAAACAAAATGGTGGCAGGCAGGTGTATTCATATTTTAGAATCCCCACGGTGCAGAAGGAATTTATAAGCGAATGTAGTTGATGACCGCGGCACTCTATTTATTCATCGACATCAGGTTCAGCGACATCGTAAACTACCAAGTTTGATACAAAGCTTGGGAGGGGATGCAACCATACAAATAACTGCTCAACTAAGACTAGAGCAAGCAAGCTCATGAGCACACAAATTACATGATCTAGGGGCATACATAACTCCAACTGAATAAAAAAAGAATGTAATCAGATCCCTAGCTTCCTTACAAAGAACCGAGCCTGAATGATCAAACTCACAAGATTGTAAAGCTTTCACCAGATTTGAGGAATCGGTCTCAAGCTGACCTCTGGAAATTCCTTGATTTGACATCGCTTGGAGAGCAGCAACACATGCCTGAGCCTCTGCACACGCCCCATCATGAACTACAGATAGATCGCCTGCTAGAACTGGTTTTCCTTCATTATCTCTCACCACAAAGCCCCACAGAAGTTTGTGACAGCGAATTCATAACAGCCGATTTTGGTCCTTTCAAACTGGTGGGGAACAGAAAAGAAATAATGGAGGGAGTACTCATTTTTTACTTACATTTACATGCAGGGATTCTGCAATATATGTCCAAATACAAGCAATATAATCACAATGATCTATCCAGCAAAAGGTTTCCAATATGCCATACCATTTTTTATTCAAAGATTCGGTCAAAGATTCGGAGTAATCCAAACTTCAGAAGGCAGAAGGTAGTCTGAGTATTCATGATCATAGGAGGGAAAAGCTTCCTCCAAGACATGACTTTGCAGGTTGTAAATCCCTACCCCTCCCACGCCTTCTGACCTGAAGCCCCAATTTTCACGATTCACGAGCCAATACCTGGTGAAGTACACGCAGTTAGGCTTTAGCTCTGGAAAGTTCTTAGCGGGCAAACACGCCGAATGATTTTGTCCGACAAACACTGCATACTCCTGAAAAACAGATGCTGATCTCAATTTAACCAGCCTGTTATTTTTAACATCAACCAAGCGTACTTGTACCTTAATTCTTTTGGTACCATGAGAAAGCCGAAGAAACCTTAACTGCAAGAGGTCTCCCCATGGTGTTGACACTAAGAATCTAAGGAAAACATTCCTGTATTTCCCATCACCGCTGGAAAAAAACACTGATTTTGTTGGTTCACATGATCCATCATCAAGATCCCACATCTCGAGAATCCCACGGATTGTCACCGCATAGAATCTGCCTCTGTGGTAGACACAATCTGCATACCGATCTTCGCTCTCTTGAGGTATAGTTGAAGCCAATCGCCAGCGGCCTTCTGCCACTGCAAAAGAAACTTGATTCAAATCAAAGTGGATGAGCATGGTGGTGTAGTCATCTCCTTTTGACGGAGCACATGACAACACCACCTTCTGGTAGAACCATGTGCCAATGCATTTCGATCCAATAAGGTTCTGGTTCTTGTTCTTTCCAGATAGATACCCCACAACGCTTCCTTCACTATCATGAACTGCCTCAACACAATCAAAATCTGTGATTGGGGCGAGAGGGATGGTTGCAAACGTGAATGGGTTGCATAGCAAAAGATTGGAGAGCTCATCAACAGCAACAAGCCAGCCATGGGATGCTCCACACCAGGCCAGCGAGCTCCTTCGGGAGAAAGAAACATTGTAAGCCTTGCAAGCATCAAGGAGGCAGCGAAATTCGGTGTGGCACAGCCTGCCTTGCGGATCTTCCACAGGACAACGAGACCAGGACATTAGCCATGGCGTGCATGAACGGGGAACACCAGCAGCCGCGGCGGCAGAGGACCATGACGTGCAGACCGCCGACACAGATAGGGCTTCCGGGAGCTCAAGATGGTGCAGGATGCGGCCGAGGAGATCGCTGGGTACGTCCGACCAGCGGCTAATTGCACCAGGATCTGCCATTGTACAGATCTACTGCAGGTTAGCGGGCAATTTATATAACAAGAAAAAAAGTCACCCTACGACTCGGAGGACTCCGCTTGGATGTTTACCAAGCGAGATAGTAAAACATACGTTTGAGATATAAAAGAAAGATTCAAACTTGAGGACTCAAAACATTTATAAACTTCTCGTTAGCTATTATTATTGCGTAGAACGATAAACGGAAAGATTCATCTAGGATTCCTCACCAACAATTGATAGAAGAAAACGCCCCGAATTCGGATGGACCGCCGCCCCACGAGAGCCCGGAGAGGACGCCGGAGATAAGGACGACTACGGGACGAGGATCTGAAGGAAGGATTTGGACGGAGGCGCCTTCTGCAGGGGACGACCGGCCGGACAAGGGGAGCGGCCGCATGCGGCGAATTGGGGAACGGCGAACGGGGAGGAACAAACTCGCTGCCCAAGCGCGTCTCCCTCAAGCTCAAGCGTCTCACCCGAGCTCTCCAATCATGGAGTCAGCGTCAGGTCGGGCACATCAAAACTGAGCATGCGCTGGCCCGTGAGATACTTCACAGATTGGAGATTGCCCAAGACCAGCGACAACTAACATGGGAAGAAAATTGGCTTAGAGGCGAACTGAAGAAACATTGTCTTGTCCTTGCGTCGCTTGAGAGGACCATAGCCCGCCTAAGGTCGCGTATCAGATTTCTAAAAGATGGAGATGCAAATACTTCTCTCTTCCACAGAACGGCCGGGGTCAGAAAAAAGAAAAATTTCATCCCAAAGCTGCTACGTGAGGACCAAGTGGTCACAGGCCAAGAAGAAAAACAAGAGGTCATGTTTGATTATTTTGATGGACTGTTGGGGACAGCCTTACCGCGTGCAACAACCTTGGACTTATCTTTCTTTCACAGACCTGGCATTGATCTCTCGGTTCTAGAGGAGCCAATCACGGAAGGTGAGGTTTGGGACACAATCAAAACCTTGCCGGCAGATAGAGCACCCGGACCCGATGCATACACAGGACGATTTTATAAATCATGCTGGCCACTGATCAAAGCGGAGGTTTGGGATAGGCTGCGGAATTCGGTGAGGCACAGCCTTCCTTGCGAATCCTCCACAGGGTAACGAGACCAGGACATTAGCCATGGCGTGCATGAACGGGGGACGCCAGCAGCCGTGGCGGCAGACGACCATGACGTGCAGACAGCCGACACGGATAGGGCTTCCGGGAGCTGAAGAAGTTGCAGGATGTGGCCTAGGAGATCGCTGGGAAGGTCCGACCAGCGGCTACTTGCACCAGGATCTGCCATTGTATACAAATCTACTGCAGGTTAGTGCGCAATTTATATAACAAGGAAAAAAAAATATAAGTCACCCTACGACTCGGACAAGGACTTCAATTGGATGGATCGGCTATCTGTGGTTCGGCTATCTCCAACGGGAGTGATCCAAATTGAAGATCCGAAAGATGAAATAGGTGTTAGTGAGCTTTAAGATACAAAACCTAAAAACAAGTATCTCTAAGAGAAGTCCCCTCGCCATGGCACCGCCCCGCTAAGCCATCCTTTCGCGCCACACCGCCGGCGTCGTGCCGCGCTGCGCCACTGCCTCGCGTAGACCGCCGTCGCGCAGGCTGGCCCGATCGCTCCGCCCTGTCGCCGCCCCCCGCGTCCCCGCCGCCGCCGCATAGGCCGCCCCGCTCCGCGGGGAGGAGGAGGTCGGGGTGCATATATCTAGGTCACGAACGTGTTCCAAAATGGGGTCTCAGTTTGGGTAACTGGTTGGAGTTTTTTTTTTCCCACTTTACAACCCAGTTTGAGCATGGATCACTAAATATGGCCGTTGGAGATAGCCTTACTAAACAAGATAGTAAAACATACGATTGAGAGCTTAAAGAAAGATTCAAGCTTGAGGGTTCAAAACATTTATAAACTTCGTGTCAGTTATTATTACGTAGAACAATAAACAAAAAGATCCATCCATGATTTCTTACCAACAGCTGATAGAAGAAAACGCCCCGAATTCAAGAGCCCGGAGAGGGTGCCGGCGATGAGGACGACAACGGGACGACCAGGGATTACAATCCCGTTCTGGCCGCTCAAACCGGAGGCCACCGGTTTTTCCGGTTTTCAGACAGGTTTTTTCGGTTTTCGCGAAAACCGACCGAAATTCAGAACCTAAAATTTGAATATAGAATTTGCAAACCGACCGGTAAACCGGACCAGTTTGGTGGTAAACCGGACGTAATTTCCAGAAAACCGGAGCAAAAAAGGAAAACCGATGCGGTCCGCTTTTTGCTCAGTTTGCCGGTTTTTTATTTTAAAAATCATAAAATGGAACATTTGAAAAAAATGAAACACAAAATATGTAAAAAAAACTAGATGCAATTTGCAGCGCAATGGTGCAACAACAACACGAAAATTCGATCATTTGCTTGGTCAAGAAAATAAAAGACATTTGCTGGTTAAAAAAAGTGGTTTTTTCTTTTTTTTTCCCTTTCTTTTTCAACCCAGAAATCTTGCTTGATTTTTTTGACCCATCAAACGATCGAATCTTCGTGTTCTTGTTTCACCATTGTGCTACAAATTTCATCTATTTTTTCAAATATTTTTGTTTCAATTTTTTTCAATTTTTAATTTTTTTTGAATTTTGAATTCGAAAACCAGACTACGGGTAAACCGGACCGGTCCAGTTTTTTTTTTTGCGAAACCGGTCCGGTTTACCGCGGTTTTGTAAACCTTGGGACGACTGAGGGAAGGATTTGGGCGGAGAATTCTTTTGCTGTGAGGTCACTTACCGGCCAGTGGCCGTGCGTTGCCTGCTTGTCAGTGACCGCACGGTAGAGTACGGGGCAAAGGAACCGCTTGTGCATATGCTGCGAATTGGGGAACGGCGGGGTTGAACTCGAAACTGCCAAGGACGTTGTTCACATGGGCCATCCTATAGTCCTCAGTCCTCACCCAGCACAGTTCCAGCCCATGAGGATTGACGTGGCCCAAGCAAAAAGAACAGATACGGCCTAGCCCACGTAGAGAGACCGACGAACCTCTTCAGTCTTCACTGCGGCTCACGACTGCGGACTGCCGGCGCCGCCGCGGCCATTCCGAGGATGGTTGCTTCCACCGGCGCAGGGACGCATGAAGCAACCGCGCCGTTCTCAGAAGACTGGAGGGAGCGGATCATCATCCCAACTGCCGCCGCTGGTGAGCCATCGCCCGCATCCCCATCCTCCGTTACGTTTCTTGGAGCCACCTTGCCGCGTTCCTGATCCGTCGGGTCTTGTCGATCTGAATGCTGTCCAGGTGTGGTTGGAGCTGCGTTCGGGCTGCTGTCACGGCACCGGGCGCGCCTCGGTGCTGCTCGCGCTGCCGCCACCTACGCTGCTAACCTTGCCATCGCCACCGGATGCTACGGAGGTGAGGTCTCTGAACTGGAGGCTTGGGATTCGAGTGCTACAAAATTTACGACTTCGATTTTAACTGAATCAAAATCTTTCAGTTGGTTTTGGTGTCCGAACCAAAACCAACTGAAAGATAAATTTGTTTTAATTGGGCTTATAGCACTTTAATTACAGATGCGTATAGTTGTTTTATTAGCCTGATGCTTTGTGGTGTGGTAAGAGAGAGCCAGAAAAGTACTTCTGTAATTCACCTTTTTCGTTATAGAAGTTGTGGCAGCTGTGGTTAGACTGAATTCTTGTGACTGTGAGAAGACATTTATAGCCTGCTGGCAGCTGGATGCTATTTCACACTTTAGCAGAACTTGATTGTTAAACCTTTAAATTATATTTTGTTAGTGTTGCTTATTCCCACTTTTATTTTGCACTAACCTATGTCTAGAAAATAACCGGAGGGATAGAAGTCAAGACAAATGTTTTCGTTTTCCCAAAATTTCAGAACGTGGAACTTGCTGATGACTTGTTAACAGGAAGTATCTATAGTTTTTTATGTTCTATGAAATAGTACTCACTTTGCCTTAAAATGCCGTATCGTATCATGGTTTAGAATGGAAATTGTCATAACACTTTGAAATTGACCGAGGGCATTGGTTTTCATATCTAGTTGCACAAGCAGTGAAGCAACTTTCTCATGTATTAATATCATTAGTGAGCACACTGGATTTAAGAAATGAAACTATGCATGTTTGGCGATCAAAGCATTCAAGGTTATGTTTGCGTTCTAGGTTCACATTTCAAGAAAGAAAAAAAAAAAACTTCAACATGGTTCTAAAGGCTAGACCTATAGAGTAACTAGTGATCCATGCCCATGCCTATTGCAAAATTTCATTGTTGTCACCTTCAAATTATAATTTTTGAAATGTTTGTTAGCTTACGTGAAAGTGATGGAGGTATAGAGAATCGTACGGTTGTATTTTCAACCATGTGTGTATATTAGATGTGACATGTTTCAGTAAAACCCATCATTTTTTTCTTTATGGCTATCAAGGAGCACGCGAACTTGCAAGAGATGCTCGAGCGTCAACACCTGATGACCCTATGAATTCTGTTGTTGGTGGACTAGCAACTGGAGCTGTTTTGGGCCGAATACAAGGTTGGTCACTATATGGAACACCATGCTTCATTCTTTAAACTTTGCCAGGCCAAGTTTTGCAGTGTTATCAGATCATTTAATGTATTTCCAGATATGTCAAATATTTTTTCGAATTTTGGTTCTCAAATCTAGACTAGTTTAGTTAGGATAGTAGAACTGATTTTAGAGCCTATTACCTAGATATTTGGAGCATTATTGCAATTGAGCAGATTAAATAATGGCTCGACTTAAATCCAATTAAAAGTTTGATATGGTCAGGTTTATTTGTTCATTCTTGTGGAGCTTAATAGCATTTAAATCCCATGACTGTTCCCACCGTATAGCCTAAGTGCACTCATATAGCTTTAGATCCACTCTTCATTCTAGCTGAATACTCGTACAATGTGTACTGGTGTGGCATAATTACGAGATTTGAGCATCCTCAACTCTTTCAACAAAAATTGCTTATTATATGTTTAGACGCCTAGCTCCTGGTGCTTCATTAATTTCTTTTGGCTTCAGAGGTAAGAGCCTTCAATCCTAGAAGTTTGGAAATTTTATTTGAAATATTTGAACCGAATCTTTCTCATTGCAACTGAAAAACTGCAACATCGTAGGTTGACAGCAATACAACATATAGTGCTTCAGCTTACGGGTCTAGATACGAACTTGATTTCTCTTATTTAGCCTCTCAGATTGACCATTTTGTTTCTAGAGATATCTGGCTATGGTTTCCTAAGGATGGGCTTTGAGATCAAACAGTGATACTTTCTAGGTTCTAATCCCCGTGAATTCCATGATCTTTGATTAACGAATGAACATAATGCTGCTGAAGTGGCCATTGTTATTTGTCAATTTCGTTCTGCATATTATAAATAAGTCATTTGCTATGTGTTCTTAACTTGCCAAAAAGTAGTTTGTATGCTGTATGTTGAAACAATGCTACCCATCTACTTTTTTGTTTTGTTGCTTAGTCGATACTAGTCTATTGTCTGTCAGATGATCGGAGCTGTATCCATAATAGTGCTGAAAACTTTAGATGTACCTGTGTTATTGAGTGTTAGGTTCTTTAAATTCCACCAGAGAAAAGGGGAACTCTGTTTTTTGTCTGTTTTATTGATACAGGATTCAAATGGCCTATTGGTATCTCATGTTTTTTCCTCAGTCTGACCCCTGGCCATTTGCTGACATGAACTACTGAAAAAGGATGTTTTTTTATTCCATGCTTTTGATTGTCTATGAACCACAGGAGGACACTTTGGAGCAGTGAAATATGCAGTAACCTTCGCAGCTGCTGGTACTGCATTGGACTATGCTGCGCTGAAGCTAGCTCCTGAATGGCATGCCTTGAAAGAACAGTTCTCTGGAAGTAAAGACTGGTTTACTCTACCAGAATGGTCTCCTATACAAGTATTGGATGAGGAAGCCTTGGCGAAGAAACGAGCTCGAGAAGAGAAGTTGTTTGCCCAGCGAGCACTCGGAAAACTCGACAAGGAGGAACCGTAGCTCTCGCATTTTGGAGAAGAAAACACTGATATGCAATGATTTTGTATGAAACCTCGGTGTCGGTTTGTGCCTGAAACCATAGGTGTTAGAAACATTGAAATTTTGTATCGAAGATGTTCCTGTACCGTGGAATGACCATGCAAGTGGAAATCTTGCTGATGTACCGATTTTTGATGGCAAAAATAGTTAATACCTGGTGTTTGTACTATGTAATATTATTTGCACTTCAGGAAGTAGAAAAACTGGACCTGGAATTATAATATGCCTTGTTCCAGTAGTTCTTTTCAACTACTCTTTAATAATTTTTTTGGTCACGTCTCTTAACTTTTCTTCATCATTACATTATGGATCTTCGTCTTCACGATTCAGGGACTGGACAGATGAAGTAATTTGGAAATCATATCAGCACAGGGCTTGTAAATTTTATTTATTATTTGAGATGCTAATTTTTCAAGAAGATTCTTTGATATTATTAATCAGCTGCGTTTTTTTTTAGGGAAATTAATCAGCTGCGCTTGGACCCGGTACCCAAAACTAGAAAGGCATGGTATCAGCCACGGCCCAATTATTGCGGCCCAGAAGCCCACAGCATAGCTAGGGTTTCCTCTCACACGAGGTTTTAGCACGTATATAAGCCGCACGCAGCCGCCTCTCTTCTGAGCCCTCCATTTTAGCCTCCTCACCCGCCGCCGCAGCCGCCGTCCCAGCTCGCCGTTCGCCATGGGTAAGCTTCTAGAAAATTTCTCCTACGCCGTCCTCTCGTTGCACTACTGCTCGTGAATTCTACCGAATCTGACGTGCTCTTGTGACGCTGGCAGCCCGGATCAAGGTGCACGAGCTGCGGGGGAAGAACAAGGCGGAGCTGCAGGCGCAGCTCAAGGAGCTCAAGTCCGAGCTCTCCCTCCTCCGCGTCGCCAAGGTCACCGGCGGCGCCCCCAACAAGCTCTCCAAGATGTAATTCCCGTGCCCGAACCCATCTCCCCCTTCTGTTGCTTGGGCTCGATCTGTCCTTTCTCTCGATCTGAAACCGCCGTGGATTTCTCTTGCAGCAAGGTGGTGCGCACCTCCATAGCGCGCGTGCTCACCGTGATCTCGCAGAAGCAGAAGGCGGCGCTGCGCGAGGCGTACAAGAAGAAGAAGTATCTCCCCCTCGACCTCCGCCCCAAAAAGACCCGTGCTATCCGCAGGCGCCTCACCAAGAAGCAGGTACAGCACTACTTCCTATTGCCTACTTGTATAGAGATTCAACGCTTCTGAAACTCCGATTTGATTCATGTAAAGCTATGTGGTTAGGCCATTCAAGGTTACATGCTGGTGCGTAGTAACAATTTCTCTGCTTACTGCTCAATGTAAATTGGCGTCAAATGGACATTCGTTAGTAACCTAATAGTTTAGTAAAAAGTACTTCATCGTTTAGCCTAGAACAAGTAAAACTTTGTCTTGCTCGATTTACAATGCTAGTAGATAGCTTAGTAAACAGTAGTTCATCCTTCAGCCTAGTAGAACATGAAAAGGTGATTTAGACTTGTTGGATTTAGCCTAGAACATGAACAGGTGATTTAGACTTTTCCTTATCCATTCCCTGAAGTTATAGAAGCAGTTGTTTGGAGAAGGGTTGTGTCTTTGGTTGGCTTATTACGTTTCATTTGTCTTTAAATGTGATGTCATGATATTCAAGGGATGATAATGCTGGTAGATGTGCTTAAGACTTCATTTTTTAATGCATCTAGTGCAAATTTTGCACTGAGTTTCTTGTATAAGAAATTTCAGTGCTTGGTTAATGTCACCTGTTACTTTTGTTGTTGAAATTACTGTCATTTTAGCTTGCCTCTTGTAGATCTTTGTGTGTTATCTTTTTGTGAGTGTTAGTGGCACTGTTTGTTTGAAACATTGTACAAAGTCCAAAGCTGCTGGTACGAAATTCTAGTAGACAAAGAATGATTATTTGAACATTGAACTTAATATTATGGGTCTTGATTGTGAACTTCAACTGATCTTGTCTCGATGTTGGTCCTACGTTGTATACACAACTGACTAGATAGGCAACAGTTATGAAATCTTCGCTGATTTATCTGCTGTTCTGCGCCTGTTGTATCTAGCTACTCAACTCTTGATTATTTTCTTGTTTGTTGATTTGTGTTGCTTTTGGTTGTGCAGCTCTCTTTGAAGACTGAGAGGGAGAAGAAGCGTGAGAAGTATTTCCCCATGAGGAAGTATGCTATCAAGGCTTAGATTAGCAAAAAAAGTGTTTTACCCTGTCAAGTTTTGCCCAGAAGTTCCCTAAATTCAATGTACCGGACATCCGTTGTTATCCAAGTACAATGTAGCTTGTCGACTGCTGTGATGAATTGCACACTATTTTCTTGTTGGAATGTGCTTCTCAAAGTCTTTAGTTCCAACCTAATCCCTCGAAGCAATTGTCAATTGAGCTGTTGACTGATCATCTGATGTGGTGGATTGTGATGCTGTATTGTCTGAATTGCTGGCGTTAGGCTTTGCAAGTTTTTGTCCGCTTGTGTGCTCATGCGTAGAGAAGCATTTGCATCAGAGCTATAGCAATGACGAAGGTTCGCATAGTTTGGAGTGTTCTTCTGGCATGTGGTTTTGCATTATTAGTTTGCTTTTCTAATAATATCTTGAAGACAACATGACATTCCGGCCTACTGAAACAAGCGGTCGTTGTGAAAAATAAGAAAGAATTCGCTGAGATGGAGAATGTCTATTTGGCTGGCCGGGATGAATGGGGCGTCCATGTAGCATGAGCACAAACTAGGCGACCGCATGGTATTGCCAAACGTTTGTCAGCTAGAAATCAATCTCATTTCAGTCGTTTTTCTCATTCATGTTGATTGTTTGGCTGGATCTTGAGTTTTTGGAAAAGTTGAATGTTTGAGTAGTTGAAAAGCTGGCTAGCTGAAAAGCTGAAACAAACAGCAAACTTTTGACCTGGCTTTTGGAGTGTTAAAAAGTTTGACTTTTAATGAAATGAACTAAAAATTGAAAAGCATACTGAAAGCTGTTTTTCTAACTTTTGACATGCTACGAATTGTCAGGTTGAAAAGCTGAAACAAACAGGCTCTTAGTTGGCCTCGCGCTTTGATATTTGGACCGAATTCTATTTCTAGTCCGCGTCGTTTCTTCTCATTCGGCCTCATTTGGCCCATTATTTTTCTCGCGATTATCGGGTTCCCGAGGAGACGAGGCTCTTACGATTCTGGGACCGATAACCACACGTGTTAATGCATAATTACTCAGTTTAGTTGATTTAGTCTGAACCGAAAACTTAGTGATTTAGTTTTGTTAGTTCATTCGATTTTCAGGGGTTCTTGGAAAATTGACTAAACTCGTATTGATTTTCAATCGAATTGGCTGAAATCCTATTCCTTTTCACTCAATTCGACTGTACCAGCGAAAGGGCATGTAGCCTAGTGGTTACAAGAGTCTCAGTAGCACCTGAGGTTCTGAGTTCGACTCCCTGTGGGAGCAAGTTTTTTAGGATTTAGCGGCGTTTGTAAGATCAATGAACCTAGAGCATGGTTCATAGGTTTTGGTGATTGATGTCAACATGGTCAATAGGACTAACAAGGTTTGCTAGTTTGCAAGATGTTTAGTCTCATGGATGTAGTGATATACTATTGGAGTGCCAACACCTCAAAGGTTGCAAGGAAATTGTTAGTGAGGAGAAGTGAACATGAGGACATGACTACTCTAAGAGGTGACTACTACACACATGAGGTAAGAGACAAGGTGAGGATGTCATGTGTTCTTCTATGTATCATATACCTTGACATACTCTTGATCATTATGTTGGTCTTGCCTTATATCCTATATCATGATGATCTTGTTTCTTATGTGATGGTGTTATTACATATCTTATGCACATTATATGATGCTTCGATCGGGTTGTCCTTTGTGACAACTAGATCATTGTGACTAACATCTTTGGATGTAGGAAAGGTCTTCATGCATATTCTTTAGGTCACAATGAAGAAGCTTCGTCGTTGAAGGAGTGCGCCAACCTATTCTCTATATCCCGGTGATTGGTTTCCTCGACGATAGTTGACGACAAGGATCAAGGACTTAATGGAGGTCACGATCGAGGAGATGGATCAAGGCTAAGGACATGCTAGATCCAAGCAAGTGTTAGCTTGGTGTAGATGTAGGCTTGAGTCCATAGGAAAAACCAGACTATCAAGGGGGATCGAGTCGTTTCTCTTAGGTCACACTAGTGGTAGAGGTGTTTGGATGCTCAGAGAGTCTCTCAGGCACTAGGGTGACAGCAGAGGCGAAGAGGAACCAAAGAAGGAGAAGTTGGAAGCAAGGATCGAGAAGATGATCAAGTTCCAGCAGAAAAGGAGCCACCGTATGATGCGGTGCCTGATACGGTGACTGCGGCAGAGAAGTCCAGAGAAAAAGAGGTTCTGGCAGAGAAAGAGAGAAGTCACCGTATGTTACGGTGGGTGTCACCATATGATACGGTGAGCACCGTATGAAGACCAGAGAAGGAGGAGTTCCTGGAAGCTGAAGATGAAAGGCACCGTACGTTACGGTAGGTGTCACCGTATGATACGGTGAGCACCGTATGAAGACCAGAGAAGGAGGAGTTCCTGGCAGCTGAAGATGAAGGTCACCGTATGATACGGTGAGGTGTCACCGTATGATACGGTGAGCACCGTATGAAGACCAGAGAAGGAGGAGTTCCTGGCAAGCTGATGAGAAGAAGTCACCGTATGATACGGTGGGGGTCACCGTATGATACGGTGACTTCAGAAAGATGCTGATCAGAGAAGGAAGAAGTCCCAGCGGAAGAGGAAAACAGTCACCGTATGATACGGTAGTCACCGTATCATACGGTGACTAGAGATTTCTGGGCAGTTTGTTGCAACGGCTAGTTTGATGGGTGGAGCCTATAAATAGTCGGTTGCTTGGCCATTTTGGGAGCCTTTGGCCATTGTTATCAGTAGGAAAACACAGTGGGAGCCAAGAGGATGCAAGAGAAGCACATGGAGAGGCTTTAGAGAGAAATCTTGGTGCTTGAGAGAGAGGAGAAGCACATGGAGAAGATTTGGAGAAGAAAGCTTAGTGCTTGAGAGGGTTGAGAGCATCCATCCACCTCTAGGACTAGTGTGGTCATAGGGAGGCGGTCTTGGTTTGTTACCCTTGGTCTATGGCAAGGCCTAGACCGGTTAGGCGTCGGTGTTGAGCTTGCGAAAGAGAGTGTGGAAGCCAACACAAGTCTGTACACGGCCTTGGAGCTTCCCGTGCGAAAGAAGCATCACTAGTGGAGCGTCCTTTGGCACGCATCAAGTGCGAAGCCTTACCTTCGGAGGAGTACCTGGGAGAAGCCCAGCGGGACGTGCCCACGACTTCACTCAAGGAGTGGTGGATGGTCTCAAGGAGGAGAGCATTGCTGGTGTGCGGCGGGGTGAAGCCCGTGACTTCACTCGAGGAGTGAAGCGTGCTCTTGGGGGACATCACCGGCTTGAAGAGTGGAGTGTGCTCTAGAGGGGATCGCCATCGAGCGGAGGGACGGGGTCTAGACTCCGGCAGGAGTGACCCAACATGGACTAGGGGAAGGCGCCATCCTTCCGATACCACGGGAAAAATCGATGAGCAATCTCTTACTCTGACTCTAGATCTTGTGCTTATCATATGATTGCTTGATGATTGTTTCCGTGGGCTAGCTCTTCGTTATCTCTAGTGATATGCGCTTTCCTTATGTGTACCTACTTGCTCATAGCTCATACACTTGCTTGATATCATCTAGTGATCTTGTTATGCTTATGTTGTATCTATCTTGTTGTCATGATCACCAGCTTGAGCTTTCCATGTGTTACTTATATGCATGCTAGTTTGTTTGTCTATCTATTATATACACTAGCATGTGTAGGACTTACTTGAGCTTCCCTATGTGTTACCCATATGCATGCTAGATTGCTTGGGTGCCTTTATCTTACTCACTAGCATGTGTAGGACTTGTTGAGTTTATCTTGTATCATATGCTAGGTTGTTCTTATATGCTCATGTATACCTTGCTCCTAGCATGTACAAGTTCTAGCACATGGTTATCCTTGCTTGATCACTATCACACTGTGCACACGTACTCTCTAGTTAAGTATCCTTTACTTGTGCAAATAGAAAGAGTAGCTAGAAGTGCAAAAAGTTTTAATTCTTGGTGTGCCCTCCTCTCGGTCACACGATCCTTACAAGTGGTATCAGACCCTCGTGCTCAATTTAGGGCTTTACCGCCTTTGAGATGTGATCGGATGAGTTTTGGTTTTCATTCCTTATGGGTTTGGGCTTTGGATGTTGAAAGAATCGCTTGAATAGCTACCTTAAATCCATAGTTCCAAATGAATTGTGGGATACCATGAATAAATTCTCTAGCACTTTCACGGATAACCATGTTATCATGATGATTTTGTTGTTCTTGTTATATCTTATGATGATCATGATTGTGTACTTATGGTTTATGATGATATTGTTGCTAGTTTTCTTGTTGAGGAGCAATTTTGATAATCTTGCCATATTATTTGATGATTACTTACTTGTGTCTCCGCTTGGTTATGCTAGATAAGAGGATCGATTCATATGACAAGTGAAGAGCTCAAGTGGTGAGGTTATCATGAAGATCTTGAAAGCATCTCCTCATTCAAGATTCGGCGACAATATTTCTGCACTTCAACATGAAGATCTTAAGAAGCTACAAATTGAAGAACTCTTGCTCATGACCACCTCACACGATAATCACTCGAGAAATGTCTCTCACTTTGAGGACATGTCATCGTTGGTGATGGTGATCAACTTGAAGACCAATCTATTAGCGTGAGCAAGCTTCCATCACTTGAAGACCAAGCAATTGAGAAGAACACGATGCAAGCTCGGAACACTAACTTTTCTTGACCACTCAAGTGAACCTACATCTTCCTCGGAGAATGCAAAGACGACGGTTACTATTGATATTTGATGAAGACTTCACCTCCTCCATCTCCACCCATGTGCCTCACTACAAGACATGACTTGTGAGTCATCGACAAGAAGAAGGTGGTGATGGAAGGATCAAGTGAGAGTGATGAAGAAGAAGATGATTCAAAGGCCAAACACAAGAAGTTTGTGGGACAAGACCAAGGTCAAGAAGAAGGAGATATCATCTCACAAGGGTTTTCTTTGTTGGTGAGAGGATTGCCAATGATGAAGATTATGCGAGTGATTCTTCTCCAATAGCATAGGCATAAATGTTGTTGACCTTGTCCTCACAAGCACATCCAAGACTCTACCTCACCTCCTATGTGCCTGACGGCAAAAGGCTTCGATGAAGATATTGAGGAGGATGAGATTGGTGATGATGATGAAGCTCCTTTCAATGAAGAACTTATTGAGCTACTTGGGAAAGCTCAAATGATCATCACCAACAAGGTAGAGGGGGTAAGAAGGTAATATGATAGGGGCATAATTTGTGTTGGTCAGCTTGATGAGGAGTTCAAGGATTTCATTTCATCTTATGAGGTTCTACGTATGAGTTGAGGGTTCAAGTTGGATGACATTGAGTTTCATGAGAAGTATGAGAACCTTGAAATCGCTTATCAAGCTATCAACCTTATCTAGCTTGTTTCTTCTTCATCTACTACTCCTAGTTCATCTATCTCACATGCATCTACTATTTGTGATGAACTAACCCTCTCTTGTGAGAACTCTTTCTCTTGAGTCATTGTTTTGAAGGAATACCACAAACTCAAGTAGAAGAGTGAGTCAATGATGCAAGCATTCACAAGACTCACAAGAGGAGGAGGAAGATGAGGATGCTTTGGGTGCTCAAGAACTTAGTGGACCGGATGAAGCCGGCCAATCATGTGGAGGCGCCCAAGTACAATACTTGAGGTGATGAAGGTGGTGGACCGAGTTCAATACATGGAGATCGTTGAAGGCCACCACAAGTGTCAAGGGCATGAATGAGAACATATACTCTTCAAGGAGGTATCGTGTATCATAGTGTAGTTTTCTTTTTGTTCTAGTTCATTTGCTTTTTAGTAGCTCCTTTGTGAACTAATATGTTGTGCACTTTCATGCATCATATAAAAACTTAAAACAAAAGAACATAAAAATTAGTTCGAGGTCTAACTTTCTCAAGATAGTTATAAGCATGGGGGATGCTTGAGTTGGTGGATCGTTGGATTCAAGGCAAGGTTTGGCTCATAGTGAGTAAGCTTGAGAGGTTCAAACTTGACCTAGAGTAGGTTTCCTTTATGCATTATCCTTAATCTTGCACGCATTCATAATGGCATGTTTATTTTCCCCTTATATTTGTATTATATGCTTGTTCAACATTGCATATAGGAAATCACAAAGGAGTCTTTCACTCGTATGTTCTTTGTTTTAGTTTCTATCATGAGGTTGCATGATATAATGTCTTCTCTCCAAAAGGTATGCCTAGAACCGAACTCTATCAGTTATCTTTTGTTCTAGCTACCATCCATAACATAATTTAAATTACCCCATGTGATTCACACAATGATATGCATATATCTTGCCATCCACTATAAATATGCATAACTCTAGGGGGGGTTTAGCCTATGTTATGAAGCTTCATAATCATAGTCAAAATGCCTTCTACTCAAAAGGACATTGCTATGAAGCTATTGTGCATTTAACGTTTGCCCTTCTTGTTCTTTTTCTCTATTGTAAGATCAATTGTAGGAACAAAGGGGAGACATAAGTAACAAGAAATGGAAGAGAAGATGATGAAGACATCGAGATCATCTCAAGGGGGAGTTTGTGAATGAGAAGATCAAGTGATCAAGATGATCGATCTTCACAACAATCTTGAGATGAGAGCTCGAGTCGTGAAGATCACCTCAAGAGGAGTTTGTGCACAAGAAGATCAAGATAATCGATCTCCACCACAATCTTGAGGTGAGGAAGAAGACGCCAAGATGAGGATCATCTCAAGGAGGAGTTAGTACAAGAGAAGATCATGTAGTCAAGATGATTGATCTTCACAACAATCTTGAGATGATGCCGAATGTCAAAAGGGAGAAACGTTCTTCAAGGTGAGTATGAAGGTAATCTCCTTGACCCTATGGTGATGAGTTTTTCTTGTTAGTTATCCTTTTTACTTGTCACCATAGTCTTTGTGCTTGTCATAGCTCCTTGTGCTTTATATTTACTTGTGGTATGAGTTTTTGCTCTAACTTGTGACATCTTATGAGCTATGACTTGCCTCGACCGGAACATCAAGGTAACATCTCCTTCATCTCATATTGCCTCTTGCATGTGCATCCGGTGATGATATGTTTGTGCTTGATTGCTTTTTGTTCCTTTTCATATCATCACTCTTTCATGCTTGTCATTTGCTCTATGTGCTTACCTTTATCTTGTGGTACCCTTTGTTGCCATATATTGCTTATCTTTCAAGTGGTATCTTATCTTGAGCACACTTGTATGCTTATCTTACTTACCATCATGTGTGTAGTGTTCTTATATTTCTTGCATGATGCCTTGTTGTGATTGATGTGCTTTACCCTTGTCTTTTGCTTCATATGTTTATGCTTTTACAAGTGGTAAAGTCTTGTATATGCTTGCACTCATATCCTTTACAAGTGGTAAAGTCTTGTATATGCTTGCACTCATATCCTTTACAAATGGCATCTATTTATGCGCTCATTTCATATCTCTTTATATGCCATGATTCGAGATATAGGGTAGTCTCCTTGACTTGTCTTTCTTGACAAAGTGCATGTGATGCACAACTTTAGGGGGAGTCTATCCTATGTCTTGAGATTCTTGAGACTAATGTATTTGCAAGTCTATCTTTGTAGTCTCTTCATAAAAATGACCATCCACTTGAGGTGCCATGATTCTCATATGACATATTCTTTATGGCATTGGAAAGCAATCACATCACCGAAGGTACGCTAAGTTTTTCATTCTTGCGAATAGGTAAGGTTTTACTTTATTCTTGCATTATCTATCTAGCTACCTTCCATACCATAGCTTAAGGTCCCTCACTTGACTTAATTGTTAAATTGTGCATATACTTTTCGTTCCACCACATGTATGCACAAATCTAGGGGGAGTTTAGTCTATGTTATGAGGCTTCATGATTTTGATCCATATCCCATCTACATCCAAAGGATCATTACCTTTGAAGCTCCCTTGTGCTTTTTATCGTTTGCTTTGTTTGTCCCATTTCGGTGCTTGATGTCAAAGAGGGAGAAGTATATCCACCAAAGCAAGAAGTTGCGGAATGAGAAGAGACATGAGGCACAATTAGGGAGAACATGCTAATGGGGAGAAGTACTTGCAACCATGGAGTGAAGATACATCAAGAACGAGGTATGAGCAAAGGTATTCTATGTTGTCAATACATCCTAGCAACTAGTTGTGCTTAATTCTATCTACTATCTCTTGCTTTGGTTGTGTTGCCATCAATCACCAAAAAGGGGGAGATTGTAAGATCAATGAACCTAGAGCATGGTTCATAGTTTTTGGTGATTGATGTCAACATAGTCAATGGGACTAACAAGGTTTGCTAGTTTGCAAGATGTTTAGTCTCATGGATGTAGTGATATACTATTGGAGTGCCAATACCTCAAAGGTTGCAAGGAAGTTGTTAGTGAGGAGAAGTGAACATGAGGACATGACTACTCTACGAGGTGACTACTACACACATGAGGTAAGAGACAAGGTGTATTTGTCATGTGTTCTTCTATGTATCATATACCTTGACATACTCTTGATCATCATGTTGGTCTTGCCTTATATCCAAATCATGATGATCTTGTTTCTTATGTGATGGTGTTATTACATATCTTATGCACATTATATGATGCTTCGATCGGGTTGTCTTTTGTGACAACTAGATCATTGTGACTAACATCTTTGGACGTATGAAAGGTCTTCATGCATATTCTTTAGGTCACAATGAAGAAGATTCGTCGTTGAAGGAGTGCGCCAACCTATTCTCTATATCCCGGTGATTGGTTTCCTCGACAATGGATGACGACAAGGATCAAGTACTTGGTAGAGGTCACGGTCGAGGAGATGGATCAAGGCTAAGGATATGCTAGATCCGAGCAAGTGTTAGCTTGGTGTAGATGTAGGCTTGAGTCCATAGGAAAAACCAAACTATCAAGGGGAATCGAGTCGTTTCTCTTAGGTCACACTAGTGGTAGAGGTGCTTGAATGCTCAGAGAGTCTCTCAGGCAGGGTGACAGCAGAGGAGAAGAGGAACCAATGAAGAAGAAGTTGGAAGCAAGGATCGAGAAGATGATCAAGTTCCAGCAGAAAAAGAGCCACCGTATGATGCGGTGCAGAGAAGTCCAGAGAAAAAAAGGTTCTGACAGAGGAAGAGAGAAGTCACCGTATGTTACGGTGGGTGTCACCGTATGATACGGTGAGCACCGTATGAAGACCAGAGAAGGAGGAGTTCCTGGAAGCTGAAGATGAAGGTCACCATATGTTACGGTAGGTGTCACCGTATGATACGGTGAGCACAGAGAAGGAGAAGTTCTTGGCAGCTGAAGATGAAGGTCACCGTATGATACCGTGAGGTGCCACCGTATGATACGGTGAGCACCGTATGAAGACCAGAGAAGGAGGAGTTCCTAGCAAGCTGATGAGAAGAAGTCACCGTGTGATACGGTGTGGGTCACCTTATGATACGGTGACTCCAGAAAGATGCTGATCAGAGAAGGAAGAAATCCCAGCGGAAGAGGAAAATAGTCACCGTATCATACGGTGACCAGAGATTTCTGGGCAGTTCGTTGCAACGGCTAGTTTGATGGGTGGAGCCTATAAATAGTCGGTTGCTTGGCCCTTTTTGGGCGCCTTTGGCCATTGTTATTAGTGGGGAAACACAGTGGGAGCTAAGAGGATGCAAGAGAAGCACATGGAGAGGCTTTAGAGAGAAATCTTGGTGGAGAGAGGAGAAGCACAGGGAGAAGATTTGGAGAAGAAAGCTTTGTGCTTGAGAGGGTTGAGAGCATCCATCCACCTTTAGGACTAGTGTGGTCATAGGGAGGCGGTCTTGTTTGTTACCCTTGGTCTATGGCAAGGCCTAGACCGGTTAGGCGTCGGTGTTGAGCTTGCCAAAGAGAGTGTGGAAGCCAACACAAGTTTGTACACGGTCTTGGAGCTTCCCGTGCGAAATAAGCATCACTAGTGGAGCGCCCTTTGGCACGCATCAAGTGCGGAGCCTTACCTTCGGAGGAGTACCCGGGAGAAGCCCGGCGGGACGTGCCCGCGACTTTACTCAAGGAGTGGTGGATGGTCCCAAGGAGGAGAGCATGCCAGTGTGCGGCGGGGTGAAGCCCGTAACTTCACTCGAGGAGTGAAGCGTGTTCTTAGGGGACATCACCGGCTTGAAGAGTGGAGTGTGCTCTAGAGAGGATCGCCATCGAGCGGAGGGACGGGATCGAGACTCCGGCGGGAGTGACCCAACATGAACTAGGGGAAGGCGCCATCCTTCCGATACCACGGGAAAAATCGATGAGCAATCTCTTACTCTTACTCTCTACTACTTGCACTTACGGTCTTGCTTATCTTATATGCATGTAGTAGATCTTGTGCTTATCATATGATTGCTTGATGATTGTTTCCGTGGGCTAGCTCTTCTTATCTCTAGTGATATGCGCTTTTCTTATGTGTACCTACTTGCTCATAGTTCATACATTTGCTTGATATCATCTAGTGATCTTGTTATAGTTACGTTGTATCTATCTTGTTGTCATGATCACCAGGTTGAGCTTCCCATGTGTTACTTATATGCATGCTAGTTTGTTTGTCTATCTATCATATACACTAACATGTGTAGGACTTACTTGAGCTTTCCTATGTGTTACCCATATGCATGCTAGATTGCTTGAGTGACTTTATCTTACTCACTAGCATGTGTAGGAATTGTTGAGCTTTTCTTATATCATATGCTAGGTTGTTCTTATATGCTCATGTATACCTTGCTCTTAGCATGTACAAGTCCTAGCATATAGTTGTCCTTGAGACGTACTCTCTAGTTACGTATCCTTTACTTGTGCAAATAGAAATAGTAGCTAGAAGTGCAAAAAGTTTTAATTCATGGTGTGCCCGATTCACCCCCCCCCCCCCCCCGCCCGCCTCTCGGTCACACGATCCTTACAGCGTTGTTCGTTCATAGGGGTGAGTGTGCGTGCGTTGTGAGTGTCTGAGTCGTACTGTGTCTAGTTCTGATTGGCCCAAACCGAGTAGGTGGGAACGGCAAACAAGATGTTGTATTTCGGAGCCACTAAATCGATTAAGTTTGATTTGAGTTGTTAGCCACATAATTTCAGCCCTCTGCCATTTGAGTTCAAGTCTAATTCATGTTACATTGAATTGGGTTTGACTGGAATTCAGATGCATGCTATTCTTTTTTGTTTTGTCTTGGCCGAATTGTTTATAGCTTGTTTATAATCACAAACCATTGTGTGGTCCAGTGGGTTCAAGTCGAATTCATGTCAGATTGAATTGAGTTTGACATTCAGATGTATGCGATTCTTTTTTTGTTTTGTCTTGCCGAATTATTTATAGCTGTTTATAATCACAAACCATTGTGTAGTCCAGTGGTTATGTCTGTTGGCTTGCTTGTTACCCATTTGGGTTTGAATCGAATTTTTTTTATATTTTAATCCTTTTTTTATTAATATTATAATAATAACCCGGTTTGAACTAAATTTGCAAATCTAGCCCATTCTGCCGCGGCGAACAATTTGGCGCGACTAAATGAGGAGTCGCGGCAAACGACCCGGCGCGACTAGTTGACACGTCAGCTTTGACGGCCACGTCGGCGGCAGCGACTTGTGCCGCGGCGATCCGTTTGGCGCGACCAAAGGCCACCCGTGCCAAACCGATGGGCGCGACCCTTCAATTAGTCGCGCCGTTCTGTTTGGCGCGACTGGCGGTGACTTAGCCCCGCGCCGCGTCCCAGCTCTTCTCTTCCTCCTTCTTCCTCCTCGGTTCATCTTCTCTTCTCTGTCCGACCCCGCGCCCTAAGCAAAAAAAATTTCGAATCCGGCCGCCCTACCTGGTGAATCGAGCCGAAATCGCGGGGCTACGCCTCTCCAAGGTAGCTTCTCCATCTTGTCCAATTACATTTCCATAAGGAGTTGAATTTCACCGGTTTTAGATAGTTAGGGTTTAATGTTTAGAATGATGGGTGGTGGTAAGTTTCGTACGAATCGAGGTTAATCGGAGGTCATGTATCGCTCGATGGATGGATTGTAATGTGTGATTGACGTGTAGGATGGATTGCATGGCATTTTTTAGGCAATGATAATCGGTTAGATAATGTAAGAGCAAATGAGATATATATAGTTCTATGTATTGCATCTCTGTGGAGGATGATGGTACACAATTATTTGGAGGACTCTGTATATGGACCGTGTGGTTATGGCTTGCATGGCATTTTTTTGGCAATGGTAATCGGTTAGATAATATAAAGACGAATGAGGTATATGTAGTTTAATGTGTTGCAATTATATGGAGGGAATTAGTAAATCGTTTGGGAAACTTTGTAGATGGTAAACTTTCTAAGTAGAACGGTGAATCGTAATGATGATTTTATTTATGTATAGTGGTTACCTAAATATAATTTATAACGTTTTGCAGCGAGATGGCTCCTCACCCGCGCTACCGGCTCCTTGACACCGTGTACGATGACAAGCACCGCGCTCACCATCTTGTTGACCTTGGGCAGGTAATAAATTAATCTTGACACAGCATAATGTAGTTCTTTTTTTTTAAAATTTGAATATGCAGTAATCTGATTGTAATTCTATTTGGTTGCAGGTGCTGTCGCCTTTGCGGTCACGGACGCACAAGCCTATGCCTTGGGATGAGCGCTACGCTCCGTACATACGACGGGCGGGGTTGCTGCCTTTGGCGCGGTTGGTCAATGCAGGATTGCCTCTAATGGACTCACCTGCCCTCACCGCTCTTGTGGACCGTTGGAGGCCGGAGACCCACACTTTTCACTTGCCTTGTGGGGAGGTCACGGTGACTTTGCAGGACGTCGCTATGATATTGGGTCTCCCAATCGATGGACATGCCGTAACGGGCATGGTGCAGCCGGTGGGATGGAGAGACATGGTTGAGGCTGCATTGGGGCTGAGGCCACCTGAGGCTGAGGAGGATGTCAAGGATAGGAAGACGACTGGGGTCAGCTCGGCGTGGCTGATGGACAACTTCAGTGGATTGCATAATCCACACGCGGCGGAATTCTTGGTTGAGAGGTTTGCTCGGGCTTGGTTGTGGCACTTGATTGGTGGGTTTCTGTTCCCCGACGGGAGTGGAAACACCATATCTTGGATGGTGTTTCCCATTATCGCTGGGCCATGGGAGACTATGGCCACTTACAGCTGGGGATCGGCAGTCCTTGCATACTTGTACCGGCAGCTTTGCGATGCGTGTCAGAGGATTGGAAACAGCTCGAGCATTGGAGGCTGTTTGTACCTACTACAGGTTTGGATGTGGGAGCGGTTTCCTGTTGGTAGACCTGACCGTGCACCGGCGGAGGTAACGTTCAATGTTGTTAAGTAGTTGATCTTTATGTATTTTGCTGTTACTAATCAAATTGTTGTGAATACAATGCAGGAGTGGGGATTTGAGGACGAAGGGTCGTTGCCAACTGTTGGGTTCATTTGGAAGAATTGCATTAACGTGGTCGGAAATGCAAAAAGACGTTACATGTCCTACATGAATGAGTTTGATGTGTTAACTCAACATCAGGTGACTTTCTACATCTAAAAAAAATATGCTTTCCAATTCTTATTGCAATGTTTGTTAACAACGAATGCACATATTTCTCTGCATCATTTTGGTTAGGTCGAGTGGCACCCATATGACCATGATGAGATCACGGAAATGAGTCTTAGTCCCTTGTGCAACCGTGATGCTGAGTATTGGAGGTTGGAGATGCCCATGATTTTTTACTACGCTGTGGAATGGCACCTCCCCCAACGCGTGATGCGTCAGTTTGGCAGGCTCCAAGTTACAAATGTGCCATGCCCCACGACAAACAAAACTTTGCACAAGTATGTTTCGTTGTTACTGTTACAAGAATTTTATGATTTCGTAGGCCTAAATGAGAAATTGACATGTAATCATTTGCTTGGTGCTGCAGAATCGACAGAAGGAAGCAAAGGGGAGCTGTAGACTGGGCGGAGAAGCACCAGCCGTACATTTCTATGTGGGACACACGAGGGCAGCACACCTTATGGCCCACCAATGGACCGGCGCACAGGGCAGGAGCATTCAAGGAATACCTGGAATGGTTGCACCAGAACTCTCGCCTGCACCTCCGACCTGCTTTCACTGCTGCCCATATTGCCGATCTACCGGACTCGGACGACGATGATGACCTCCTAGACGACTACGATGCGGCTACTCGGGTAGCCACTCAGTCGGAGAGAGCACCGGTTCACAACTACACGGTGCGTAATGCCTATTGCCGGTTTAAATTTTCGTGTATCTGTGTTTCTATTACCGCTGAGTTATTGTGTGTTTTTACATGGAAGGCGACTCAAATGGGCCGCCTTGCTAATGAGGCGGGACATGCATTGCGCCACCCTCAAGGATCGGCCGAGGAGTTGGGAGCCCTACGAGCTTTTGCCCAGGTAAGCAATGCATACATTCTGCTCTTGGAATTATCTTGTCCAGGTAGTTGACAAAATATGTTTCAACTTGGGTTCTTTGGTCCTCGCAGCGTGTGCGTCGAGGCTGTAGGCGTCTTGCTCTCAAGTTGAACTGTATTCAGCAAGACGATATCGTTCAGGGAGAAGGATCGGAGAGAGCTCCGTCGCGCACGCGGTCGCGGTCCAGCACCAGAACCCCCTCTACATCGACAGGACATAATGTCGGCAGCAGCAGCCGTGCACGTGATGAATCGTCAGAGAGCGACGATGGCGACAATAATGACGCGGACGACGACTCTTCTGATAATGGCCATGTACCTTCAGAACCTACTACAAGCTTATTCATTACCAGAATAATTACGTGAACTTATGCATTGTGTAATTTTGGGATTTGTAGGAGGAAATAGGGATCTCCCAAATGCCCGATGCACCTGGCTCTTCACAGCAGTCTCCTAGAGGCCCTCAAGCACGAAGACGCAAGGATGTTCAGAGTGCCAATGTCCTTCCCACTGCCCCCGGCCGTATGAGGAAGAAGAGGAAGCCCTACACTCCAGGGCCATGATTGACTATTTAGCTATGTCCAAATATGTTAGAACTATGTCCTAGGGTGTGTGAAGTATTGTACGACTACTCTAGCCTATATTTGTACGACTACTCTAAGACTATGCTTCTATGAGTTGCTAAACTTTGTTTGTGTTACATGTTCTTTCATTTCTTCAGTAACTGTTATTGACGAAGCTCTGGTCTCTGCTGGTTGCTGTTGTTGTTGAAGTGAAATGTAAGATCGCATACGTCCCAGGTCAGGCGTTGGTGACCATGTCCCAGGTGTCGCGCCAATCTGTCTGGCGCGACCACCGTTCCAGGAGTCGCGGCATCCCGTATGGCGCGACTAAAATACATGTCGCGCCAATCTGTTCGGCGCGGCTAGCTTCCCAGGTGTCGCGCCTATCCCGTATGGCGCGACTAAAATATGTGTCGCGCCAATGTGTTCGGCGCGACTAGCTTCCCAGGTGTCGCGCCTATCCGTTTGGCGCGACTAGACCTGGTATATAAGTCCCGCGACCCCAGACCTTTCTTCCTCCTCGGTCCTCAGCGGCCGGTTGTCTCGTCCCTCCGCCCACTTCCGCGCCCTTTACTTTCTCCCCCCCATCCTGAGTCGCTCATCCACTTTTTCGAGACCAACTCGCGGGCCTACGGCTCAACAAGGTGACACAACATCTTGACCAATTAGATTTGGAAATGTTCGTTGCGTTGGTTATAATGTAGTTAGGGTTTGGCATGACAAAACGCGATTGCTTTACCTATTTACTATCAAATTTGTGCAGATGGACCGTGTGGTTCGTATATTTTTCGGTGGCACAGTTGATCGGAATGGAGAATTGGTTAACATGTCCGAACATGTTGTGACATTTGTGAAACCACCAATGTTTAGTGAAGTTGAGACAAGAGCACACTCATTTGTGGATGAGCAACGTGGTTTGAGATTTCGAGGCCGGTTTGATGCTGGTGGAGGTGGTAGAGCTCATTATGTTCTATTAGATTTGGGTACGGAGGAAAATTGGTTGCTTTATAAGGAATGTTTGCATGAAGCACAAGTTAGAATCGCTGAAGTAATAGTAGATGTTCTTGAACATGGGGCAACAAATAGAGGTGATGGTTCGATTCTCCCGAACGGTGAGATGTCGGGGGAGGATGAGCCCGTTGATGCTCTGACTCAAGAACGACCTCCGGTGCATGATCTTCCTTGTAGTGTGGAGCCTACATCCTTATTCGGTCGCATCGATGTCTCGACAGCGGGTTTTGATCTTGCAGTGGTAAACAACGACTTCGACAATGACACATTTGAGGAAGAGGATAGAGAACATGAAGAAGAGGCTAATATTGAACACATAGTTGCCTCAGAATCGGACACCGAGAGCGACCGTGAGCACGAGGCCGACCATGCTGGACCTGAAGATGTCCCACGAGGAGATGGCAGCGGTAGATCTTTTGGGGTTGACATCGGAGGTGACGATGTCCTCCAAGAGGAAGGATACTGTGGTAGAGATGGGTTTGGTTGCAGTGTACCTGGGGAAGTATTGGGAATGGAAGGGCTGCGCCGTGAGAGACACCGGGTGGAGAGTACGGTGAATGCGCAGATAAATTGGAGTGCAATATACAATGAGGAGGATCGATGCGCATTGCGGGCGATGAAAGTTTCTTTACCTAAAGCGCCACTACACGTGGACATGAGTGGAACGACAAATGCATTAAGTGATAATGCTTTCCTGTTAAGGGATGGGAGGCCAGACAGCACAAATGCATTCATTAAAAAGGGTATGATATTTGATTGTATGGCAGACATGAAGCTATTTTTCGAGGATTACGCGGTTCGGCATCACAGGCCCTTCTACGTGACACATTCCAATAAGGAGGAGAGGTACACAGTAAGGTGTAAGACCATGACATGTTCGTGGGGTGTGTGGGCTCGTCTTATAAAGTCAGACGGCAAACGTTGGAAGGTGACAAACGTGAAACAACCTCACATGTGCGCCACTGCACACATAGCTCAGGTGCACTCTCAGTGCACGGGCAGATACCTTGGCCTCCGCATCGCGGCACTCGTCTGGGCGGACACGAACATCACCGTGTCGTCTTTGATTGAGGCAATTCATGGGTTCACCGGTTATCGAGTTACATATAGCAAAGCATGGAGGGCGAAACAATTTGCGATGGCAGAACTATGGGGAGATTGGAAGGAGTCGTACAATAGGGTTGCATGCCTGCTAAGTGGGATTGCGCATTTTAATCCCGGGACTAAATATTTCATTGATACCGGAGGCAAGCAATGCAGCGATGGTAATGGATGGATGAAACCTGTTCTTCAACGAGTCTTTTGGTGTTTTCCTCAATGCGTGGACGCATTTCAACATTGCAGGCCTGTAATGAGTGTCGATGCCACATTCTTGACGGGCAAGTACAAGGGGACATTGATGGTTGCTGTTGGGATTGATGCGGAGGATCAATTGATTCGTATTGCTTTTGCTATAACGGAGGGTGAGAACAATGACAGCTGGTCGTGGTTCCTAACACATGTGCGTCGTCATGTAATTGGACCAGGGAGACAGGTTTGCATGATATCAGATAGACACCAAGGTCTTCTGAACGCTGCCAGAGAAGAGCTAGATGGATACCCCCCTCTAGTACATAGGTGGTGCATGCGTCACTTTGCGGCGAACATTTGGAAGAGACAAAAAAAGAAGGAAGTTATAAGTGCACTAAAACTTCTATGCAAAGCCAAGGGGGAGAGGAGATTTAACAGTAGACTAGAAGATTTGGAGAAGCTTATGAACACGCGTGCAAAGGATTGGTTGCAGCGACACATGATGGACAAGGGTAAGTGGGCGCAAGCGTATGATGAAGGGGGATACCGATACGGCATAATGACCACAAATATCTCGGAGGTCTTCAACAATGTCCTTAAAGGGATAAGAGCAATGCCCGTGGCCGCCATTATTGAGTTTACGTTTCACAAATGTAATTTTTACTTTGTCACCCGATGGCAAAAGGCCCGAAACGCAATAGATGCGGGTAGGAAATGGGGAGATGGAATGGCTGACAAACTAGAAGAGGAAGGCAAGCGCTCTACGAATCAAGAAGCACGTTTATTCGACCCGAGGCTTTTTGTGTACGATGTTCGTTCTGTGAGTCATACCGACATGGGTGGTGAGAGGTCCGGTGGCCGTCAATATAGGGTGGAGATAGGTGACCGGGTTACATGCACATGCATGACACCTCAATTGTTTCATTTTCCTTGCTCTCATGTCATCACAGCATGCCGTTCGCGTCGTGTTGACTACGAGTCACCTACTTATATGAGTCCTTACTACTCCAAGATTTCCGCTTTAAGAACATGGGAGGCAACTTTCGAACCGTGTCTTGATAGCACGCAGTGGCCGGAATATATCGGTTTGGACTACGTCCCTGACGTTTTGCTATTGAAGGACAAAAAGGGCAGACGGAAAAAGAAAAGGCTGCGAAACGAGCTCGATGACATGCAAAAAGGCTACGGCGCCGATATGTATGGATTTGGGGACTTCAACGAGGCCCCTATAAAAATACGTTGCACATTATGTCACGAGGAAGGCCACAGAATGGAGCACCACAAAATGGGTCCGAAGAACAAACCAAGACGTAGGAGTACAACAACTCGTCGGGGATCTGCAAATAGTAGGGCTCTTGATGTTGGTACTTCAAGTTCTACGCAGGTTGATGGCCCCCCACCAGCGCTACCCGCTCCTTGATACCATCTACGATGACACGCGCCGCGAGCACCATATTGTCATTTTGGTTTTCTTTTCATCCTGGGTTGAACCATGTAACTTATGTGAGCAAACAATGCAGAACATGTAGAACATGTATGTTATGAAACTTTGACATGCCATGTGGTTGAACTATGTTGCTCCTTTTAATACTGTATGAGTGAATATTGAATTCGTATTTTCTTTACCATGCACTTCTTCACGGTGTTATTCCTCGATCTCAATGCAAATTGGTCTGATGTCAGTCGTGCCAGACGGTCGCGCCAACCTGGTTGGCGCGACCGGGACTTAGAAAATTTTCCGCCCCCCTCGTTCCCAAATCCAAACTGTAAACGAGCGAGTAGTGGCGCGACTAACACTTTGGTCGCGCCAACCTGTTTGGCGCGACCGGGACTTAGAAAATTTTCCACCCCCCTCGTTCCCAAATCCAAACTGTAAACGAGCGAGCAGTGGCGCGACTAACTCTTTTGTCGCGCCAAACTGGTTGGCGCGACCGGGACTTAGAAAAATTTGCTCCCCCCCTCCCTCTCAATGCGAACTGTAAACGAGGCGGTCGTGGCGCGACTACAGAGAAGGTCGCGCCATACGGATTGGCGCGACTAAGCTGTCTGTTCCTACCATCACAAATGTTTTACATCACAATTTAACACAACCATCACAATTCAACACATATTAAAGTACCATCACAGTTCATTTCAATTAAAAAAGTACCATCTCAATTTAACACATATTAAAGTACAATCACATAAATAGTTCAACCTTCACGTACGATACGAATCCTAATTAGTTCTACAAGCCATGTCAAGTCATTCTTCATATTACAACACCAAATACAATGACCATTTTATATGTCATCACTTGTTCCCAATTAAATTTTTCGCAATACCCACCATCTTGTCGATAGCTTCAGCATTCATCATCAATTCAATGGCCGTCCTGTCCTCTTCCGCTTTCCTCCTACGTTTCTCCCTTTCCTCCTCTTCCTCTTCTATCTTTCTTTTCTTCTTCATCTCACCCATCTTGTGAAAATAATGCTCCCACGAGTTCGGGTCATTTACTCTTGCCTCATACTCTTTCTGGGCTTGTTTTCTCCTCTCTTCCTCATCCTTCTTCCGCTTCTCCTCAATGTAAACAGGATCACATAATTGTTTCATCCTTTTCATAGCCCAATCCATACATTCTTTTGCTGAGTTAAACTTCAAGCTAAAAGGGGGCTTCAACAACGACCAACAACTCTTTGGAGGATACTTATCACGATTGCGCCTCCAATGCTTAATGACCATGTCCGCCTCCGGACCCTCAACAAACGGATGGGCCATGACGTTCAACTCATTACATATAGTCTTGTAAATGAAAGATGGCGGCGTTGTGAGATACTTATGCCTTATTTCGCTCCTGCTAAGGCTTTTTTATAATACTCTGGGCCCCTCTTCCTGGCCTCCCTCAGGAATTTCTCCTTTCCTTCAAACGTCTCCCAATCACACTTTATGGTGTCCTGCACATAACATTCAACACAATAGTTAATACCGTTCCTAATTTAACCAAATCCACGAGGACCTCATTTCGATCACTAACCCATTCGTCGTCTTCACCTACGGTGTTGCCGCAGTAGTATCCATACCCTAACTCCGATGGTACAACTCCTTGCCTAGCACGCACTCCACAACGACACAACAGAGGTGGGCTCTCCCAACAAGGTAATTTCTCTCCATACAGCACATCATCAGGCAAAGAATCGGGATGGGGGTAGTGTGACTTCGGACCATGAGGAAACTCCCAAAAGTCACAACCTCTTTTGTTGCCCTGCAATATTAACCAAACAATAAAAAATCAATAACCATTCCAATCAAGTGTCCGCCAATCAAACAAATGAAAGTCAAATAGAGTTCACCAACCGTTAGTTCTATAGGACATCGCCAGAAGGGACAATATTTCAACCCCGGCGGCGGCCTCTCTATTTCAGCCCGATAACCACATTTGCACCTCGGAGGGTTAAGCTTACGCTCCGCTGCTTTTGCCAACTTCTCTTCCCTAGTCAATATAGGTGGATTTGGGGGAGGAGGCACCCACCGCTTGAACTTCTCGAAAGGTGCCCTCTTCACTGTCCATGGTACCAAGAGGATCCTATGGTCATACTTCTCCGGACCATCAATCCATTGGAAGAAGTTGCAGCCATCAATAGCCTATAATATCAAACTCATTAATCATGTTTACGTATTTTGCATCTCTATGCGACATATTAAACATGTCAATGTTACTTACATTTTTTGCACAACAAAAGTATGCACGTGCTGCCGTTAATGGATGCCTCGATTGTGTGACAACGGGGGTACTATTACACTCACACTTCGGAATTGGGTATGGAGACGGCACCGGGTCATCCCACATACTTTCAAAGGTACAGTGGTACCTCCTGATTTCCCTCATTCTACGATAAAATTAAACACACAGTCATAACTATGCATCATTTTCTTATAATACCATGCATAATTTCATTCATAAATGTTATGTTATCATAATACTATGCATAACTAAATTTATATTATGATGTTCCTCCTACAATCATATAGGTCATCATATATAATATTCGGGTCATCATAAATTGTAAAAACTAGAGTGCAACATTATAAATCTTTAAACCCTAAGTAATTACCTAAAACCTGCGAAAATGAACACATTTCAAGTTCTAGTTGGATAAGATGGAGGAATTACCTTGGAGAGGCCTAGTCTCGCGGTTTGGCCTCGATTCACCCTGTTGCGCAGCCGGATTTGAGGAGGAACCGCGGGGGGCGATGGAGGCGGAGGGAGGGAAAACGAAAGAGCCGGCCGCCCGAGGAGGAAGTAAGGCCGCCCGAGGAGGAAGAAAGGGCTGGGGAGGCTAAGTACCACCGAGCCGCGCCAAACAGGACGGCGCGACTGAAATGGTAGTCGCGCTTATCGGCACGGCGCGACTGATCATTTCGTCGCGCCAAACGGATCGCCGCGGCACAAGTCGCTGCCGCCGACGTGGCCGTCAAAGCTGACGTGTCACTTGGTCGCGCCAACCTGTTTGGCGCGATTTTTCCTTTGTCGCGCCAAATTGTTCGCCGCGACAGAATGGGCTAGATTTGCAAATTTAGTCCAAACCGGGTTATTATTATAATATTAATAAAAAAAGGATTAAAATATAAAAAAAATTCGTTTGAATCCCCCTATCTACAGCAATTTTTTTTTCATGGCAAGGTCCAATATAAATCAAAAGGGTTTTACTATTTTATTTTTGAAACTAATTTTTAGAATAAATAATAAAAAACAAATTCAAAATAAATGATTTTTTTCTAGAATTCATATTTTAGGTTACTTATAATTTTGTAAGTTATTGTTGATGTATTAATTTCTAGAAACACATCAAAAGCTGATAATTTGTGCTAAAAATCTTCCTAAAATAGGCTTTGTCAGATGAATTTGTGCTAGCTAAATGAATCGCTCTTTTATTGATAAAACAATGAAATTTTCAACACCAATAGCAACGCAAGGGGAAAATGCTAGTAACTTCATAAAGTTATATAGAGTGGTTAACAGGTTGCTTGAATTTTTTTGTTGCAAGCGTTTAGAGAATGTAGCACAAACTTGATTGGTTGTAGGAACAGTGGCATATATAACTATTTTTTCTTAGCTAGCATCGTTGCATAAATGACAAGTGAGGCCCGCCTGAGTCATTAAAATGGCAAATATGACATCAGAGTCAGTGGCACGTAGGAATTTATTCTATTTTTTTTCTTAGCTAGCATCAATGCAACGATCATCATCATGCGCAGGATTTCGAAATGAAGGACGAGAATATGTGATCATCCGACGAGCACTTGGAGCTGAGGCCTGCACCAAGTCTTGCCGTACTTGATTTGCTTCCTGATGACCACCTTGTCTTCCTCACTCCAGGTGCACTCGTTTCGCTGCTTCAGGTGCCAGTCCCAGAGCCCCATCTCTTGGACGACGCACCAGTTGTTGAGAAGGAACACGCGCTGCAGCCTCCTGCACACCCTCGCCAGGTACCTTAGGAAGAAGATCTGCCGCCACGTCCGCCCGAACCCAGCCATCACCACCTCCTTCAGATGCCGGTGCCGGAACCTCGAACGACGCAGCAAATCCCAGCTTATCTCGCGCCCAAGCGACTCTGCGTTCTGCTGCGCGACGTGGATGTGCAGGATCTCCAGGTACGGCGCGGCCAGGAGGAGCAGCCGCGGCCACGTGACGTCCCACGACGCCGGCACGTCGGCGACGAGGAGCCGTGTCAGGCCGCGCAGCCTCGTCTCCGGCGGGCGCGCCACGACCCACCGGGTCGGCCCGGTCAGCCGCACCACGAGGCTCTCGACGGCCGACGCGCCGTCAAGGAAGCGGCCGAGCTCGTCGTGGCACCACGCGCTTTTCCCGGAGAAGGCGAGGGTCACGTGCGTGAGCCGCGGCACGGCGCCGTACCGGAGCTCGACGGTGGTTGTCAGGCACGCGAGCCGCTCCAGCGCCGGGAGCGCGCGCAGGTCGATGGCCAGGAACGAGCAGCCGTCGACGACGAGCTCCCTGAGCCGCGACTCCGGCGCGCTGATGACAAGGCGCCGCTCCTTCCCCGCGCAGCGGCAGGACACGAGGCGCAGCACCTGCAGCGGCGAGGAGCGGGCGGCGAAGAGGGCGCGGTACGTGGCGACGGGCGTGGACGCCGGCATGTCGCGGAGCACGAGCTCGGCGAGCGCGGCGTACCGGTGCAGCGTCGGCGGCGCCGTGCAGTTGGCGAGCGTCAGGCGGCGCAGGCGCGGCCGGTGGAGCTCGTCGTCGAGGAGGTGGTGCGGGAACGTGTAGGCCGGCTCGTCGTGGAGCTCGAGAAGCGGCGGCCGGGCGACGACGACCTCGAGGTCCTCGACACCCCACGCCCCGACCGCCGTGGGGATGAGCCGGTCGGCGACGCAGCCGGACTCTTCATCCGGGAAGAACTCGAGGCGTAGGCTCTTGGCGCGCCGTCGGTCGTCGCCATCCACTGCTTCCAAGAGGCCGGTGACGCCGTCGGCGAAGGCGCGCGTGGCGCGGCGCTTGCATTGCGCGATGACGGCGTCGAGCTCCCGGACGGCATTGGCGGTGGCGCTGCTGCGTCGAACCGGGTGGCAGCCGCCGCGGATGGCGAGGGCGCGGTGGTAGCGCGGCGGGAGCACGTCGCCGATCCGGAGGTCGAGCTCGGGGAGGTCACGCGGGAGGCGCGCCCAGCGCCTGGCGAGTACGGCGGTGGAGAGGGCGGTGCGGGTGCCCAGGCGGCGCAGGATGAGGCGGAGCAGGTCGTCCGGCAGCTCGCTTAGGCGGTCCACGCCGCCGCCGTCCGCGTGAGGGCGCCGCCTTCTGGTGAGCCTCGGCATGGAAACCAGTTCGCGCTCTGGGAGTCGCGAGCGGCATCTGTGGCCCAGCCTCCCAGGGTATATTAGATGGACTCAGCGGACGTCCCGGACGAGGTCCAGTCGGAATCGGCCCATGGTATAGTATCAGGAGCGTTGGAGAAAATCGACTGAAAGCTTACAAACGTTTAGCAATAACGTTTATTATAATTGCTCAAAAAACAGTTTATTATAGCCAAATCCTATCCAAAAAGCCTGCCAAATTATTCTTGTCGAATAGGGGTACCCAACAAATATCTCAACAATAACGCGATACTGGAGAACAAAAGCAGATGCAGGAGAGACCAGCTGACCAGCAAAGATAGTGGACCTTCAGGGAATACAGTTTTACAGCGTCTTTGAATCATTTTCGTCTCTAGAAACATCCATAGTATGTCCTTATAGTTTCTGAACATTCGCATCCAAAACATCTACAGAAACATGTACACACTTGCATAAAACAGAAAACGATATCAGAACAGGGATGCTCAATCCAGGCTTGCCAAAGCCAAACTACTTACACAATTGATGAGCACGTTTACACAGAAGGGTCAAGGCCGATGGAATAACCCAAAAAACTTTAGACAAAGCTTGTGGATAATTTTTTCCATGGCTATGTACCTCCAGACATGACGATCTTCCTCGTTCGGAGAAAAGATAACCCTCCAAGACGTCTGAAACCTGCATGTTGACGATGCACTTGGGGACTGCTGCAACCAAGGCCAGCTCCATTTCGGTCAACGAATGACCATTATGCAATGGTCTGACCAGAACAAAGCGTTGAGGCCGTTCCCAACCTGAGTAGTGACCGTGATAGAAAAAATGGTTGAGTTGATAAATAGGCAGAGGAAGACCGACCCAGGGTTTGCCCGACTGTTTTCTTGAGCCACATCCACCTCATTCGAAGAGCCCAGAAAATAAGCATCTCCAAATTATGAACTCCAACTCCTCCAACCCAGCAGTCTGAATATTTTGGGATAAACAATGAGACAATTTCCCCCCACACGAATGCTCTCTTCTTCATCAAAGAAATACTCGTCGGCACTGATCAATTGCTTTAATGGGCCACTTTGACATGTCCAAAGCGATGTAAACCGGGATGACAGTGACCACAAAACGAATCGGAATGATGCACCCAGCCTTGTTCATGAACATTGCTTTCCCTCTGGGCAGTTTGTCCAAAACCTTCTCAATCCATTGTAATAGACCAGCCTCTCAACGCTTCTTATCCTAGATAAATGGGCAGTCCTGGCAATCCCATGTACTCCCTCCGGTTGAAAATTATTGACGTTCAGATATTGGAGTTAGTTCAAAATTGACCGTCCATCTTAAATCAGCACTTGACTGACCATCCATCCAATGATCAGTGCAAAACTTGGTGTTCTCACCATTGCCAACAGTAGACATCACCGCCAAATGGAAGAAATCCCGAGCATTGTGCGGCACCTGAATTTGCAAGCTCGACAAAGGGCAAGACTCCTCCGTGTTCTCCAGAGAGACAACCATCGAATACAAAATGTCCAACAAAGGATTTCCAAATTATGAATTCCCAGACCACTGTACTAGATACGAAATTGCACTCGCTGCCATGAGACTAGAGATTTACCTCCATTTGCCTTTGTGATTTCCCTTCCACAAGAGCCTGCTCCGCTTCTTATCAATGAAAACCTGTGAACCTATGAGGCTGCCTGTGACATGACATGCTTGTTATCGTAGTAAAGATCAACACAGCTAGCCAAAATGCATCAATAAATACCTCATACACATATAATCGTAGATCACCATAATCTGGGTGCTGGAACTTTAGAAGGCTAGTGCCAAACTGAATAAACATTTCCTTACTGGAAACTTCAACTGTAATGATTAGTAAACATGTATTCTCTTACCTGACAAATTTCCGTAGCCATTGCCAAACATAATAAATCTCTACTGACCAGAAGTCATGTTACAGCTGTAAAATTCAGACAGGGGCAAGGAGAAGGAAACAGACAACGAGATCAAGTTCCGAACTCCAAAGCTATTGCCCCAGTTAAACTAAAAGGTCACTAGTCCAGTTGTGTTAAAAAAATGTGCCACCCAAAACAAGTGCATATAAAAGCTAAGGTTTGCAAATTCACGACTCACTAGTAGTTACATCCCGAGTGAGAATTGATTGATCAATCAATATACAAATTACTGAGTTAAATGGATCAGTATTATGCATAATTGGTTGACGGTGCATCCAAGTAATACATTTCTCCTGAGATAATTGGTTGACGGTGCATCCAAGCAGAATCAACAAATGATACAAAACCTAGCTAGTAAGAAGAAACCGTGTGAATAATGAAGAAACATTTATTTTCGTACTTAACAGATTTCAGACACGGAAATGGAAAGATTCTTTGCTGATAGAAGCACTGAGTTTCTGTTACCTGTATGGATGGTATGGAATTTATGGAGTACTTTTAACTTATCTTCTAACAAACTTCACGAAATAGAATGCAAAAAGTAAGAAAGCTACTCGATTGATCTGGCATCAAATTGACTTATTTCTTAGAGTGGCAGTAACTACCTGCGGAATCTGTTCAGGAAAAGACTGTGGAGAGAATTACATAGAATAAGAGAAGTATTTACCATGAACAATACATCCGTCAAGATTATTAATATTTGATCCTGACTGCACATTCAAATACATTTCTAAAGTATTAGTTCTCAGTTCTTAGTTAAGATCTAAATATTTAGTGCAAGAAAGCATTATCAGTTTCTGTTTGAAGGTTTCTACCTATCCAAGCGAAGACAATAGAATAGATGGTAAGACAAACATATATGAAGCATCCAGAGCCTGCATTGGGTATTCTTCACATGCTAATTGCTTGCTGCGAGTAAAAGGCAATGATTGGCTTCATCAAGTCTTAAGTCCCATGATGGCCCTGCAAACATTGGTTGAGGTAGGAGAAAATTACTGAAGAAACCAGTAGATAGCTAGGCATTGGAGGTCACAGCTCAGGATGTCACACATGTGCAATCAACAATATTTGAGCAAATTAGCCACTGAGGCATATCTCATCAGACACCGATTGGTGAACCCAGTAGCAGACCGTATCTTTGTTGATTATCTTCTGTGGCTTTACCGAATTGTCCCCTCTAAATATGGATTCTGGCTCCACCACTGCCTACTGCAATCAAGCAATCAGGGGACACCTAGGTCAATATTTGCTCCTTTCCTAACTCCAGCTTCTCTTGAATGCTTCACATAAGAAAGATCTGTGATCCGAATGCAGCAAGCCAAGGAATTTGTGTTTCCTTGGTACCATGCTCAGGTCTCGCAGAGGCAGAACACAGAATCCTGACTGACTGAGGTACATATTTTGCACGCCACTTTACCTAAAATACCTTTCCATAACAAATTTTAAATCATGAATTCAGCTTCTTATCCAAGTTATTTATACCCATAACTCTCTGTTCTTGGGGAACATACTGTGCATTTTCTATTTCCTCTTGGTCTAGCTTTTTAGCTATGAACAAACATATATTTTTAGATAAAGTAAAATTACTTCACTGTCATAGTTCTGTTAATCTGTAACATATTGGCCCCTCCAGGTGTCCAAACTCTTGTTGATCTTGAATATCTGGCTTTGCAGCTAAACTCTGGAAATTGTATCCCTAATTCTTTTGTGGCCTAGAGCAGTTGTTTCTACAGCACTTTCTGGACTAACCCACGGTTTAGTATCCAAAAATATATCTGCAATGGAACATAGGAGCAGAATAGTGGATACAAAAAGGCGTGATCTCCAAAGCGATTTGCATCCATCACACCACAATATAGTCAAAGAGAAAATATCACTGAACAACATCCTCAATCACAACAGCCATGAACAATCAACAAAGATCCAAATACTTCTTGCACCATGTCCTAGGTGTTTGGCTCAAACCCTCCATACATCATACAGACAAAACCCTCTATTCAGCATTGACCACCTTTTAGATCACTATCAATCTGTAGAATGAGCAATCTACTTTTCCTTGTCTTCGTCGCTGCGGAACACCTCTTTTGCTTCAGCATCTAAATTGCGACCACGTCGCTCTCCATCAAAGAAGCTGCAGAGGTAATGTACCTGAGCTCGGCCAAGTGTGTCATTACGAACAAAGTATTTGAAACCCAAAACTTTTGCTATTCTAAACAGACGACCCAATACTTCTCCTTCAATGTCACTATCGAACTCAACTATTGTTGTCTCAGGATCAAATGAAAGGAGATCAGCGATACTACTAACGACAAGTTGAATGCGATCTTCATTTGCCTTACTCTGACATTCCTCTGCAGATCTTATATGTTTGCTAGCAGTCTTGTTTCCAAATTTAAGATCGAATTTCTTTCCCAATCAGTCCTACTGCCAGTTGCATTTGAGATCTTTGTGCAGGTTATCACAGGGACACATATCGGGGAAACCACCTGCCTCAAATAAACAATAATCAGCTTAAAATAAGTAACCACAAACACAATGGGCAAGAACCTCAGAGCTGCAACCTATCATCATTCTCCTGTAAGTTGTCTTGCTAGAGAAAGTAATAGTACAATAGTCACAATACACGCAAGAAAGTGAATGAAACATCAACAAAACACTACAAGGATCAGCAACCTAACAAGAACATGCAAGAGAGGTTCTGTTAAAAGACTAATCATGCAAACAGATTTATTCAAAATTGCACAGGATACCTTAACAACATTCACCGCCAAAGAAATCAAAAACCAGGAATTCTTTCGAAAACTGTTGATCATGCAAACAAATGATTAACCTTAAAACTCATACCTGGTATCTTCCATTGTCTGCATCAGTTGTGCTAACATCTTGTGTTGTCTTATTGACGTCAACAGCAGTTCTCCTGGACTGCAACAACTCAGATTCAAGATCATTTTTCCTTTGTTTATATTCGTGTGACTTTACCTGTTAAATATCACAAGTTTAAGATCCTATCAGACCTCTCAATTACCCATAAATTTCAGTTAGACAGAATTTTTCATTAAGAATTCCAGGAAAACAATCAGAACAACAAAAGGCAAATCCTGTAAGCTGTCCTGCCAGGAAAAGAATCAGTATAATACATGCAAGAAGGTGGATGAAACATTCACATAACACTACAAGGATCAACCTACCATCAACATCAAGGAAGAAAATGCAGGATAGTTTCTGTTAAGACTAATCATGCAAACAGAGTTATTAAAAATTGCACAGGATATTCACCGCCAAAGAAATTAAAAAACCGGGAATTCTATCTAAAACTGCTGATAATGCAAACAAATGATTAATCTTGATCATTTCCTGGTATATGACATTATCTGCATCAGCTGAACTCACATCATGTGTTCTCTCATTGACCTCACCAGCAGGTCTCCTGGGTTGGAAGAACTTGGATTCAAGATCATGTTTACTTTCTTCACCCTCGCATGACTTTACCTGTTAATAATCACAAGTTTAAAACCGTATTAGACCTATCAATTCAATGCTTCAAAATTCAGTTTGCTGAAGCAACAAAGAGCCTAGACATATGCATAGTAAATAGGTAATTCAGTGAACTTTGAATAACAATTCAATGATTCCAATGCCTAGAGATTGAATTCGAAACATTCTAATTCTATGTTACCTTTCAGTATCTAACCTATCTACAGTAATTGTGGGCGGATGGTTTTAGACGAAAGTTTCCTTGCTTTATTTGAAAGCCTATAAGTGTCTGCTGGTACACCAGCGTACATCACAAGGTTCACGGCACTCTGGCCGACCCTAGGTTTAGAAAGAACGCAGACACACAAGTTCAGCAGTTCACAGAACACTCCTACGAAAAAAGTGGAAAGACCAGTGACTCAAAAAACAAGCCAGCAAACTATCCTATTACAGCATATTTCACATAAGCAGTGGTGGATAGTTTATGGCCTCCATCTTCATCTTGATTTTGTCGGATAGGATGTCGATCTTGTGAACTTATATCCGTTGTTTAGGGCACTACAACTTAATGGTGGGCGGATGGTCAAGCACTACAACTGAAATTTGGGCATGACCAGCATATCTTTTGTGTAATGCAGTACCAGTTTTCTTTTCTTGTTAGCTTAATTTGTTCTTGGAAAGATTAGAAATCAAAGTACCTTCGCTGTCAGGGTGATCCCGTCAGATTCAGGCAAAATTCTTGTACGCGGCACTCGGTAATTCTTTCTCACAAGACCAAGCGCTTTGAACACGGCTCCGCATCCAACCTACCAGAGATAAGAAAGGATACCCGTAGCAAAGAATAGACGGGGTGAGAGAAGTAAAGAACACGAATTTCAATCAAAGAAACGAGAAACACACACCAAGGCTACAAAGAAACTGAAAAACTCACCTTGGTATGATCTCCAGAACGTGATGCGGAAAGAGGAGGCGGGATCTGACGCGCCGGTGGCAACGGAGACGTCGGGGGAGGAGGGGGAAGCGTGCGTTCCGATGCTCGTGGAGACGCTGGGGGATGAGGAAGCTTGTGCCCGAGAGCCGGTACGGGTGGAGATGCTGGGAGACTTGACGGGGAAGCTGAGGGAGGAGGGGAAAGATACTGCGGCGGCGGAGGCGGAGGCGGAGGCGGTGGCGCTCCGCCTTCGTCTTCCTCGCCGCGTCCCGCGCCGGGAACAGGCCCGGGCCCGGTATCCGGATGGCTGCGCTCCGGTGTCATGGCGGCTTCTACTTTTGACCGTTCTATCCTTCCGTTTCCAGCACCCCCTTGCCTTTCTGAGAAATTATGAGACCGTCGCGCAGGGGTAGATTTATATAGGAGGAAGCAGAAATGGTCGAAACTAAAGAACACCCCCCTCCCTGGAAGGTGGGGCCAGAATGCCATCTTACAAAACCACGCTAACATTATAACTCACTCACGTGGTGAATACAAATGTAATTGCAAATTTTATTTCTTATACCAATCCAACGGGTGAAAAAGTTACTTCTCTTTTTGTTCGAGAAAGACACTCAAGGGACAGCAACGAGAAGGCCATGGGGGATTTAAGGTGATAATGCCTACAAGAAGAAAGATGGAGGGAGACATTTTAGGAGCAAATTAGGTTTTGTTTTGGAGCAAAAGGTACAAAAGTCCTATGGTTTTGAATCAGTAGTGGGTATTAAGTAAATAGTGTTTTTTGTAAATCGTCCAGCGCACGATTTACGGTAATTGTGATGTTTATGCGTGATTGGACGGTGACGACGAGGCAGAGATGACGTTGCCGCTGGAAAATAAGATTCTTCGGACATTTTCTCTCTTTGTCAAGACTCGATCTGGCCACGATGAAAGCCTAGTGAGATGGAATCTACTTTTTTTTCCTCTGATGAAGAGGTGGTTGTTTCTCGTTCATATAATTAGATTCATTTTGACAATGAGTTATAAGCCGGTAGATCTTGCGGCTTCAATAAAATTTGGCATCTCTCGTCAGTCCGTCAAAAAATAAATAAATGGATCATCAAACCCGACATAGAAATGTCTAAATATGAAAATAAAAACGACTATAAGCTAAATTTGGTGACCAGAATGTAGCAAACGCGGAGCTGTATTTTTCGTAGGCTCCCAAGTCGTAACTATTGATTGGGAAGTTGATTGGGAGCAAGGTTGAAATTTTGAGAAATTAAAAAAAAAACCGTAACTAACTAAACCGAATTAGTCACCGACAAAACCAAGTGAAAACCGACTATGCTACAGCACACATGTCCTGTTTTTACCGAAAACCGAACGTGTGACGAAACTGGACCGGCTCGATAAGTCCGGTTATCGTGATAATCGGTCCGATTTTGTCGGTTTTTTAAACTTTACTGGAAGACTACTGAGTCTTTTGGTTTTGTAAAGGGGATTGACCGATTGAGAGACTGTTGGACATGCTCTTTAGCTCGATCAGCTCGATCTCGAATCCGACCCAACTTCTTCCGCCGATTCCATAGATAAACACAGGACACCCGTGAGGAAGAATCCGGAGCTTATAAATAGGGAAACACCAGACCTCGTGATTCCTTCAAAAATCCGACTCGATGTCTCGATCTCGTCCGCATATTCCGTTTATACATACACAGGGCCACAGATACCGATCGCGACTCCCAGAGCTCGAACCGGTTTCCATGCCGAGGCTCACCAGGCGACGGCGCCCTCACGCGGATGGTGGCGGCGTGGACCGCCTCAGCGAGCTAGCTGCCGGACGACCTGCTCCGCCTCATCCTCCGCAGCCTGGACACCCGCACCGCCCTCTCCACCGCCGTGCTCGCCAGGCGCTGGGCGCGCCTCCCGCGTGACCTCCCCGAGCTCGACCTCCGGGTCGGCGACGTTCTCCCGCCGCGCCCTCATCATCCGCCGCGGCTGCAACCCGGGCCGCAGCAACGCCGCCGTCAATGTCGTTCGGGAGCTCTACGCCGTCATCGCGCAATGCGAGGTTCGCTGGCTGCGTCACCGCCCTCTCTTGGAAGCGGTCGCGGATGGCGACGACGGAGATGACCGACAGCCATCGGCGCGTGGGGAGTCGAAGACCTCGAGGTCGTCGCCCGCCGGACGCCGCTCCTCGACCTCCACGACGACGGGGAGTCCGCCGCCTATACGTTCCCGCACAACCTTCTCGACGACGAGCTCCACAAGCCGCGCCTGACGCTGGCCAACTGCATGGTGCCGCCGCCGCACCGGTGCGCCGCGCTCGCGGAGCTCGTCCTCCGCGACATGCCGGCGTCGACGCCCCTCGCCGCGTACCGTGCCATCTTCACCGCCCGCTCGCTGCTGCAGGTGCTGCGCCTCGTGTCCTGCCGCCGCTGCGCGGGGTCGGAGCGGAGCCTTGCCATCAGCGCTCCTCACTCCCAGCTCCAGGGGCTCGTCGTCGACGGCTGCTCGTTCCTGGCGATCGACCTGCGCGCGCTCCCGGCGCTGGAGCGGCTGGCGTGCCTGACCAACGCCGTCGAGCTCCGATAAGGCCGCTTCCTCGACGGCGCATCAGCCGTCGAGAGCCTGGTCGTCCGGCTCACCAGGCCGAGCCGGTGGGTCGTGGCGCGTCCGCCGGAGATGAGGCTGCGCGGCCTGACACAGTGACACGGCTCCTCGTCGCCGACGTGCCGGCGACGTGGGTGGGACGTCACGTGGCCGCGGCTGCTCCTGCTGGCCGCTCGAGATCCTGCACATCCACGTGGCGCAGCTGTACTCACTACTCAGAGCCGCTTGGGCGCGAGATAAGCTGGGATTTGCTGCATCGTTCGAGGTTCCGGAACCGGCGTCTCGAGGTGGTGGTGGCCGGGTTCGGCCGGACGTCGCGGCAGAACTTCTTCGTCAGGTTCAGGTACCAGCTGCCGAGGGTGTGCAGGAGGCTGCAGCGCGTCTTCCTTCTCAACGACTGGTGCGTCGTCCAAGAGACGGGGCTCTGGACTGGAACCTCAAGCAGCAAGACGAGTGCCCCTGGAGCGAGGAAGACAATATGGTGAGCAGGAAGCAGAGCAGATCAAGTATGGCAAAACTTATTGCAGGCCTCAGCTCCAAGTGCTCGTCGGATGATCCCTGACATCAAAAATGCTGTGCCGTGGACCGTGGTGTCACCACGGCGAAAAAATTCAGTCAGAAAGAATTCAGTCTGGGCACTGCCCAATTTTTTTCAGATAAATTCAGCCAGATAAATGCTAGTAATGAAAAAGCACGGGCTGTAGCTGCAGCACCCCAGCACGGGTTGTAGCTCCGCCCACACCTAGGTTCGAGTTTCTTTACTTTTAAATTTTTCGGTGCCCATTTAGTCGCAGTTTCTTCTTCATATCATAATGAATAAGCGGCTAGCTACTTTTTGGTTGGATCTCGTTTTGATAATTCATCAATGTAAAAACAGGAGGGAGTAGAGTATATTACATCAAAAATAAACATCCGTCAATTCAATCTTGATAGAAGTCTGCGAAAATCCAACCTTATTCTGGAACAATCAAGCAGAGCACTGCATGGGTTCATTTTATTCAGTGCGACGGCGCCCGGGCACTCGGGGGTGAACGTGGACGTGGTGACCATGCATGACGTACATACAAATTCTTGCACCGGTCGGTCTCTGTCTTTGAAGATCCATCCCCACGTACGGGTTCACGGCGACGGAGATGCCGTCGTCGAGGAGAAGGTTGTGTCCGCTGATGTGCCGCGCGAGTCATCGCTGGCGAGGAAGGGCACGGCTGCGGCAATGCCGTCGCTCGTCCGCCTCAGACAGCCGCCGACGCCCAGGAGAACGTCCTGGGGCCTCCATGGCCTGCTTGAACGCCTCCTCGATCGTCGAGGCCGAGGTACCTCAAGGCCAGCGGCGCGGCGACACCCACGGGGGAGACGACGCAGCTGACCAGCGCGTGTTTCGCCATTCCGGCCACCGCCGCCGCCACGCTCGCCGTCCAGACGATGCACCCGCCACGCACGGGGTACCATCACCCGCGCCGCGTGCTTCGCGCCCAGGAACGGCTGGCTGCTGTCGCGGATGCCTCCTCTCATCCTCTCCATCATCAGGACAGCAGCAGCCGGGCCCAGGAAGGGGCACGCGGTCCTGGTCCGCTCGGCTGCTGTCGCGGCACGCGTCGTCGTCTTCGCCGACGCCCGCGTTGTTGAACATCACGTCCAGCGCGCCGAACGTCGTCACCGGCCGCGTGGTACGCCGCCGCCGCGACGTCGCAGTGCACGTAGCTGGCGCCGAGTTCGGCGCACCAGCGCGCCCCGGCCTCGTCCTGGACGTCGGCCACCACGACGCGGGCGCCGTGCGCTCCCCGACGCCGCTCGCGCCGCCGGTGGTCACCACCACTTTCCCCTCCGACGTCCTGCGCTCGTGTACATGCATTCGTAGCAAATCAACCCTTGTATAAGACGACCGGGGCGAGACATATATGTTTCCCTTATGTACAAGCGTTCTTACTTTTTTGCAGAGACGGGGATGGCTCTCGACGGCTGGCGTGCCTGACCAACGGCCACGATCCGCTTGTAGAACATCTTATATCTACATCTTGCCGGCGACCCCAAGGGTTTATGGTTTAGAACCTCCCGCCGCCTCCCAAGCAAGCAAAAACTTTGGGTTTTCACCTAGTCGGATCTGGTAGGCATCCCCGCTCACGCCGTTATGCCCTCTCGGCGTCGCCGGCCGCCTCCGTCCCGCCGGGCGTCGATCGGCGACGAGGAGCTACCAAGATATTCCACTGGTATGTTCCGACACTCCCCCCCCCCTCCCTACCTCTCTTCTTCTCCTTAGTCCCGATCGAGTTCCGAACAGTAACGTTAATTACGTGTTTCTCTGCTACTACTAGGCACCGGCACCCTAGACATCCCTTACAGGATACGGCGGGTGAAGATTTTTGGTAACACGATCGACACGTTTCTTTGTCCCATCGAAGGATCTCAAAACCTAGTGGGACTGGCCAATTCGATCACCATCCGATCTTCCGTCACGTTTCATGGTGAAGTCGAGCTCACAGAACTAGGACTCACGATGTATTTCCAAGTGTTGCTAACGTCTTCCTCCGAGAAGCTAGAAGACATCCCGTATGATGTGGTAGCGAGCATGGGAACTCTCCTTGGCAAAATCAGAACTGATTTCTCCCTACAGCCATGCCTGAGTGGCAACTGTGACTTTCAACCCAGCACTTCATCCAGCCTCTGTCTTGCTTTGGATTTACCCGTGCTTCATGGCTGGGTCATAGATCCTGAAGTACCGATTTATGAAACCATCAAGGAGTTCACTTATGATCAGTTGGTGGCGTACCGAGACAACCTGGAAGAACAAGAAGATGATCACCGTGCAATCTGTGATAGTTTACTGAATGATGCAGAAAGTCAGTTAACATCTTATGGGTTTTCAGGTCTGTGTTATGAGTTGAGTATACGTGATGCTTGTGGAGATAGCCCAGTAGCGCTTTTGTACTGGCGCAACAAGTTGCAGGTTATACTCCTCCATAAGGGTGATCTATTTATCTTTGTATCCGATATGGGTATTCACAATCAAATGCATGATGCGCATTTCATGCTGTTTGAAGAGGGCCAGGGAGAGAACATCTACTTCAACAGTGATTTTGAACCTGTCCCAGGACAACCGTTTCCAGATAAGGCTAATGAATGGATGGAGAAGAAGAGAAAGGCTAAAATAGCTGACAGAAACAGAAAGAAAAAAGAGAAAAGGCTGGAGAATGCCAAGAAAAAGATTTCATCAGTTGAAAAAGGCCAAGGGCTGCCTGCTGGACAACAAGGATCCTCGGATGACGCGGCTGTTAATACCGGACAAGAAGGGAAGTCTTCAGGTGAGCAACCAAAGGATGATCAGAATGCCAAGAATAAGTTTGGATCCTCGGATGACGCGGCTGCTGATTCCGCACAAGAAGTGAAGTCTTCAGGTGAGCAACCAGAGGATGATCAACCAGGGCTGCCTGCTCATCTAGGTCAAGGATTGGTTGCACAGCAAGAAGAAATGAAGTCTTCAGATGAGCAACAAGATGATGATGAACAAGGCGGTTCTGATGGTGCGGCTGCTGCTTCTGGAAACGTTGGGAGCTCACCAGACAAACATAAACAAACAGAAGCAGTGGTATCTCCTCATGGTGACATTTCTGTGAGCCATGATGGTGTCCAGCATGAAAAAGATGATGACCTGCTTGACGGTGACCCTATAAAGTTTTTTGAATTTCTCACGAAGTAAGCTTCTAAATGCTGTCCAGAAGCATTTATTTCTACACTAGAGTTTTGTTGTTATAAACCAGTGGGTTTCATTCTAACACATTTCATTTTTGTAGCTTCAAAGAGAGAGATTCCTCAGGACCTTATTTCAAAGGAATGGCAGCAGCATTTATCTCACACAGGCCACTGTTTTATGTGCCTTATGAATTCATCGTGGCGCATGATAAAGAATTGGCACTGAAGATCCAGGACGATTTTGTCAGGTAATAAGCCTCTTCTTTCCCTTGAACATATATACTCCATGTGTCCAGAATTTTTAGACGATACATATTGAGAACGGGTAGCAAGGAGCCACTTAAATTGGCTCTTTGCATGTGAGCCATTAGGAATTCCCGACAATCGAAGCAATGCCATAGCAGTATGGTGGTAACATGGGTAGTTAATAGGGGTACCACTGACCAAAAGAACAAATGTACTCCCTCCAGTGTCACAAGCTGTCGTTTTGGACATTGACACGGTCATTAAAACGTAACTTTGACTAATACTTTTTGCTATAAAAAATAATAAAATATAGTTGATGTGTACATTTATGAAATAATATTTCAATATGAATCTACTCATGTCATTCTCACATTTCAAAACTTAACATATAAAAAAGTATTTACAGTCAAAGTTTAAAAAATTTGACTTAGAAACCTCAAAACGACAACTATTTTGAAACGGGAGGGAGTATGCATGAGAAAGTAAAGTAGGCGTATGATTGCTATAGAGAAACTGTGAAGAAGAATGTGGCTTATAATTCTGGACAGAAGCAGCATTTGAATAAATTACATCATACAGTTGTATTTTGATCATAGGCTTGGCATTATTGCTTTTTTGTAATTATTTTTTTCCCTGAATGCAGTATATCTAAAGATTTGGACAAAGCTGTTGTTTCCTATTTGAAAAAGAATGGAGTGGAGTCCCCTGATGATGCCAAATAAAAATCATTGGCCTTCCTCCTCCTAAATGGTTAGCTTCTTGACTAGAGTGATAAATATGGTGATAACAATGCTGGCCTCTCACTGAGTGCATTGATATTTTTGTACACTACGATGTACTATATGGTGAAGATTCGGAAGCATTGCCATCACCTGATTGTAGGACGATGGCTTTAGGCTACCCATTCTTGTATCGCCAAATTCAGAACAGGCAGGTGTTGGTATGGAAAATGGTCCCAAAAACACATGAAGCTTGTTGGCCCAAGCATCAACCACCACACCTCACAACTCTCTCTCTCTCTCTCTCTCTCTCTCTCTCTCACACACACACACACGCGCGCGCACGAACACCAAGAGAAAAACAGGTGCGAGCTCACACAAGTTAATTTGCAGCAGCGGAGCTGCCTTGAATTGGAGCATGGCTCCCTACTTGTATTCACAATCAAAGGTACAAAGTACAACCACTCACTGCAGCCATGCCTCTCCTCCTCACCTCTACTCTACTCAACTTAGACTGACTTCAACAGGCAAGGCAAAAGGACATGCAAATCCATTTTTGGCTCACCAGCACGTACTGTAGACGACCCAACAGAACATGCAAAGGGAAAGGCATTTATGCATAAGAGGAGAGAGACGATGTAAAAATGCCGTCCCTCTCTCCTCCTATGCATTCGCGCGCGGCGTGCGGAGAGAAAGGCCGGGTCGCGAAGGATGGCGTCCCAGCGGCGGGAGACGGGGTGGAGGCGGAAGAGGAGGAACGACGGCACGCGGGCGAGCACCTCGAGTAGCAGGTCGTCGGGGAGCCCCTCCCAGACGCCGGCGTCCGTGTGGAGGAGGAGCGCGGCCGCGGCGAGGCGCGTAGCTAGCGTGGCGACGGGGCGCCGCGGCGCGCAGGGGAGCTGGGTGAGCGGCGAGCGCGGCGCACAGGGGAGCGGGGGGCGCGGCGAGCGCGGCGGTGGCGAGCGGGGACAGGGAGCAGCGCGGGGCGGCGGCCACTGCGCGGTCGCCGCAGCGAGGGCAGCGTGTAGCAGGGGAGGAGGAGGAGGCTGGCGTGTGCGTCCGCCGCCTGGCGGCAGGCCACCTGCGCATCCTTGGCCAACATCGTCGGCGCGCGAGAACAAAGGATTGAACGAAGCTCGCGTTGCTCTGTTTTTATCTGAAGATTTTGTGAGCGGCAATGATGGAGACGGCACCGTTTTGCTGACGAAGAACGGCTCCCGCTGGCTGTACACGAGACTCATCGTCGTCCCGGACGGGCGAGGAGCCCCAGCATGTCCTTGTCGTCTGGTGAATTGAAAGGAAAAAATGACACGGAAGAACCAACATTGAGGGAGGATTTGCGCGTTGCTTCCGTTGGCGATCCCTATTGTTTCGCTAACAGACGCGGAGTTCACCGAGTTACCGCCGCGGGTTGTTCGACATGAGCGTCTCGGAGCTGCAGCAGCAGACGCCGCCACGGACGCGGGCGAGCAAGGACGCGGGGTGAGCACGGACGCGGGCGGGCTGCGGCGGCGCTCGGCGCGAGGGCGAGCTGCGGCGGGGAGGCAGGTGGCGCAACGGGGATGCGGGTGGCACCGGGGCGGAGATTCCCTCGCCGCGGGGAGGCGGGTGGCGTCTCCTTCGCTCTACGACGCCACAATGGTGGCGGAGGAGCCGGGTTGTCCACATGGCCCGCGACAGCGGAGGCGGCGCGGCCACGGGGTGCGAGTGAGCTCCTTTCCTTCCTCGCCGTCGCGAGCCCAACCGTTCCTTCCTCGCTGCCGCCGCCAACCATGGCCGCCACTCCAGAGGAGTTCCTGGGCCAGGGCGCCTTCCTCGCTGTCCCAGAGCCCTGCTCCCCCTCTGTCTTCCTCGACGTGCCCCCGACGCTGCGCCCTGACGGCGGCGACGACCGTGCCTCCTCCGACAACGACCTCGTCCTCCCCTTCATCTCGCACATGCTCATGGCGAGCTGCGGCGCGGCGCCGGGTTGCGGGATGAGCAGGGGACGGCAGGCGGGGTGCGGGGCCAGCAGGGCACTCAACGGCGGCGGCGCACTGGACCAGGGACGGCGCGGGGCCATCTGCAGCGCGCGGGGCGAACTTGCGGCGCGGCGTATGGGGACAGTAGGGAATGGGACAGCAGCGGCGGGCGGGGCATCTTGTGGCGCGGCGGAGGCAGAGGCGGGCGCGGAGGCACCGATGGCGCAGCCGCGGTAGCGCGCTTGGGACGAGCATGGCGAGCGCCTGGACGAGCGGGCGCGCGACGAGTTGCTTTTGCATATACCTCTTCTCTGTTGGAGACATCAACAAAAATTGCTCCTTTTTTTACTGTGCACAGGAGGCAGATGTCCATTTGGCTCTCCAAAATAGCTGTGTATTGTTGGAGTCAGTCTTAGATTGCAATAACTACTCTGGGGCCAAAAAAAAAAAGGTTCCTCGATGGGGCACTGCTCCCGACTCTACCTTGTTTGGTTCTCTTTCTGTCCATTATCCCAACTCTATGCGGAGAATTGCTTGGTTTTTCTTTTATTTCTGTTTTTTTGTGAATCTTGGTTTTGGTCCGACGGGCTTTATCAGAAATCAGGGCCCAATAAGGGCGCCCTTAATCCAAAACAAAAAATGATATGAACACACTCATTTAATTAGTCATGTCACAAGATCACTCGTGTTACACGCTGAAACCAAAAACCTGGCAGGCACTCATCGATCACTGGTTTGTACTGAAAACGAACGCCGCGACGGCGTCCGCTATAGCCCGCGCGGTCCCGGATCGTCCCTAGTGCTGTCCAATGAACCTGACCTGCACTGGCGTCAGTGTCCTCGACGTGTGCAGTAAACTGAGCATAATGGCCACGGAGGTGAAATGGTTGATCGATCGTATGGGCCTTGCAGGCCTAAAGCTAATTCTGGACTTACAAGTTCAGCATTTGTTAAAAAGGAGAAAGGCCCATATGGCCTGTAGGTGTCGTAAACATTTGACAGTTCCAAAACCTAGATGAGAACTCAGGACAAGTTTGATGACTCCTGATGCATCACTCTATATTGTTATAACACAGATTCCTATTGGACAGAGAAAGCAAGTTCTAGGAGAACATATCCTACTCCTAGTCCAATGTGTTGGCAATTTACCAAAGAGTTCCTTTCCTAGTAGGAGAGGAGGGCCTCTTCCCCGAGTATAAATAGTGGAGCAGCCCATGATGTAAATTATCAGTTTATTCAGAATAATAAAGAAAATGCTCCACCCTACATCTGTGTCTTGCCTCTTGTCTACTTTTGTGTATTGTTCTCTCCCGCCGACAGCGTGTTACAACACGTTATCAGCACGCTCGCCGCTGAGCGCGTCGAAGTCGCCAGGAGGAGTCGGCGAGTTCTTCAACTCGCCGCCTCGGGAAGCGTGCCCGCATCGTGAAGCGTGCACCGACCTCGGGAATCGAGCCGCCTCGATTTCCTTGCTCGACGACCTCGACGTCCGCACCAACACGAAGCTGTTGACGGGAACGACTACACTACTACACGATCTACACGGCATCGACTTGCGCCTGCATCAACTTGCGATCCTCTACAATCACGCCCGAAGGTATCTAGCAGATCTACTTGTGTTCGATCGCGATGGCGCGTTGCTGCCCCACTAGATCTATAGCACCCTTGCATCTAGACCAGGTTTTTCTAAACCTGGAGCTTTGTTTTCCCTAAACCTAGCATTAGGGTTCCACTTGCATTGCATATTACACAATTCAACGGGGCTTGAAGCCGCCACTGCCACCGGCGAGCACCGTCGCGGCTACCACATGTACAACTAGTGGCTCGAAGACCACCACATAGCATCACAGAATCAACAGCAAGAAAGGAAATAGCATGGGGCTAAAACCCTAACCATAACCTAAACCGACGAGTTCTTGAACTCGCCGGAACCCTAACCCTAGCCGCCGCAACCCGCTGAGCCTGCAGCCTAGCCTTGCCCGGATCCAAGTAGATCGACAGGACCCAACCCTAACCGGGCCTGGATCCAGCTTAGATCCACCCAGCCAGGAGCGGGGCTCGTCGCCTCGCCTTCCTCCACGCGCGCGCCGAAGCGTCGCCACCCCCGTCGCCTCCGGCCACCGCATGGCCCTGGCGACCTGGAGGGCCACGGAGACCACCAGATCTGCCGCCGGCGACTGGATCTGCCGGCGGCACACCTACCCGAGGGCCCCCTCCGCTGGATGGAGGGACCCTGGGCACTGGAGCACAGCGCCGACGCAATGGCTGCCGCTCTGCCTTCCTCGTCTCGCGGGAGCAGTGGCCCGCCGTCAAACAACCCCGCCTCACCCCACCTTGTCGCGCCTATGCCATCGTGCGCCGTCGAAAGGCAGCGCGGGGCCACGCTGATAGCCTCGCGCCGCCGCATCGGGCCGCGCGGCGACTCGCCGTCCTCCCGCACGAGTAGCCACCCGCCTCCTCCCGCGCACCGCCGCACCGGGCTGCACGGGATCCCGCCACCTCGCCGCACATGAGGCGCGGGCCTCCTCACCGGCGTTCCCCGCCATGGCGACGGCCGGCTCAGAGCCAAGCCGCCGCGACGCCTCCGCCGCCTCAGCGGAGTGAGAGAGGAGAAGGGGGAGGAGAGTGAGGGATTAGGGTTGGAACCCGATCCCTCCTCCCTTTTATACCGGCTCGAAGGCCGGATGGGCCTTGCGGGCCCTAGTGGGCCGAGAATCTGGCCCAAAAGGCCGGCCTGTTTTGGAAAAACAGAAAAGAAAATGAGGAAAATTCGAAAAATCTAAAATTTTGCAAAAAAAACCCTGAATAAGCTAGAAATTGCGGTCAAGTCCTGAATTTTTGCAGAAAAGACCTTAAAGTTTTCCATAATAGAACCCACAGTTCTAAATTTTGCAAAAAGGTCCAGATTTTTCTGAAAGTACGATTTGACCCAGAATTTTTGCAAATTTGACCCCGTAGTCTATGGAATTTGTGGATTACTGTTTAGTTTGCAAATAACACCTCGGGTTATGGGAAATTATGTCAGAAACATATATACTTGCTATTTTTGCTGTTTAATCCTCCTGTTTGTACATATTTACTGTGTAAATTTATCTGAAATCATGCGTATCATATCTAAGCAACTACAACATGATTAAAAATGCCTTTAATCATAGAAACATGGTTTTAGGTTCTTTTACGAGTTTTTGATCCATTACTTTATGCATACTACAAAATTGTTTACTAAAAGTAAACTTATGCACTCTTATTTGCAAACATCTTGTAGATGTCTGATCTTGTGAAACGAGAATTCGATGTGCTGGCCCCGAATGGTCTTAACTATGTGTCTTGGTCACTTGATGCTGAAATCCTACTGAGTGGTAAAGATCTTTTGAAGGCGATCAAACCTCATAAAGGAGACATTGTTGCAACGAACGTGCAGCAGGCTCAGGCATTGTATTTCCTGAGGCATCATTTAAGTACTGCCATGAAGAATGAGTACATGACTGAACGTGATCCGAAGGTCTTGTGGGATTCACTGAAGAATCAGTTTGAGCAGATAGAATCTTTCTTAAAGCCGAAAGTGGAGCGTGAATGGCAGAACCTACGCTTCCAAGACTTCAAGACCATCGAGGATTACAACACCGCTCTGTATAGCATAGTTACCCGCATGAAACTATATGGAGTAGATCTTAAGGATCAAGATCTCATACAGAAGACTCTTACCACCTTTCACCCCAAAATCACTTGTGTGAGCCGGCAATACAAGAAAGAAAAGTATGAAACTTATGTCCAATTGAGCAATGCCTTGCAGCAAGATCAGGGGGAGGATGAGACCATTATGCAGAATCATATGGCTCGCCCCACTGGCTCAATTGTACCGTCGGAAGCACATGCTACTTCATTCCAGAAGGATGATAAGGGGAAGGGTCCAAAGAATGGATCCAAGAAGGGTAAGCGGAAAGCTAAGCGCTCCCAGAAAGAAAGAACGCTAAAGCTCAGAATGCGCCAAAAGGAGGAGCCTATGGTGAACAAGACCAAGATTGTTATAGGTGTGGTGAGCATGGCCATTGGTCACGCATATGCAAAGCACCTGCCCACATAGCAGAATCCAAAAGCTTCATGGCAAGAAGCAGAAAATCCAGAAGGAAGCACACTTCTTGGAATGTCCACCTCCTGAAGAAGGGTCACCTTCACTTGAAGAGAAGAAATAAGACATCGCGAAGATGGACATTGGTACATCATAAGATGAAGCCAAGAACCTTGAAGGATCAGGACGGAGCTCATTAGAGTCATGGGCATTCATATGAATGCCCAAATTTTCTGGAGAAATTTTTTTTTGCATATATGCTGTATATATGTTTGGGCTAGAAACCTTCTTCCCTCAGCATCTTTCACCAGCAGCAGCCTAGTAACCCACGACCCACAAGCCGAGTTTTATCCTTTGGATTTCAAAACTGATGACCTTCACAAGCTTAGTTTTGAATTGAAGCTCTATATTCGTGAAATGCGTAAAAATAAAAGGTTCAGAAATATAAAACACCTTGGAGATCTTTCAGTTACACTTGTTAAAATAGAGAGAAGCACCATGTATGCTTATGTCTACAAGCTTCTCAAGTTAGTTTTAGTTCTCCCTGTTGCAACTGCTAGTGTGGAGAGGGTCTTTTCGGCAATGAATTATGTGAGGTAGCTAAGAAACAGAATGGGGGAACAATTATAGAATGACTGCTTGGTTGCATTTATTGAGCGGGAGTTTTTCAAACAAGTTAAAGATGATGCTGTGATAGCACGCTTTCAAGCCATGAAGGAGCCTGTAGTTAATTTACTAGCTTCCGTGTAGTTTTTCTCCGAACTATTTTATTTTACCTTAAACTTGAACAATCTGTAATGTATTATTGAGTTTGGCACTATTCATTTGAAGTTTCGTACTGTTTTTTGAATTTTTTTTGTATCATCGGCGCCCAAATATGAATGCCCAGCCAAGCAATCTCAGCTCCGCCACGGGATCAGGAGCATATTTTGTAGATTTGGCTCTATATGATGACCTCATGGATGAGGATGATCTTCTTGGAGAGGAATTAGAAGATGTGCATGGAGACATGGAGTAGTCCTCTATACTTCTTATACTATTGTTGGGAGTTCCTCATTAAGGCAACAAAGAATCGACTTTTTTTTATTTTTTAATCCTTTTTTAATTAATATTTTAATAATAATCCGGTTTAAACTAAATTTGCAAATCTAGCCCATTTGGTCGCGCCAAACTGATTGGCGTGACCGAAACTACAGTCGCGCCAAACTGACCGGCGCGACTAGATGACACGTAAGCGTGAATTGCCACGTCAGATTTTGATAAACCGGGCTGACCAGGGAGTCGCGCCAAAGAGAATGGCGTGACTGAAACTGGAGTCGCGCCATTCAAGTAGGCGCGACTAGAGAGCGGAAAAATATTTGTCACCCGAGTCCGATCTCAGCTCACCCGCCAGACCGACGGTCCTTTGACCGCACACATGCTCGAGCCAAGTGAAACACTAGAGTGAGGGGAAAAGGCTGCACATGCGATTTTTTTTTCTTAACCTTGCAGATAAGTCTCTGACACAATCAATTGGCTCTTCTCCGCAACCACTGCACACGGCATGTATGCATGTACTGTGCCGCTGGCTTTTTTCCTATGGAGAGGAGAAAAACTGCTACTCATAGGTTTGTTCCGAATCAAGTGATTGTTCCGAATAAGTGATTGTTCCTTAATTTCATTTTTTTCTCATCCCAAACTCTAATCGCAAAAATCATGAAATTTGTGAAATTATTTATAAGGTTTAACAAAATTGATCACATATTTATCTTCTACATCTCTCAGCGAATATGATGGTCACCAACACTCATCTAGTTGGACCTCACCGTCCAAAATCCATGTGCTCCGAGCTGCTGTTGCTTCTCGCTGAAGAAAGCAAACAGTTTCGACATGATTTGTTTTGCCAGCTATAGGATTTGTTCGGTCAGATCGGACAATGTACAGAGCGATTGCACAATATGACAGCACATGGACTTGCTGTCGAGGATTTTCGGTTTTGTCGAAAATCAGCCCATTATTCCAATTGCAAGTTTGTTTCGTGTGCAAGCACTGTGTCGGTGTGGTCCCACCTGTCGGCGCGTCTGTGAGGAGGGACGCGCGACGAACGACCGCGAACCGGACACCACCACTCGCGTTTTTATGGGTAGTAAAGATTTTCCACACTAGTACATTAGTGCTTCGAAAATTGAAAACAAAATTTATTAACGAAATGTATAACTACATTAGTGCATTCTATAGCCTATTGTCTTGTAAAAGTATATGAAGATAAAATTGTAACAGGATGTGGATAAAATTGTAATGGGTTGTGAATAGTAAAGGCCAGTACAACTATTTTCAAATGAGTTGAGAAGATGTCTGCCCTGTTGCATTAACTCGCGCCTGTGTACACTCTGTTACAAGAAGCAATATTTTACTCGCGAGTAGGTGCTCTTTCGTGAGTGTACAGGGCCACAACTGGTCACGAGACTTATCTGCAAGGTTCAGAAAAAAAAAATCGCATGTGCAGCCTTTTCCCCTCACTCTAGTGTTTCACTTGGCTCGAGCATGTGTGCGGTCAAAGGACCGTCGGTCTGGCGGGTGAGCTGAGATCGGACTCGGGTGACAAATATTTTTCCGCTCTCTAGTCGCGCCTACTTGAATGGCGCGACTCCAGTTTCAGTCACGCCATTCACTTTGGCGCGACTCCCTCGTCAGCCCGGTTTATCAAAATCTGACGTGATAATTCACGCTTACGTGTCATCTACTCGCGCCGGTCAGTTTGACGCGACTGTGTGTTTCGGTCACGCCAATCAGTTTGGCGCGACTAAATGGGCTAGATTTGCAAATTTAATTTAAACCGGATTATTATTAAAATATTAATTAAAAGGATTAAAATATAAAAAAAGTCCAAAGAATCCCTCGATTAAGCTTCAGCCTAGAGTACCACTCGAGGGCTTGGTGCTCGATTGCTCAAAAATGGATACAGGGTAACAACTAACAAACTACAATGTTTTGATACTTTGACTCATGAGTTATCACTTAACTGATTTAACTCATTCCATCTCCTACTGCCTCTAGAAGAGAGATCGGGAGTGCTATAGGAGTTGTAAGCGAGTGATACACTCAAATGATTACTAACATGCAGAAGGCACCCGTAGTCATGGTACTTTCTGATGACATGAGAATACACACCAGAAGACAAACGCATCGCTCATAACTAGAAGAGAAGGATAATCTATTAGCCTCGATAGAACAACACATATCATGACACTAAAAAATACATCACAACTTTCCCGTGCCCTATTTATTCCTTGCAAATCTCAAACCTCTAACTTTGTAGTCTGAAAAATCACTCAGTGCAACAGCACGCACATACAGAAACCTTACATTACCATCCCACCATCAATTGTAAGCACCTAGAGAGTGAAAGAGTTTAATTCAAATGTTAAAAAGCATTTTTCTTTCTCTGTGAAAATTGTGAGTGTTGTAAATCTTAGATTCACGCACCTGCCCCGTGATGTAGCTAGCCGCAGGGTTAAGGGCCAAAAACTCGACCAAACCCGCAACTTCCTCTGGCTGTCCGTATCTCCCTGGTAGTTGCATGATAACATGAAGCATTAGTAACATGAAGCATTAGTGTTGTCGCTTTAGTTAGTATAGAGAAGAAAAGATAATGTGCATAATATGAAACATATCTCAAAATGGCAATATACTATTTTCATAGCATGCCAAATTAGTGGAAGAGGTTTTATAAATTCAGCCAGAACCGTTTTGCACATCATCTGGAGTAGCTGTAACAATTTCGGGTCCCCATTTCATAAAGACAATATCAAACATATCTTTTAGTTTATTGCTTTGCCTTCAAATATCTTCAGATTTACCCTGCTCCTACAGTCCGTCTAAATATAAATATGACCAAATGTAAACTCTAGTTGTCCTACACTGCTATGTACAAAATGACCAGTTTTCTTCTTTTTGCACATGTCAAATAAACACCGGCAATGATCTTCCTATTGTGATCTATCAGAATCTACAACCATATTGAGCAACACCTAAAGGTATGACAAATAAAAATAATAGCGCTACTTGGCCTGGGATGCAGCTTAAGATACTAATTGAAGAGAACAGTTGCAGGACTCAGATAAGATGCATACCTAATGGAATAGTTGACAAGATTTTCTTCTCAAGCTCCGCTCCAAGTTCAGCAGTCATATCAGATGCAATGAAACCTGGTGCAATAGCATTCACCTGCATGCAGATTCAGAGTTGTTTCAAAGAACAGACTAAGTCTTACAAGTTGGTAATAATTTAAAGATAGAGATCACACGTTAATATTTCTGCTTGCATACTCCCTAGCAACTGTTTTTGTGAAGCCAATCACTCCAGCCTTGGCCGCACTGTAATTAGCTTGGCCAATATTGCCAGTAAGACCAACGACTGATGCTACGTTGATAATTCTTCCCTGCATATCGACACAAAAGACACATGATTGCCAATCACAACATTTGAACCAGGCAACTTTTTAGCAAACCTTCTTAGAGTTGGAAGTCATCCAAATAGAAACATAACTAAATAATAACAGTTCACTAAACCATTGCCTCTAACTAAATAATAACAGTTCACTAAACCATTGCCTCATCTAAGAAGTTGCACTTTAGCAAACCTGGTTATAGGACAAGACCAAAATAAGTATAACTAAATTATAACAATCCACCAAATGTTGCCCGCCTGAGAATTTGTGTAGATTCAGGCATGAGCCGATAGTTATGCACTAACAATGTGGGTTATGATTAGACCTTATGTTTCTTTATTTCAGAAACACAAGGTAAAGAAACAATTCAAGAATGCATTCATTTATTTGTGCATCTGCATGGAAATTATGAATAACGAGCTATGTTTCAAGCTGTCAAATGTCATAGGAAGAGACCCTTCAATACAGGGGGTATTGAGAGTTATTTTGTCCTAAAACCTGACTGGACTTATTTCTAGGTTCAATTGATATTTTCAGAATCCAGGCTAACAGCACCAGTTGCTACAACTACAATTACCACTCAAAAAAAGTCATAGCACAAGATTAGTGTGCATCCCAATTTGAAGAGTAAACTGTACCTTTTTCTTCTTCATCATTACTTTTGTGGCAGCCTGTGTGCACAGGAAAAGACCAAAGATTGAGATTCACAAAATAATTCAAGTGAATTTTAATAAAGGAAGATCAGAAACAAACCTGTGTGCACAGGAAGACACCTGTAAGGTTCAGATCAATTACATCCTGCCACTGAGATTTCTTCATCCTCATCAATAATGTGTCCCGTGTAATGCCTAATAGCAAACATTGTTTTCAGTTGCATGAAACATGGAACTACGTGCAAATTGCCATGAAAGCATACCTGCATTATTCACCAGCACATCTATTGTTCCCCATTTATCAAGAGCCTAATTGATTGAGAAGACAATCATGACCAAGTTTAACTAAAGAGTGATGTGAAGAAGAAAACAAAAATCCCCCTCTGTAAACAAATACACATACTGCTTTCATCATGGACTCTACATCAGCTTCTTTTGAAACATCTCCACCAAAAGTGATAGCCTCACCACCAGATGCTTCAATCTACAAAAGTAGCACTGTAAGCATCTGAATGAATCCATGTTCAAGGGCAAAAAGGAAGAAGAAGAAGAAGATTGACGAAGGTTGGTCTAAACACCCACAGTGTGTATTGTATAGTGCGGTCTGCATATTTCTAGGCAGACAAATGTTCTGAAGTTTCAGTCCAGTAAATGGTCACTAAACTTCAGCTTAACAATGGTATTGTGCTTACTGAAAAAGGTTACCACAATTAATAGTAGTTGTGTGCACTCCTTTCTAATGCCAAGCATGAAAAGATGATTTGAAAAGGATTGGGACAATGTTTGACTGGAAATGTTACACGTGGGTAGCACTTTTACAGCAGCCCAAGAAGAACAGAAAATAACACAAAAATCCTTAACATTTTCTGGAGCGTTCTTCATCGCAGGAGACGATGAAACCATCGTCGCCAGCGCCTTGCGTCACCAGAGGATGGCAAAGACAACAGTCTGCCAGGAATCCACCGATGACCTGTGGAGGAGGGCGCCATCTCTCGCACTCGGCAGCAAGAACAGCACCATCGCTGGTACACTGCCGGAAGATATCATTATCGACGATTCCGAATTGCCGCATATGGAACCGACCAAGATGAGTCCGATAACACCAAGTGTATCATGTATGAGATGTCGTCAAATGGATGCAGGCTACAAGAGGATCCCGAAACTGGAGTTGCAAGCAAAAGGAAAAGAGGAGCGACACGCCGGGGAGGACAGCGGAGTCGCAGTATAAAGGCATCACGCCTACAGCCACAAGGGAGAACTTATTCAAACGAAGTTGCCACTGTCGTAGCTGCAGCCTACACCGAGGACGAACAAGGTCGTTGATTGCACGGCTGTCAGTGACATGAGGCCAAGAACACGGGAGCTCTAAAGCTAAACTCAGATTTTACTAGCTACAAGAAGCATTAAACTATCGATTCATGGCGGGACCCCCTCCCTCGTAGCACTGGCAAGCTCGCCGGAGAAGACAGGAGGGGGCCAATCAGGGAGGAGCTGGACCGGTCATGCACTGCTTGTGAACTGTCTCTGAGATAGCATTAGAAAGTTCGGGATGAACTGAAAGGCATCCAAAATAATACCTAACAATGGCATATACTAAATTTGAATCAACATGCTCACCTCTTTGGAGACATCTTCAGCCTCTTTTGAGGACCGGGCATAGTTCACCAGGACCTAAAGGTCAAGCAAGACACTAAGGTTAGTCGTAACTTTACATCAGCAGGTAAAGAAGACAACATGATTTTTTCGCATTTGCAGGCAAGCAGGTAGTATTATCTGATTGTACTTCAAGGATGGCCTACTACCATTGTATCAAAAGAATGCAAAAATTACAACTTCCATTTACTGATAGATAAGTAAATCATAAAAGAAAAGGCATGAAACCACATATGCAGCAGTAAAGAAACACATGCATTCACAGTTTCACACAAACGTCCCACTGGCTGTTGAATAAGCAGCTGACTCTTTCTGTACTTATAAAACTTCTCTAAATAAAATGATTTTATTAACAGATAAAAGGCCAACCTTGCAGCCAGCTTTTCCAAGAGCTAATGCGGTGGCCTTTCCAATCCCTCTGGAGGCACCTGTAACAACGACAACTGGAGATTCCAGCTTGGTAGCATCTTTTACTACTGCTTGTTCAACAGCGGCCACATGTGTTCGCACACCTGCAGATAGCATTTCTTAGCATTGAATACTAGAATGTCCGAGGAAAAAAAAAGTATTGGATAGTAGAAAGAAAAGCATTTAGGTAGTTTTTATGACAGTTGCTACTACAAGCCTACTGAATTTTTCAAAAGAAATGTGTCAAATCTGTAAGGCTATAAAGTGGACAAACCTGTGTTTAAACTATTTGAACAAAGATAAGATATAAATCGATTAGGTTCAACCAAATATAGTCAAGTGCAAAAAGCTTTAGTCAACTTCATCTCACATGTACCACTTAACTGTTTGTTGCAGTTGGATCTAGTGTAATTGAAATGTAGATTAATATCATAATGATCAGAAAGTACCGTATGCAGGCTCAACATAGCACGCAATTTAAGCATAGAGAAGTACATAAATTTTTACCATTCTTGCCTTGTCCTACATTTGATGAAATTCTAGTTGTATAAAGTAATATCATCAATTTAATCCACTGAGAGACCATGCAAGTATATATGTTTTCTGTGTAGGGTAATTTCCTTTGCAGAAACTGGTAGTAGATACTATATACTAAATCAGCTTTCCGAAATGGGAAAAACACTCATTTCTCCATTCAAGGTGTGAACAATGTCATAATCGGTGTATGTGTGAACATTGGCCAGAAAAGAAAATGAAAACTAACCAAGACAAGCTTGGTTCGATCTCCATTGGCAATCAACTAATACCGGCATGGGACAAATTGGGCTTCAAATAAAACACAACGGAAACCCAAAAACAAAATGACTGTCCACAGGGGGTAACAAATGTGAGGTTCCAAACATAGCAAAATTCAGGTTCTAGTATGAACAGGTATAAAGACAATTCTCTACATGGATATAACAGTTCTTATCTGAAAAGTGGATAGTTATCCAAGTCCACAGCTTTAAGTTCTATATCACATTCACATTCATCACATTCGTTTCAGTTATGTGGCAAAAATATGCCGCTTTCATACTTCTGTTAGGAAAATGTCCTATCAACGCCTATAATATTAACCAGGTTCAGCTTCCAACTGCAACATTCATGTTATTACACCTAGAAAACAGTGGTAGATATTGAGAGGGATAATCAGCCGAGCCTCACGCTCACAGTTCCTAACCACCAACCATCTCAGTTTTCCTAGTCAGCTTCGAGCAAATAAATTGAGGCCCCGATTTTTCCAACTGACAACAGCATAGGAAACTCTTCAAAACTGACCTCACTTAGGAGTCATCTCATGCTAAATACTAATTAGACAGAAATAGCAAAACACGCCACCAAATGAACGGAAATAAGAAATCTTGTAATGAAAAGGTCTGACATCCAGTATAGAGTATACTGTTGACTCCACAAACTCCATGACGCTCTCCAGTCACTCACTCAATCAAGCGGGTCCCATGCATCAAACCAACAAAAGAATAGTACAGTAAACCGTTGATCTACACTATGTGCAAATCAAATTGGGTTCACCTCGCGGGCGTGGATCCGAGGCAGCGCGACCAGCTAGCGAGCATTCCACCACAGGAATTTTCACAACAGCAGCACGCATTCTGTGTTTCCCCAAGGAAACTAGATCTCGGAACTCCAGCCCAACACGGAGCCACGCCCACCGCTAAAGCCGTGGACGGAGATCAGGGGGGGGGGGGGGGGGGGGGGGGGGGGGGGGGGGGGGGGGGGGGGGAGGGACTCACCGGAGAAACCGTGGCTCGACCGCAGCGAGGGCGAGCGGGCGGCGCCAGCGAACGTGACGAACCCGGCGCGCGGCGGCGCGGGCGGACGGGGTGACGGCGGCGGCCGGGGAGGAGACGGCCGCGGCGGCGGAGGTGGCCATGAGGGACCGGAGGAGGGAGGAGGCGCGGGCGGAGGTGGCAGATAAGAGGCGGGAAGCCAGAGGGCGAGGCGTGATGGGCGAGGCGGGAGCGGTCGGTATTTGTAGCCGTGGGGAGACGGGCACGGAAGCGGAGGATTTGGTTTGCCGGTTGCTTTGGAAGCTCAGCGAGGACGAGCGCCGCCGGCGGAGCGCACGAGGCGAGGAGGAGGGAACACAGACGAATGCGGGTCCGAGTCTGGGAGATTTTTCCTGGAATTTTTCGATATTAAACATTTTAAACGTGTTATTTTTTATTTTTTAAGGAAAGAAGAAATATATTAAATCATAGCTGAATAAATCATCACGTTACAAGCACACTGAAATACATTATATACATCCAGAATTCGATCATCTAAACTGTACTCACACTTTGTATAGCTCAAAAAACTCAACTCCAAATCTGTATGACGAACCGTATAGATGACTGCACAGGCAAATACTCGGCAAAAGGTCACAAGACATATGCCCAACGAACGACAGTTAACATTTTCTCTGTCACTTCAATATTTTTCTTATGCTATACTTCCATTTCATTATAAAAAATGTTGAAATTGTATATTACCTCCGTCCCTAAAATATAAGGCTTTCTAGCATTCAAACACAGAAATAGTGTGAGAGTCAAAAGCATACCCTTCATTTTTACCTCAACCCATCCCTCCACCAACCTTCTCACCAACAACAATTTTTGTCCTATTATCAAAACGCCTTACATTTAGAGAAAAAATTCAAACCTCTAAAACGCCATATAATAAAGGACGGAGGGAGTATTAAACTAGTGAAATGGTTATTAAAAATGTTGAAATTGCTTTTTCAAAATGTTGAACTTGTTTTTATCGCATGTTAAAACTAGTTATTTAATTTGTGCATAAAAAAAACATAGTACATGTGGAAAAAAGTTCCTAAGCGCTCTGACACGTGAAACATCAAAATGGTCTTCTCTCCTAGGAATGGCAACGGGTAGAAATTCATCAGGTTTCCCCTCCTCAGACCCTTATCCTTTAAAAAAAATCTTCACCCGCTGGATAACCTCACGGGTAGAGTTTTTCACCTATACCCACACCGGCGGGTAAAATATACCCATCGAGTACCCATACCGCCAACCATCTCGAAATTTCAGCGCATAACAGCAGTAAAATGTATATCCAAGATTAATTCTAAAAGTGACATAACAGAAAAATAGCACAAATATATTTAGCAATTCAACAGTATCACCATTCATCACTTAACATCAAGTACTACCACCAGTCTAGTACATGATCAGAAGTTTAAACTAAATCATCAAGTCATGAACCGGGTATCTACGGGTGGCGGGTTCGGGTTCTGCTGAACCGCATCCTTACCCGGTCTATCCGATGGGTAAGACTTTTCACCCATTAGTATACCTACGGATACAATTTTTCAACCGAATCCTCCCTCTAATAAAAGAGAAATCCGTCGGGTCGCAAGTAATAGGTACCCATTGCCATCCATATTCTCTCCTCGGGTCTATGTACAGCTTGCACGTGGAGGTAAAAGCCTTATGCTACGTGAAATATCCAAAGAAAAAATCACAAAGCGGCGGTACGTGTGAAAGAAAATCACGAGCGGGCTCTTGCACGATGAAAGCTTTAGGCAAGCATGACGGAAAAATTCGCATACGCCAGACCCGTGAAAGCAGGGGCTGTCTATACAGCACCCACGTGCCATATAACACTTCGGACGCTCGGTCCAACAAAGTGCGAACGAAGAAAAGGCCCAGCAAGGTAACCATTTCTCTTCTTTCTCCCACCTTCTCTTCCTCGCCTCTCATCACCATGGCAGACACCAATGGAAGCTCGAATTCGTAAAACCAAATGTTTCACAAAGAAAAATCAAATGTTCCAGCGCAAGGAATAAAATGTTCCAACACAAGAAATCAAATGGTCCAGCGTAAGCAATCAAATGTTGCAGCGCCAGGAATGGTGGCGCGGAGAGCGTAAGGAATCGATGTTCCACCCAATATATCCAAATGTTCCAGAAGAAAATTGGAATTGTTTCAACTAATGCAAAACAATTGTTCCATCTGTTGCTATGGATTGTTCTAGGCATAGAAGACAATTGTTCCAGCAAAAGCCTCACCTAGATTCAGTCCTCATACACGATGGGCCCGCGGAAGAGCGGGATGACGGCGGCGCGCGCAGCCCGGACCGAGTGGGGGCACCGACGAAGCGAGGGGAGGAGAGGCCTCGGTGGCAGGCGAGCGGGTAAGGCCGCGGTGGCGTCAGGCAGAAAGGAGTAGGCAGGCAGAAAGACTGAAGGAATGAATGAAGGGAAGGAGATGGGCGCCGCGGTGTCAAATATCCAACGGTAAACATGCCCGCGCGAATCTTAAACATTGGGTGCTCCAGGAGCTGGTAGCACTCAAGTGTTGTATAGAAAATCGTGTTGAAGCGTGCGCGCCACAGTAGCAGGCCTTGGGCCGCCTCACAGGTATGTTAGTATATAGCGTGTGCTAGGGATAGGCGGTCCCACACACTTGTATGGAAACCGGAATTCAAATTTTACTCAGATTCGTTCTATTTTAACAATTTAATGGCGTGTTTTTTTTTTTTTCAATTTTACTTTCAAACATCTTAGGTTTACTATAGGTTAACAATTTCTGTGATCAACAATTTGGGTTAACAGTTTCTATGTTAAACAACAATTCAAATGAGATGTTGCTAGATAAAACAAAAAATTAATTTCTTGTGAAGTAGAAAAAATATATTATTATTTGCCACTACTTATAATGATACAAAGTACAAACACCCATACGTGTGTGTATTTTATTACATAGAACTTTAAGTCGAGCAATCACAATATGTTTGCAGCAATTCCACCGAGCTTTATTTTAGGATCGCAGCCACGGGAGGCAATGTTCATCAGCATATTCTCGTAATTTTGCTTTTCTTCTTCTGCTCAACCTGCTCCTCATTTGTTTACACAACGTCACGTGACAGTGGGGCAAGGAAGAGCTTCTCTTTTCGAGACACCGTTAACCCAAACACCTCGGTCATATCAATGCCCTCCACGCCTTTAGGCAGCTCCCAGTCAAAATTGTATACAAGGTTTGCCAGCAAGATCTCAACAGAGGCCAAAGCAAAATTCATTCCCGGGCACATCCTTCGCCCGGACCCAAAAGGCAAATACTGAAAGTCATTCCCTCTGAAGTCAAAACCCCGGATTTGTCCTTCATGAATGAACCTCTCTGGCATGAACTGCTCCGCAGCGTCCCAAATCTTGGGATCCCGAGCGATCGCCCAAGCATTGACGAACATGGTCGTGCGAGCAGGAATTGTGTAGCCGTCAACCACACAATCCTCTTGGGAGGAATGTGGCAGGAGCAGCGGTGAAGGTGGGTGCAGACGGAGTGTTTCCTTGATGACTGCTTTTAGGTAAGTCATTCCAGCGATGGTGTCTTCGTTGATGGCGTTTTGGCCTTGAGACGTGATGCTCCTCACTTCAGCTTGTAGCTTGGCCATAACATCTTTGTTCAACATGAGCTCAGCCATGGTGAATTCTAGAACCAGATATGCGGTGTCCGTGCCTGCCGAAAACATATCCTGTTATGCAAGTAAACAAAAGGTTTTGGTCAGTTAAAAACGTCTTCCTTTTTATGTGGGAATTAAAGCGACTTCATTTACAGGTCAAACTGAGGGAGCATATTAACAGTTGGAACTTTGAAGAAAATTACACCAAGAAATTAACGAGCAAATGAAATAGTTGAACTCACAGCCAAGATACTCTTGATGTTGTTTCTGGTGAACCCGTACTCTTCTTGCACAGATAGCAACACATCTATAAAGTCACTCTCAGTCTCCTCCAAGTCGCCACCACCACCGTTTTCGGCCATCTTACTGGTATGTTCGTCTATGAGCTTGTTGAGGAGCTCGTCCCACCTGTCCCTTAGCTTCTCAGCCTTGCGACGCACCGGCCACACGAGCACGCCACCCGCAAGCTCCGCCAGGCCAGGGTAGAAATTCTCCAAGTTGAATCCTCCCAAAAGGACCATGCCGGCCTCGATTAGTTCCCGGAACACCTTGTCTCGGCCCTCAACCCTGAAGGACCTCCCCGCCACGGCGCGGCACACCATGTCGTTGGTGAAGGTGCTCAGGACCTTGCTCATGTCCACCGCCGCGCCCGTCGCCGCAGCATCGCGGACCTTGGCGATCACCATGCCAACCTGCATGCTTGCATTATATTCATGCATAGTTTCATATATAGCAGCGAGAGATCAAGTAAGTGAAAAAAAAAGTTCGGTCTAATTTGGCGAATTTTGGTTTTACCGATCATGGTCCGTATTTGGTATTACAGGCAGTTTTTTTAAAAAAAATTGTGATTAAATTTATTTGTTTTGATCATTTTCATAAAAAAATTTGGTGATTTTCGTAGCGAAGCTCGACGATTTTCAACGAGACTGGTGTTACCGGCCGGCTGCGCTGGTAATTTTTAAAAACTGAAAATTTGAACACCAAAAATTCAGCCAGTAAATATTACAGTTGATCACGGACGTGATATATAATCGATTTCTCACCTCCTCCTCACGGGCGGCGCGGTAGGACTGCACCTTCTTGGAGCTGAGCAAGTGCGTCGCGACGAGCTTCTTGGCCTGCCGCCACCACTCGCCGTAGGGCGCGAACCCGACGTCGGCGTACCCGTAGGTGAGCACGCCGCCGACGACGGAGCGCGGCCGCGAGGCGAACGACTGGTCGTGCGCGCGCAGCACGGCCTGAGCGGCGCGCGGCGACGAGGCCACCAGCGTCGGGACCGCGCCGAGGCGGAGCAGCATGAGGTCGCCGTGCCGGGCCGCGAGGCGCCGCAGCGAGACGTGCGGCAGCGCGCCGACGAGGTGGAGGTGGCCGATCAGCGGCAGCGCCGGAGGGGAGGGAGGCGGCTCGTTGCTCTTCTTCCCTCCCCCGCATGCACCCGTGAAGAAGGATCGCCGCAGCAGCACGAGGAGGAGGAGGAGAGGGAAGAGCAGCGGGAGGAATGTTTTGGCCGCCGGCGCGCCGACGTCGACGAGCTGGTCAAGAACTGCTACTTGTTGAGCCATGACCAGTCGCTTGAACGCAAATTGAAGTCTTCGAGGTGTGCGTGTAGCGATGGATATTGTTGCTGATCTTATTATAGATGCATGTGTACGTGAGAATATATATGAGAAGGATATCAGTCCTCGATCTAATCAAGGTGACTTGAGAGCCATACGTACTTGGGAAGAAAATTCGAGGACGCATGAGAGGAGAAGCAAGTTCTGCATAAATACATATCGTACTCAGAAACTTATTAGTAGATCAAGTCATCAGGAAAATGTTATACGCTGGTGACGCGCGGCGCGCTGATTTGTGAATCTATTGTTAAAGTCTTCTATGAGCGTAACGTGATGGTTCATGGTGACAAGTGACCCCGGTTGCCTCCTCTCCGGCCGTCCGGCGCCCACGTCTGCCTCCGTGGGCCCGTGGCAATGGCCTCTGCTACGCCGGTTGATCGCCAGTGGCGTGCCTCCATTTTGAGAAGCTTTCCTGCGCCAGGCGCCTTCGCTTTGCTGCTTGCCTTTACGGTGCGTTGCCTCCCATGCTAGGGCTGTGGCTAGCCATGCCTTAACAATCGTAACCATGTTCGGGACCCGCCGATAACTGAATAAATTCTTCTACTCTTAATTTCCGAGCGCATCCTCTCAAACTATCTAACTTTGCTCATTTACAACGTGATGTGTGTGGTATCGAAAGAAAATTTCCACTTGTACTCTCTGCCCCTCGCATCCTATTGCTTCCCAGTCCTTGGCACTAACTCACAATCAAAGACATCACTCGCTCTCTCAAAGGTGTATGTGCGGACTAGTATCTCCCCTCAGTTTTCTTGTACTCTCAAATCCAAATTCGAAACGAGTATTCGTTCATAGGATTTTCCATGTGTACTATGCTTCTCTTAATGCTGAATAGTATTCCTTACGTGTTTTTGTATACTAGTCCACATAGCACACATGAAAAAATTGTGGACGAGTATTTTTCCCTCAGGTCTTTGTTGGAGCAGCATGCGAAGCATTAACTTTTTTTTCCTCTTCTTTTCCTTTTGTTGCTTATACCTATGAAAAAGGTAGCCGAGCCATGCCCCCTCATGTAATGGGTAAGTATATTAAACCCAGCCTTAGCTCTCAAGGAGAGTTACACCTATAAATGCAAAAAGGTGTGACAGAGAATTGTCATACTGATGAAATAAAAAGAAAAACAGAATAAAAGAACGTCTCCTTGCTGAAAGCTTTATTATTGAACACCCGTGGCAAAGCTGCTGGAGACTACCGATGAACGACGAACATGGCCAAGGTAACCGTCCTTGGAATGTTAGGGAAATCTTAAAGGCGACCCCTCCAAGGAATGATAGTGCTGCGAAAATAACAGTATGCTCTTGAGGCACTAGTCAAATCTCTCTAAAGTTCAAATTATTTATTTAATTCTAAACCTGCTAAGTCGATCCTGTAGTTGGGCAATCAGTTCAAATACTTTTGATTATGGGTAACAAGTAGCAAGAGATCAGTAGTGCACAATCAGGTGTAGTGTGTAGGGTTGACATAAGTAGCTGGTACACGGAATTGTATTTCAAAGAAATGCATACAAGTCAACAAAATTTTAAATGAGCAGAATTTGAATATTAAATGAGAAGCATAGTACACATGGGAATATCCTATTAATTGCATTTGTTCATAACTTTATTGTCTATAAATAGGAAAACATATAAGAAATCAAGCTAACAACCACTTACACTTTTTTTTTTGCGGGTGACCCCTTATACTGTTGACTTCTGATGACTAACAATGATGAAAACTCTTTTTCCAAAGCTTCACATACACAGATCATTGTGCTATTTGGTTGTGCATTAGCCGAGAAACGAGTACTATTCAATTTACCATTTGTGTTATAAAGTAGTAATTAAATATTCCATAAAGAAACCTAGCTAGGGATAAAAATGATGGAGCCTGGTTTAATTTTGTCGGGATCGGAGGCTCCTTTCGTATACAAAGTCCACGAAAATGTTGGATAGCAATCGTCCATGAGATTATTTTCGCTGGAAAGAGTTAATGATAAGTACTGTATGATGATGCAACGAAAAAAGAAAAAACAATTCATGTAGAAAAATACATGTCCAAACACTACAAGATTTCTACGAATCATCGACAGTTTTAACACAAGTGGCCGCCAGTATTAGCCTTTTAATGTAAACTAGTATGGCTGCCCGCGCATTTGCGCGGCTAGCCTTATTAAACTATTTAAATTATTTTTATACTATTGTAGGAGTTTAAGCACATTTTATTATTATTATTTATAGTAATATATTTTTAACATAGCTAAAAATGATTGGAGAAAGTTCTCACCGAGTCTATCAATTTGAGTGCGTGATGAGTCATCATTATCTAAATGCTATATTTGATTTTTATAAATAGCATGTAAAGATCATCATTGTGGCAACTGGCCGACAAAGATAGATGGTCGAAATAGAGACGAAAAAGTGTCATACTAAAAATAAGAGAATGTGTAGCTAGCTAGACATATGGCGGTGTCTTTTGGTAACGGCGTATTTAGAAATAGGAACTAAGTGTTTTTTGGATATTTTTATTATTCTAAAATTTAGGTATTTTGGACTCATAATGGTATGGTGGGTAAATTACAAATAAGAATTAAGAATATTTTTAGCTATTTTTTAATCTAAATTTAGTTATTTTTCAGACTTATAATGGCATGTTGGGTAATTTAGAAATAGGTGTGAAGGGTATTTTTTTATTATTTTTAATTTAGATATTTTTTAACTCATAATTGCTGTCCACGCAAGCTAGCTTACAAAACTATTTAAAATATTTTATATTATTGTAGAAGTTCAATAGAGTTCATTGTTATCATTTATTTATACTCTATGTTTATAAAATTGTAGAAAATAGATTGTAGAATTTCACACCATCCCTCAATTTGAGTGAGATGAGACATTATTTTTTCTGGATTGTGTCTTATCTAACATTATTTGATTTTATTTTAGAAGTAAGGTCTCTTCAAACGTGCCATGCTAAAAAACTAACATATGTCATGGTGGAAAGAAAATGTGTCGTGCTAAAAAAAATCTTTTGAAGAAAATGTATCGAGCTAAAAATAAGAAAATATGACATGCTAGCTAGATATATCATGGTGCATTTAGAAATCAGAATTAAGTGTATATTGGATATTTTTATTATTCAATTTTGGGCACATAATGGTATGGTGGGTAAGTTAAATATAAGAATTAAGGATATTTTTAGCTATTTTTATAATCCAAAATTTAGTTTTTTTACTTATAATGTTATGGAGGGTAATTTAGAATTAGGTGTGAAGCGTATTTTTAGTTATTTTTTATTATTTTGAATTTAGCTATTTTTTGACTCATAATGGCATAGTGGGTAATTTAGAAATAGGTGCGAGGGGTATTTTTGGCTATTTTTTAATATTTCGAATTTAGCTATTTTATAAATATTTTTAGGGGGTTTTGTGACTAATTTTTTCATAATGACAGTAGTGGGTAATTTTCTCTTTTTATTTTCTCGGATTAACGTAAGAATTCCTAGCATTTTAGAGCGAACGTTTTGTAGTATTATAGAATAGATTTTTCAAATAGCCAACAGTTTTGTAGTACAAATTTCCATATTTCCCGACAGTTTTAAATTCCCTACAAACTCATTTCCTACAACCTGATTTCCTATAGTTTTCATCTCTACTATAATTATACTCAAAAGTGTTACCCATTTGTGCAAAAGAACTGTTGGGAATTCTTACTAATCTTGTAGTGAAACCATACAAAATATTTTGCATTCGTTCTCGTTTTCCTGTCCCTAGAAAGCATATATAATTCGGCTAAGCATCATGTGCAGTACTTAAATATGTGATGGTTACATACTTAATCTGTATGTGATGCTCAATGATAAATCGAATCTGTACTGACCGTTTTTACCATGTTGAGAAGAGATTGAGCCAAATGACAACTATGGCAGCACGGCCACCCGAGTTCGATCCGTGGGATCGGACCCGGGCCTCACAGGGGCTTGACCCCAAAATAATCTAGCTGTACGAAAAGCTCGTGGCTCGTTGGCTCGGCTCGGTTCGCGACTGGCTTAGCTCGGCTCGGCTCGGCTCGTTCACTTTTTTAACGAGCCGAGCCAGGTTTCTAGCTCGTTATATTTAACGAGCTAGCTCGAGCTGGCTCGCGAGCCGCTCGCGAGCCAAACGAGCCCATCGAGAAAAGGAAGAGGCTTGCCAGGTGGAGTTCTGTGAGGTTGCTAGTGTCTCTTTTCCACGTCGCAGCACTTCCATCTCTCTTCCCCTCTGTCACTGACATTGCAGCCATCAACGCGAAAGCTCATGGCGAGCATGAGCTCGTTGTCCTCACCGTTTTTCCCATGTTGATGGCGACGACAAAAGAGGACCGAGTCAAGATCCAAACCGCGGATAGGCCGCACGATGCGCGGCAGCCGGCAACTCAAGCCGGGCGATGCCACCCTCCTCTACCTCACGAGGTGGTGGCGCCCCTCCACCTCCTCCCCTCACACGGTGGTGTCGGCTCCCCTCCCGCCGTTCCTTCACGTCACCGGCCCCTCTCCTCCTACTGCGACCACCTCCGCGACGTCAGCCTCCGCCTCCCCGCCCGACGCGTCATGATGCTAAAGAGCGTGAAGATGTACCAGACGCCGTGGTCATTGTCTTCTTCTCCAGGTCGTAGCTGGAGTGCATGAGGCGAGCGATGGCGAGCTTAACGAGCTAGCTCGCGAGCCAGCTCGAGCTCGTAACGAACCGAGCCGAGCCAGCATTCCAGCTCGTTAAGATAACGAGCCGAGCTGAGCCAGCTCGTTATCCTAACGAGCTGGACCGAGCCGAGCCGAGCTGGCTCGGTAGTCCAGCCCTAGTGCCTGTGCCCCTCTCGACGCGTGGAGCCACAAAAGGAGGGCGATGTCCTCGTCGCACATCGAATCCAGGAGGTTTCGGTGATCTTTGAAGGGACGCAGTTTACAAGACTGTGTGTAGTTGTAGGTCTGAGCGTGTGAGTTGCGGTGTGAGTGTGTGCGTGCACTTACGAGCAGATGCTACAACTGTACCAGGTAAGTACGAGAGGCTTAAAAAAAAATGACAACTATGGCGAAGTGTACTAGGTGGGCAGAGACTCTGCTGGGTCAAACAAGCGATGTAAACAGGCATTTTTTTTTTTTGCGTGGAGATGTAAACAGGCATTGTAATACTTACAGATAAGTAATCTGATACAAACCAAGAAATGTACTAACAATTTCACTATACAAATTTCGCGGTTTATGTAGATAACAACAGCGACAAGCAATGTGCACCTGCATATAGTAAAAATTATTTTGGAGCGGTGGACCTAATTACCCCTCCTACTGGGTGCCCACAATGCCATCGAATAGCCTTGGAGCGAGGAGGAGCTTCTCTTTCCGGTACACTGCAATAAACCTAAACACCTCTGTCATATCAACGCTGTCCACTCCTTTTGGCAGTTCCCAATCAAAGTGGTGTACGAGGTTCGCCAACAAGATCTCCATGGCAGCCAACGCAAAGTTCATACCTGGGCACATCCTCCTCCCTGATCCAAAAGGCAGAAACTGAAAGTCCTTCCCTCTGAAGTCAATACCTTCGACGTCTCCCTCGACAATAAACCTCTCTGGTATGAACTCCTCCGCGGCGTCCCATGTCTTGGGGTCTCGACCGATTGCCCAGGCATTAACAAGAACAGTCGTACCAGCAGCAACCGTGTAGCCATCAACTTCGCAGTCTTCTATGGATAAATGCGGCAGGAGGAGCGGTGAATGTGGGTGAAGACGAAGTGTTTCTTTGATAACAGCTTTCAGGTACGTCATTCCGGCAAGGTCGACCTCAGTGATGAATTTTTTATCCTGTGCGCTGCTCCTCACCTCTTTTTGTAGCTTGGACATGACATCTTGGTGCCGCATGAGCTCAGCCATGGCAGCTTCTAAACTAAGGTATGCTGCGTCCGTGCCAGCTACAAACATCTCCTGCAGTAGTTCAAGTTGAGGTTACAAAAGTGTATCGATTCAGAATAGGACAAAAACTTATGTGGATCTTAACTAAAGGGCAACGAAAAAATCTAGCAAGAAAAAAAAAAGGCATCGAAAATTGGTTCACTCACAGCCAAGATCGCCTTGATGGTCTCCCTGGTGAGCCCATACTCCTCTTTTACTGATAGCAATACATGGATGAAGTCACTATCCTGCTGGTCACCGCCGGGTGCCTCACGTGCGTGCTCGTCGATGAGCTTGTCGAGCAGCTCGTCCCACCGGCGCCAATGCCTTTCGGCCTTGCGACGAGCCGGCCACACGAGCGCGCCACCGGCTACCTCGGCGAGGCGGGGGTACAAGTTCTCCAGGTTGAATCCTCCCATGAGTGCCATAGTTTCGCCGATCAGCTTCCGTACCACCCTGTCCCGGCCTTCCACCCTGAACGACTGCCCCGCCACGGCGCGGCACACCATGTCGTTGGTGAACTTGCTCAGGACCTCGCTCATGTCCACCGCCGTGCCAACGGCCGCCGCGCCGCGGATCTCGTCGATCACCAACCTGACCTGTACCCACAAATTACTTTTTCAGGTTTTAAATATATTAGATCGTTAACTTTTTTTTGTTTTGACCATTCGTCTTATCTATTAATATTTATACAAATACCTAAATATATCAATTAATCTTAAAATGTTTTTATGACAGATGTAATGATATTCATTTCACGTTAGGTAATAAATTATTTAAATATATATTATTTGTTAAATTTTAACAAAAAATCAACGGTGTCATATGTATTTAAAAGAGTAGATTGCATCGGCGGTACAACAACTTGTGATGCGGGTGAATTTTAGTCATACAACTTGAAAACTGCTCAACTGGATCACACAATTTGTTACGTGAGTGCAACGTAAGTCAAAAGCATGTGACAACGTCATAGGATGATATGCGAGCAAATAATAATCATCATGTAGGCAAGGATGCTATGCGTTTGCATGAGCATGAAGAAAGCAAAGTAATATTGTCTATGCTACACGAAGAATACATGTTGTATGTACTACACATCATTGAAAACATATTCATGTATGTTGCTTCAGTTTTGTTTTATAGGACTTATCATATAATATCAACTGAAGAGAAAGTTAATAACATACGCCTCTTTGCCAACCCTTGCTTATGTAACAATATTTCGTCCATGTGGTATCCAAATCAACTAGGTATAGTGTCACGGTGGTGGTTTATGACTTCATTTACAACCTTATAACAAGTTGTGTGACTCATTTGAGCAATTTTAAAGTTGTTTGACTAAATCACACCATGTCACAAGTTCTAACACCAGCCCAATTAACTCTATTTAACAAGAGTAACTGATTCGCCATGGCTGTTGGACGTGATTGCTCAGGCAGCTGATTATTACCTCCTCCTCGCGGGCGGCGCGATAGGACTGCACCTTCTTGGTGCTGAGCACGTGCGTGGTGACCAGCATCTTGGCTTGCCGCCACCGCTCGCCGTATGGAGCCATGCCGATGTTCAACGACCCGTACGTGAACGCCTCGCCGGAGATGGACCGTGGCCGCGAGGCGAACGACTGGTCGTGCGTGCGAAGCACCGCTCGCGCCGCGCGCAGGGACGAGGCCACCAGCGTCGGGACCGCGCCGATGCGGAGCAGCATGATGCCCTCCTCGCCGCCGTACCGCGAGGCGAGGGCCCGCAGCGAGACGTGGGGGAGCGCGCCGATGAGGTGTGCGTGACCGACCAGCTGCAGCGCCGGCGGGGAGGGAGGCAGCTTCGAATTCGCCCTTCTTGCTCCTGCGCCTGCGAAGCAGCGCAGCAGCACCAACAGTAGAGTGAGAGGGAAGAGTACCGTGAGGAGAACTGCTTTTGCCATCGGAGAATTGGCGACGAGCTGGTCGAGAACAGCAACTTTTGCCATGGCCGCTCAATTTTGCTTTGAGGTTGCTCTTGATGTGTCTCTGATGATGATCTTATAGATACAAAGGGCTAGTAACTGCCTCCCATTGACCTCGCTATATTATAGATACAAATAAGGGACAACTGCCCCCCATCGAACTCGTACGTTATAGTTATAGGTTCAAAACACTCGCATACTACTGCACAATTGCGAATGCAAATGCACTGACATACTAATGTTTGTTTATTAAAAGTTTGACTTTCACTAGCTTAAAATCTAGCACAATGTCTTTTGTCGATTGAGCGAGATTGGAGGAAGAAGAAAACAATAAATGCAAGGAAGCCGCCGTTGGTTTCCCTCTCCCCGTTTTTGCTTTTCTTTGACCACGTACACATGCACACTACGGTGCACTTGATTTTAAAATAGTGTGATACTCGCGGAGCATACTGCACGATTGAAACAGCATACTATTTGTCGTCGAGTGAAACAAAGGTTGACTTTCACTTGTTTAAATACTAGCATGCTTTTTTTTTTCCCTAAATAAAACTAGCACACACTACAAAATGTACTCACACTGCAAAATAGTAATTCTTGTTGCGTAGCCATGGCAAAAAGTCTTCTTGATCCAGATGGCTACGCAAGTTCTGTGGAATTAGATGGACTTGCAACTAATTATTTCCTTAAATCTTGGAGCTAAAACTTGTCTTGCATTTGTCTGTCTCACTTGAGTCCAGCATGGTATTTTAGTGAATATATGCAACCAATGAATATGCCAGAAAAAATACCAACGCCACTTACTAAAAGAACAAAAAAGAATAGATGAAATAGAGAGTCCTCCTCTTTGTTATAGCACAACACAAAATTAAGTCTGAAGTGTCATTCTGGGGTTTAATTTATCCTTCAATAAGAGCCTTAAAATTAAAAGAATGTGTATCCACTCTTGCAACAAGATTCCACATCCCTTTGAACAAGAAAGGAGCATTTACCACTGAAAATTTGAGCTTCAAATTCGAATTATATGTCAAGAGAAAAAAGGAGACAAAGAACGGTATGGGATACATTCCACAAACTTTAATGTTTTTTTGGGGGGGGTGGGGGGTGGTTGTAAATCGGTAAGATTTTGTTTAAAAGATCAAATAGATTATTGAATTATTTAGGGAAGTAAAATGAACTTTTTCTTTTACACCAAAAGGTTGGTTGCGTCATCAGTGGCCCTTGTATCATTATTATTATTAAGTTCCTCCTCAGTAAAGAAGCTCCTTTGCAATACAGTAAGGTTGAAACAAGGTTCCTTTCTATTATTGTTCCGTAAAGGAAAACCTTGTATTTTTTGATGCATATAGCTGACGTAGTTACCCTTATATTTTTGGATGCAAGTAGGCATCCTGCGTGTATAACATACTTTCATGTACAACAATGTTTTTTTTATGGTGGCACGGATCGAACTCAAAATACAGCAATATATAGTCAACGCTTGGCATGAATATTAATCTAAACAAAACCTTGAAAAGAGATTGGGCCAAATGACAACTGTGCCACCCACGACAAGCAATATACGTCATCAGCAAATATAATTACTTTCTTCTGGCGGACCCATTGGGTGCACAATGGCACCTAACCTTGGAGTGAGGAGGAGCTTATCTTTCCGACTCACAGTCAACCCAAACATCTCTGTCATATCAACGCCTTTCGCTCCTTTTGGCAGTTCCCAATCAAAGTGATATACAAGGTTCGCCAGCATGATCTCAATGGCTGCCAAAGCAAAGTTCATACCTGGGCACATCCTTCTCCCTGATCCAAAAGGCAAAAACTTAAAGTCCTTCCCTCTAAAGTCAACACCACCGATCTCTCCCTCGACAACGAACCTCTCTGGCATGAACTCCTCCGCGGCATCCCCCCACACCTTGGGGTCCCGACCGATTGCCCAAACATTCACAAGAACAGTTGTGCCGGCCGGGACTGTGTAGCCGTCAACTTCACAATCTTCTACCGAGAAATGCGGCAGGAGGAGCGGTGAAGGTGGGTGAAGACGGAGTGTTTCCTTGATAACAGCTTTCAGGTACGGCATTCGGGTAAGGCCTTCCTCGTTGATGAATTTTTGACCCTGCTGGGTGCTGCTCCTCGCCTCGTCTTGTAGCCTGGCCATAACATCTTGGTGCAGCATGAGCTCTGCCATGGCGAACTCTAAAACCAGGTACGCTGTGTCTGTGCCAGCTGCAAACATATTCTGCAGTTGAAGGTAAAAAAAAAGGTATTGATTAAGAACATAACAAGAAACTAAATAAAAAATGGAACATAAATAAAGAGAAGAGATTGTCAAGAATTATATTGGCGAACCAGGCGAACTCACCACCAAGATCGCCTTGATTGTTTCTTTGGAGAGCCCATACTCCTCTTTTACGGACAGCAACACATGTATGAAGTCACTATCCTGCTGCTGGTCACCGCCGCCGGGTGCCTCGGTCGTTGCGTGCTCGTTGATGAGCTTGTCGAGCAGCTCGTCCCACCTTTGCCTGTGCCGTTGGGCCTTGCGACGAACCGGCCACACCAGCACGCCGCCCGCAATCTAGGCGAGGCGGGGGTACAAGTTCTCCAGGTTGAATCCTCCCAAGAGGGCCATGCCTTCGTCGATCAGCTCCCGGAACACCCTGTCCCGGCCTTCCAGCCTGAACGACCGCCCGCCACGGCGCGGCACACCATGTCGTTGGTGAACTTGCTCAGCACCTCGCTCATGTCCACCGCCGCGCCGCCGGCCGCCGCGCCGCGGATCTCGTCGATCACCAACCTCACCTGCCATCCACGCAAGGATCGGTAACAGATGGTTAATTTATCAACAGGCGAACTGATTAATTAACCATGGCTCTGCTCTGGGGACGTGATTGTTCCGTCAGATTAAGTACCTCTTCCTCGCGGGCGGCGCGGTAGGACATCACCTTCTTGGCGCTGAGCAGGTGCGTGGTGACCAGCATCTTGGCCAGCCGCCACCGCTCGCCGTAGGGAGCCATGGCGACGTCGGAGGGTCCGTACGTGAGCACGTCGCCGCAGACGGGACCGCGGCCGCGACGCGAGCGACTGGTCGTGCGTGCGCAGCACACCGTGCGCGGCGCGGAGGGAGGAGGCCACCAGCGTCGGGACCGCGCCGAGGCGGAGAAGCATGAGGCCTCCTCCTCTTCGCCGCCGTGCCGCGCCGCGAGGGCGCGCAGCGAGACGTGGGGCAGCGCGCCGACGAGGTGGACGTGGCCGACCAGCGGCAGCGCCGGCGGGAGGGAGGCAGCTTCGCCCTTCTTCCTGTAGTGGTTGCGCGCCGGCGAAGGAAGTAGCGCAGCAGCAGGATTAGGGGTATGATGAGGGGGGAGAGTACCGTGATCAGAAGTGTTGTTGCCGTCGGCGAGTCGCCGGCAAGCTGATCAAGAACAGCTACTTTAGCCATGGTCACTCAAGTCTTCGATATGTGTCCTTGTTAATGATCATACTCATATAGATATATGGGCATGAGCACGACAATGACACGCCGAGACGGCGTGCGCGCAAGGCAGAGGCCCAATTGTCACTGCATTATATTTTTTACTACCTGGATTCTGTCCTACCAGCCTTCTACGAAGAACAACCAGCAGCAGTTAAGAAAGAGGAAGTGGTTGGAGCTGGTGCAAAGCAAACAGGGGGCATCCTAAGGATGCAGGTGCTGCCTTGTTTGAAAATCTTGTAGCTTGAGGACTGCCCCAGTCTTAGAGCTCTCCCACCACAAATTGGACAGCAGGCCACTAGTTTGAAGGAGCTCCAATTAAGGTGTGTGAATAGCTTAAGGAGGTGGAGAACCTTCTGTTCCTCTCCGAAACCATTGTGATCGGAGGATGTTAGGCCTAGAATCTACAGAGTTTCAAATCTTCCCCAAGTAAGAAGGCTGCATGTGCATGACTCTTTAAACTTGAGGTGCGTTGAGAAGATGGACAATCTACAGCAGCTGTGGCTTGATGAGGATATGCAGTACACCTCGTCACAATGGGTGCCTTTTTTTCTTTCTTTTTTTTTTTGCGGGAAGTAACAGATTATCTACTCTGGCTTGAAATCGTACCCCCAGCTTTTATCATGTCATTAGTGTGTACTTTTTCTTCATGATAATCATCGAAATACCTGATTTATCAGATACTGTACTTCAGCAACCCCTTTATTGTATACTTCTCTCCGTTTCGAAATAATTGTCACCCGGAAAATCACTGTAGCAAATTTGACTCTACGTTTTTTTCTACCAAATACTTAGAAATATTTTGAAAGTATATAATGCTAATATAGTGTGCCTCAAAGCCTACAAAATAATATGAAAGTTTGAAGAAGTAACTAGAAATATTTTAGAGAAAAAGACATGTAGTCAAAGTTGCTACGGTAATTTTCCAGGTGACAAGTATTTCCAAACGGAGGTAGTAACACTTAGATTTGATGTAACAAAGTTACTCAAGCCCCTATTGGATTGTAAAACCTTATCAACAGCTTCTTGAAAGGCTTGTTGGCTGTCGTTCAGTCGTTGCCATCAGCATAAGAATGATCATACTTGGACTGTAAGAATTATCATACATGGACGCTCCTATTAGCTTGAGGTAGATTTTTTTTTTTAATTTCAGTTCACCCAAATACTTTTAGACAGGCAAATCACCCGCTTCTTAAAATCCTTATGTGCATATACGTCCAACATTTTTCCATTTTGCAATGAACAAATAGGGGCAGAGAGCGCAGAGCACCCACCTGAACTCATCGTTTCAGTGATGGAGTAGGCTCTGAGCGAGGCAGTATTCTTGACGCATTAGTGTCTTATTTTTTTTTAATGGAAAACGTGTTTCATTTTTATTTCTTGAAAACAGTTCAGTCTCAAAATCTGTACACATGAAACCAACTATGGATGATAAGGTAAAAAAAAAAAAACTATGGATGATAAAGTTTGAGAACCCGCGCTTATGTTTCTGACAGAGAAATCAACTTTCAAACTTTTACACTGTCTTTGCTTCGGTTTAAGCTGTATAGCCTAAATATTTTGTGTTTCAAATCATGGCACATGCTCCCTCCAGTTTTATTTTTATGTTGTTAGGAGATAATGCACTAACTTCTGCGTCTCAGCGACATCAAAAAGAAACAGGAGGTAGTAAGAATTTTTATCATCAACCTGCACTAAACCCAAGTCTGCAACTGCAATATCATGTAGGATGTCAGTGCTCCATTTCACCTTTTCCTAGTCAGTAGAACACTTCTATAGTTCAGTAAACTACACCGGTTTACACCATTGTTCTCATTTTCAAGTAAAGAACAAGTTGAAAAAAAAAAAGAGAAAACCTCAAACTGCTGCTGCTCTATACCTGCGCGAATTTAGAATACAATGAAGCACAGCACAATTTGTGCAATGCTGACTTCCTTCCCTGTCAGAACTTCTGCAATGTAAATGTTGTCCTTGTACACTAACACCACACAAGAACTATTAGCAGCCCAAATGCAGGAACAGATCAAGCTTCCTCCAAGGCAGGTACGAGCTACTAGATCCAGACGTCGGAGCCGGCATTGGTCCAGGCGTTCGCGCAGGCGACTGAAGAGCCGGCGGCACCCGGACCGGCGCCTGCGTCTGCCTAACGCCGGTTTGATTCCTCGAATTAGAGGAAATTTGGCTCTGTATCCAGACCTCTGATGCTGCAATACAAAGTGCAAGGCAGGTAAGCATCAATGGAACAGTGAGTAGTGAAGTCGAATTGTGGAGTGTGACCAACTGACTGACTGACCTCTTCGGGACACCGTGAGGTTGGCATCGTCGTAGTTCACCGGCCAGAGGAAGTAGCCGAGGAGCCCGCGTCTCGCGGCGAACGCGAGCTTCTCGTCCACGACGGCGGCGCCGTCGAAGGCGACCCAGACGTCGCCCACGGACAGGTACGACGCCACGGATGCGTTGTCGTAGTTCGTGGTGACCGCGCGCCGCCGACGCCGGCGCCTGCCGCGGCGAGCCGCTGGACCTCGTCGTACGACATGACGCCGGTGGCGTTGGTCCCGCGCTGCTTGGGGCCCGCGGCGACGACCGGCGCGCCGACGCCGGCGTTGGCCTTGTTGCGCAGGAACCAGGAGCGGCCGTAGAGCGGGAGGCCCACGACCAGCTTGGCGGCCGGCACGCCGGCGTCGACCCACGACACGACGCCGTAGCTCACCGAGAAGTGCGACGCCCGGTCGTACAGCGGCGCGTCGAAGGCGGTGGTGGCGTTGGCGGCGGCGCCGGCGCCGGCGCCGGGCTGCCGGAGCCCGAACGCCGCGACGTTGACCCAGTCCAGCCCCCGCGCCACGGCCTCCGCCGGGTAGTCCACCCCGGCGTCGAAGACGTGGTCGGAGAAGTAGACGGTGGCCGTTAGGAGGAACCCGGGCGGCGCCGCGGCGCGCCACTCGGCGACGAGGAAGCCGAAGTCGGCCATCTCCACCGCCGACGCCGGAACCGCCACGCGACGTCGAGCCCGTCGAAGCCGTTGGCGCGGGCGAGGGACACGGCAGCCGCGACGAACGCCGCGCGGGAGGCCGGGTCCGCGGCCATGGCGGCGAACGCGGGGTCGGTCTGCGGCAGGGCCGCCGACCCCGCGCCGCTGCCGCCGGCGACAATTCCGGCGGCGCCGATGGAGAGCAGGGTCCTGAGCGCGCGGTTCCTGGACTTGAGCTGCCCGAGAAGGTGGCGAGGAGGCGCGCCTGGTCCGGGTCCGCGGGGAGCACGGGCGCGCGCTTGTTGGCGTGCACGGCCAGCGCCGAGTAGTAGAGGTGCGTGTACAGCGACGCGTCCAGCGCGGCCAGCGGCCGGAGCCGGGCGTCGGCGGCGAGGTAGTACCCAGCCCGCACCGTCGTCGTCTGTCGAGCGTCGGGAGGCGCGGCCGAGGGAGCCGACGCAGCGGCGAGCGAGAGCGAGAGTGCCAGGGCGATGGAGACTAGGACGGCGGAGGAGGATGCCATCGCCGGCGAGGAGGCGGTGGGAGGAGGATGGCAGTGGTGGGTGGGGAGCGTCCCCGTGTCATGGGACTCGGAGGGAATCTGGCCGCGTTGGTGGTATGCAGGTGTTTGCTTCTGCGGCTCGCTTTGCGCTCAAACCTTCTGCTAGTAACATTCAGACAAATCATGGTACAACGAGTGTCTTAGAGCAGGCAGACTGTCCTGTAAAACGCTTCATTAATCAGCTGTCCGTTAATGATTCTGTTAATTGACGATTGTTAATTCAACTTTGAACTTTGAACGTTGTATCTATATCTTCTTTATAAGTGCAACCCACTAAAGATCCTTGATGGCTATTTCTCTCTACTGTGGTGCAGCCACGTCACCTTCTTATTTGCACTGTCCGATCTCAGTAAACCTTCTCATCCTAACCGTCGTTCCCTCCCTTCAGCGCTGGCTTTCCTGAGAAACCCACAGCTCAGCTACAGAGGCCTCGCCACACCCCGACACGCTCCATCTTCACTCAGCAATCAAGGGCTCCCCTTTAGTGGTGCTATAACTCTTTCAATTCAATTTCAGCTTTCATCTCCTTCCGTTATTCTATAGTGCTTTGAAACTGCTGCACCACTCAACAATCAAGAGGTCCCTTTTAGTGTGCTATAACTCTTCCAATTCATGTCCTGAACGTCGACACATATGGCACATGCCTCTACGAGCAGAGGGCCTGGCCTTTCTGTTACTAAACGATGTCCTTGAGGATGGTATGGTGGCGGATCCTTGCACAGATCGTGATTTGTCAGCTGGCGGCCACCTCTTCTGGTTTTCTTGGGAGATTGTCCGAAATCTTGATTTGGGAGTTGATGTTGTTAGAGAAGGTGCTGGCTACCCGCACCTGTAGCTCATGGTTTCATCGGCAGGCTGCATTTTGATTTGCTAATTCATCTTCCTTCGCAGTCGCAGGTAATAGACAAGTGGTTCAGTATTCAGCCTTCACTTTATCAAGCCAAAATGTTTAATCACTAATCGCTTAATGTGTATGCATTCAGCTTGCGATTAGCTTTGCCCTCCAGGTCCGTTTTTCGGCCTTTATTTCAATTTCCGTCACACATCTCCCATCTGTTCTCTGTGAGTATATGATTGCACCTAGGTAGTTTCCTGCTAATTAAACTGGAAACCATTTCATTTCAAACAATAATTTGTATATCTCCCAGCATAAGAGGGACATAGCATGTACTTATATATTATTATTGCTGCCAGTTTGATTTCAAGATTGCTTGCATTTTCTTTTCTTTAGATAACACTATGTATGTCCACCGCTTCAGGTTAATATCCCGCAGCAACGCGCGGGGCAATCACCTAGTTATTATAAGAGAAACAGAGAGTGTGTTTCGAAACCAAATCCTAGTGACAGGATACTGACACCATCATCCGAAATGGACGATACTGTGGGAAAAGAGTGTACTCCCTTCATTTCAAATTACTTGACGTTTTTGACTTTGTAAATCACGTTTGACCGCTCGTCTTATTTGAAAAATTTATGCAAATAATTTATCTTGTTATGATTTGTTTTTTCATTAAAGATAATTTAAGTATGATTTATTTGTTTTTATATTTGTACAAAATTTTTGAATAAGACGAGCGGTCAAACGTGATCTCAAGAAGTCAAAAGTGTCAAGTAATTTGAAATAGAGGTAGTAACAAACTGAAGTGACTGCGTGGTTGGTACCATAAAAACACAAGCAAAATGTTTGGCACTAGTAGTGATACCGTAATGGTAAGAGATAGCATTGGTGGGTGGTGGACCGGTGGTGGCAATGATCAAATGATCAAGGGAACTGTGCAAACGATTGGGTGCTTCATTCGGAACGTACCGTGCTCGTGACGAACTGCGGCGAGGTCCCGGCCGTTCTTGTCTGGAGGACGGGTCCGAAATAAAAGCATTTGCACTTTTGTACCACACCAATAAAACTTTTTTCCCGATTTCAGTTTAAGAGGACATAAAGTAACTTCGATTTAGCTAGGCACTCAAGGGTGAAAGGCATAATTTCAGGTTTTGGGTTTCACCTCCTCTGTCTGGTTTGGCTACCGTATCACGCCAGTACAAGCCCCCTCTTCACTCCCCTAATCCCTCATTTTCAGTTTACTTGGTATTTTAACCATCTTTTTAAATGTCCAGATTCATGGAATGTTTTATAAATCCGAACATATGCTTTGTCTGGATTCACAGCATCTTAGCCAGAATGCCAAAGTATTCTCGAACAAAATGAGTATGAGCTAGCAGACGCAACAACAAGGGCCGCAAATGGGCGATGTGCGACGGCAATGGAGTCATGGCGGCGACAAGCCTGACGGATGCACGATGGTGGTGCAATGTGGCCTGGCGGCGTTTGGTGGCGCTTGCAGCGATCTGGGAGACCTGCATTTCGTCGCGGGACCTATCAACGTGCGTAATATGACGGTTGTGGCCATATGGGTGAAACCTTACACCGACTCTTGTCGACAACGGTGACATTTTAGCATGCCATACACCTCTCTGGAGGCGTTGTTGAACACCATGCCTCATCTTTGCTAATGGTCATGTGTAAACCTAAATCTGAGCATCCAGAAGGTCATCGGTGGCGTCTATATGATGTCGATCCTCCCACATTTCATGGATGGTCCGTTGGCCGTGTTCGTTGTTCTTTAGCCATGGTGGTGCATAGGGATTTGTTTCTCTGATGAATGCGGTTTGGATGTTTCTTCAATTGACATATAATCAAGTTAAAAAAATTCTCCTTGTAATAAACGGGATGAATATCAAGTCACTACCGACGAAGCCAGCACAAACTTCAGAGCCTTGCACATGAATAGCCTTAACTGTGACGCACAAGTAAAAGACTCGGTGGTGAAACTGAAGAAACTGAGTTAGTAAAGTAAAATAAAATTAATCCAAGCGGCACCAACTCTACCTGCTCCGAGCCCGCCATTTGCCCATCTGCAGGCTGCAGCTACTGCCCGTGGGTAAACCCGCGTGGTCCACGGTGGTGAATGAAGCCTCACGCATGTGACGAGGCGCGCCGCCGGTCAGAGACGGTTGCGTTCCCGCCGCGAGTCAGACAGACCCCATATGCCATTGACATGCGTCCTCTTCTCTTCTGCGACGCAAGCTAGAGCAGGTGCGTCTGAGCCTCAGCCGGCAGCATGTTCATAACGGAGGAGGAGGAAGGTGCGCAGCGCAGGTCAAGGCTGCAGCGCCGTTTCAGTTGAAGAGATCGTGACACGAGGGCGAAAGACAGAATTCAGGTTTTGGGTTTTCAGCTCCCCTGTAATTTTAACTGAATGAAAATCAGGCAGTGTTCATGTCACTACCGACGCACAAAACTTCAGAGCCTGCTCATCGAATCCAAAGCTACAAACACATCTTGCATTGTGTTTTAGACACCCCTTTAAATCGTTAGGAATGAGTTTTAGTGCAGGTGATGAATGCTTTTTCTCTTTCTTTAAACAAGCTTGTTTTAAACATCTTGCATTGTGCATACGTACCGTCACCTGAACCTGCAGAAACTGAGTACTAGTGGTAAAGTAAAAACAATAATAATAATAATGTCCAGGCTGTAGTATCTGCCCTACCTACTCCAAAATCCACCATTTGCAGCGTGCCGTTTCGAGCTCCAAGCTTCGTGTGATGCTTGATTCCTGGTCCCCACTCCAGGGACGGGGGTGAATGAAACGCGCGCATGTGAGGCGCGTCCCGCCAGTCAGAGATAAGAGACGCGTGTACGTCGCCAAGAAGAAGAGCCATGCGTTCTGCTCCTGTCCTCTTCCACGACGCGTCTGACTTTTCTTTTCGAGCCATGACATACTAGCAGCACCTCAGTCACGGAACCGGAGGTATGTGCAGTGCAGAGCATGCATCTCAGTCACGGAACCGGAGGTATGTGCAGTGCAGAGCATGCATGGCCTGAAACTCTGTTTCCTTGGGCCTCTGTTTCCTGCACTCATATGATGAACGAACACATCAGCTGAAACGGGTGGTGCAGCACTTGCATGACGCGACAGTGACCCTTCGTGTGTGAACCTATCGACTAGAAGTATCGTAGGCTACTGGCCAAAGCGAAACATCCGCTCTAACTTCACCGTGAGCTTTTTTACTTGTTGTTCTAGGGTGGTTTTTAAATTGAGTTGGCCTAATGAAATCCTTCACACGGTTGGTCACCACATAAAAGCTGGGAAAACACATCTAGAGCAACTAAGAGCACTTATGTGGATTAAGGTTGAAAGAGAATCGGCTCTTGAGAGCTCAATAGAGACGTATGTAGGTTCTTTACTGAAACTGAACTTCAAGAACCTATCCTTGTGTCTCTTATTGGTTTAGTTCTTGCTTCATCACTTTCTAGAATTCTTTCATACTCGTGCTTACATTTGATCGATCTAAATATCCATCAAAACAAGAATGAGAAAGAAGAGATTTTTTCTTCTATCTTAATGAAAAGGCAAAGCACCTCTGCCATTTTACGCCAAAAAAAAGAATGAGAAAAAAATAAAACGGGATTCAAATTTGAATTTAATAAGAATTGCCTATAAATTTGAAAGAAGCAGTTCCGTTCTAAGACTCTTTTCATCGAATAGCTCTCTTATTCTAGGTCCCAGATGACTATTTCCGTACCCCAAAATGACTATCTCCTCATTTCATCGTTGTAGTGCAATTTCTTATAGGAGCTAGTTTAATACTCCATCCGTCCCATAATAAGAAATTTGTACTACGCTACAAGAAATGAGTAGGAGATTTGTACACAAATATTGCGTAGTACACATATTAGTACAAATTTCGTCCCACAACAAGAAATTAGTGTAGTACAAAAATTAATACACATAGATTTCAACTGCACAATAATTGTCCTGATACAAACCACTGCACATATGGATTACAACTAAGCAACAATTGTCTTGACTCAAACCAATACACATATAGATTGATCCTTGTTGTGCCAATTTACAAGGATTCTAATGGATGAATACTAACTATAGTGCTGTAACAGCGATGTGACAATATGCCTCTAGCGAAATGAAAAATCTGAAACAGCCAAATGCAATAATATGAACATAACTTCAGTGCGCTTTGAAATGCTAATATACTTGCATACACGAAACATGCATGTTTTTTGATTTACTATTGTTATAAAATTTAATTGAAATCAAAATGTTCCTTTACTTTGATGGAGGGAGTACATTTTCAGCAACTAATAAACATGTGCTAAAATTGATCACATGAGTCCTTGCTGTCCTTTTATTAACAGTGAAAATGGAAAGCTCTGATTACTTGTATCTGCAAATACTCTTACTAAAATTAGCGGCTCATGAATATACACTAATGTGAATATGTACAGCCACTATATAACACCGTGCAGTCCATTTTATCTTCACCGAGTTGTCAGACTTCATTTTTCATTGGGAGTAAAACCCGACATTTTTTTCCAGCAAGGTTTTCCCTAATCAGACAAAGGATGAAGACGAACCAGTTGATGATCTTCTGTCTAACCATTATCGTCCTCCTGTCCTCAGGTACTCCCTAAAGTTCGCATACTGCTTGTGTACTTCTAAAACTGTAACATAGGCAACTCTCTTAACCCCTGTGGTTTCCAATGGTTAGGTGAGCTGACAATGGTGACGGCGGCTGGTAGATCGTCTGCCATTCAGACCTGCATCTCGATATTTGTTCCAACTCCATGTACCGACGTCAAAGCATGCACACTTGCTTGCAACAACAATAAATATTTCCGCGGTAAACCTAGTGCTCAGTGTGACTCTAATGGGTGCAAATGCACATTCTGCTGAGTTAACCCGTGTATGTAAGAAACAGGTTATGTATATGTAATAATGGCAATCGCGGGTGCGAGAACAAAGTTGTGAACAACAATGTGTGCTAAACATCAAAACATCAAGCTTTCCAGCATGGTGTTACATAGTATCTGTACTTTTTTTGTATTTTTCCCTTGATCTTGTTCGATAAAAGCTCGGTAAAAACATAAACGATTGTGTAAGATATCGGTCACATATAGTTGAGAGAGGTCCTCTTGTGTGGTCAGCATAATTAATGGACTATTTCTATGTTTGCCGAAATAAGAACTCTGCTATCCCTCTCTTCGGTCTACCAATTTAGTTTTGCCCGACGATTCCACATCCGGCGTCCATCTCCTTCGCCAGCATGATCCCCTTCGCCCGTCCTTCTCAATGTAAGATCCCGCCGGATGATCCACCTACGCAGTTGCCGGAACCCCAACACGTCTCGCCACCACGACCGACCTGATCTGCGTGGCTCCAACGCGCGGCGAGCACGCGGCCTGCTCCGTCCACCCACAATCCTAGTCAACCCTCACTGCGCTAGACAGACTTGGATAAAACCAACATGACTGGAAAACATATGCATCAGCGAAATGATGGTGAGTGCAAAGCGATTGAAGCCATTCCACCGGCGAAAGAGCGTACAGAATTCAGCAACTAAGTTTGCTGTGAGGGAAACAACGGATTATCCCCACGTTGTCCGCCATACCAACGGAATGCGTTCCATCCGAGTATCCGACTACACACTGCAGAAGGGTCTCATTGAAAATAACCAATTCAGGAGAAATAATGATCAAGGGATTAACATTTATCACAAATTGTTCCATGAGCGCTAATAAGGCTCTTTAAGTGATTCTATGAAGGCAAGTGATTCTCTATAATTCTAAACTCTTAAACTCAGGAAAGAAAATCACTTCACAAAAATCTTGGAGAAGCTACATTTTTCAGCTTCACTACACAGAATCAGCACAGCCAAGAATCACTCTCCTAGAGCTCTGCCAAACGGAAATTAAATGTTGATCAACACATCTGTTTCATTCGATCATTTTGCAATGCATAACCTCTTTAATCTGAGTTATCAGAAACATGACACCAGTAACTGTGTGACCCATTGTCATGAATCAAAAAAACATGTACCAAGTTCATGCAGGAAGGCACGTCAGAGGCCAAACATAATGACGATCAATTGGCAAAACCCAGACAGATGCGACTCATAACTAATGATAAAGAAAATGCCCCTTCAAAAAATTAGTGCTGAAAAGACTGCTATGATGTGATATTGCATTCTGGACAAGGCAGAATCAGGTTTCCAGAGCAAATACAGTAGATGATAGGGCACAAGGTGAAACATCGAAAAATCGAGATTTTAAAACTGTGTTTCAAGTAAGCCAGTTATCTACTCCTCATGCAAGGACTTCATCAAGTACAGCCTGTTGAAGTTCTGACCAGCGACCCTGCGATCAGAGATGCAAATTCGATCAATTCCATGCAATATTGAACAAAAGAACGAGCATGTCTTAGAGAAGAAAAATTAGTGGGACAAACGAAGCATCTTATTTGTTGCTAGTTCAGTACGCTGATAGCCAATAGTATAGAAGGAATACTATTAGTGGGACAAACGAAGTGGACAAATAGTATCTACTACATGCCAAGAGGAATGCACCTCTTCAACTCACTTGTTTTCATTTTTTTTTCTTTCTTAAAAAGTAACAACCATGTTGACAAAAAAAAATTATGAAATGAACCACCAATTGAATGCCAGTTTTAGCTTCTTTTTTTTTTTGCGAGGACAGTTTTAGCTTTTAAACAGAACCATTATCAAAGAAGCATGGTAAGCTTTGCTCATTCCACCAACTATAGAAGGAATACAGGAATAGACAAACTATTTTGTGATAGTGTGGATCATCATCATTTGGAATGCTGTTTGTAAATAGCAGGGATCACTTGGACAAGAAAAACAAGTAGCATTGGTATATTAGGCTTCACAAATACCCCCTCCGTTAACTATATGGCATTTAGGACAGCAAACCAAGTTCAATACTTCAATTTGAACAAAATTAGGTCTCCTAAATTTCATCTATTTAAGAACAGAGGCAGCAGTATATAACAACAAGTAAACCGAACTGCTTAGACCAAGTTCTGTCACAAGTTCAACTGATAGTATTTATTACTTAACCATGAGATGAAATCCTAATTCCTCGAAATAAGTTGACACCTTTAACATGACTACATGGGCTGTGCAAGCATAATCAAACAAATAAGCCTTAATAAAATGGAACCATACAAGAGCTTTGGAACAGAGAGTAAAGATGGGCATGAATATGTTGCAGAGCATATACCCGTTAATATGGTTGCAGTAGCTGGAAATCTGATTGGTTACAAGATAACCCTCCAATCGTGATGGCTCAGGAATTGGTTTGAAAACAGGATTGGACGGATCCTCCTCAGGCAATGGCTCCTCACCAGCAGCTTTTCTTGCCATATTTTCTTGCCTGAACCAGCAGAAAACAGCAAAAGGAGAATTAAAAAACTGACATACACAAGCTCTACTCGTTTCTGGGTGAGAAAGCTCTTAAAGAAAAGCACAAAATTCACAAAGTATATATAAACTAGGATGTCATCCCCCACCTTCTCTTTTGAAGCCAAGCCTGCTGCTGTGATTGCTGTCTTGATACGTTGCGGTAGTAATATTGGAACTGAATTGCAACAAAGGCACTCAGTCAAAAAAATGATTGTGGAGTCAACCACATAAACTGTGTAGTTCATTTTACAAGGAAACAAAAAAAAAAAACTTGTTTTGTTCTGATGCAAGCTCATCCATGCACCCAATCAGAAATTCCAGATTCCTTTCCATGAAAGGAGCAGTTGATAACTTAAGTCTATCGAAGTCACACTGAAACACATAAGGAAGACGGCATTATAACTCAAACATCTTCGAAAGATGATGACAAAAAAAACACCATACTCTTTGCGACCAAAAGTCCGAACCTGTGAAACAGGTGACTCAGGTTCCAGCTCTTGCATGAAGGTACTGACCAGAGCTGAGTTGGAAACTTTAATCTGTGAGAAAAATAAGACAAGAGACATGAGGACACCAAAACTCATCCTCACAACTGAAATGTGAGAAAGAATAGAGCATACCGGTATCTCCTCAAAAATATTAACCCATGACAATTTCTTCTCTCTTAACCTGTGATGGTAAAAAGTCATTAGTATAAACCACATTTATATAAACTGACAACAATTGAGCTATAGAAAAGAAGACATACTTCTCTCCAGTCAAACCACCACTACGGTAAAGATCCATGAATGAGTCTGTGAGTTTCAAAGCTTTGAGAGCTAGCACGCCCTGACTTGACCTAGATGGATCATAAACGATGCACACACATCTCCTGATATTCTCCTGCAACACGCAGAAATTAAGCTCAGCGTTCAAAAGGTTCCAATTGAAAATTCAACACAGAACGAATCAATTAAAAAATTCGACTGATGAGATGCTCCAACATTACTATGCAAGTAGAGAAAGTAGTAGATAATTGTATAGCAAGAAGCTTACAGAACTAGTGAACTACAAAAAAAGAAAAAGAAAAAAACTTCCTTCGGAAACCACCATATCAAAATCTCCTTAAGAAATTTTTCCCCCAAAAAAAAAACTCCTTAAGAAACTTAGCATCATACTCGTTACACACACATTGTATATCACTGAAACTGTAATCTATGGTAGAGCTAACAGCATAGGATTTTTGTGGTTATGTTTTCACTGTACTGCAGCTATAGTTTTATACGGTTTGCAACATTTCGCTTAGGTAGCAGATTATACCACTTGTGATGGGATGACTAAGTTGAGTAGAAAAAAGAGGATAATCCCAAGCAGGTGAGAGGGTCGGATGAGTAACCTAACTCATATTTGCACTATACCTGATAGTTCACAAATGTTTCAATCAGCTCCACAGTTTGGAAAGATCCAAGCAAGCAGGATTGATACCTGTAAGCATATGTAAAAAACAAATACCAAGCAGATGAGTTCAAAACATAAGCCAGAATTAGACTAAGAACCTGCATTAGAAGTACGAGAAATGCAAATCGACTAAAATGTAGTAACAACACCACGCTTGCATAGAAAGCAGTTGTGTTCACACAAAGAAATGAGAAATGCATCAATTATTATAACAAGATCTCCACACAGAAGGTATTATAGGCTGATTCATCAAGTGTAACATATAGCACATGTGCAATTAACACAAGCCACGTCCTATCAGCACAGACTCCTCAAAGATACAGTGCCTTGAAAAAGATCTCAAAATTTTTTAACAACGCGACATTACAAGAAAACACAACGCTCAGGAGTAATGAAATGAAAGGAGTTATAAAGAACATGGGTTGAAAAAAATCTAAGATTTCATCAAATCATAAACCATTTAAGAAGGGGCACAGATATCAAGGTGTATGCATTTTTGCCAATACATAGGCTACCACTGAATATTCCTGAATGAGTTGATAATCGAAACGGTATTACATGAAGTAGCTAAGCGTACCATCCAATAGTGTTATTGTCGACATTAACTTCCCTCAAACACTTCATCATCTCAAGCTGATAATTTGCACCATCTGCGTCTGCTTCGTCATCGTCTTCTCTGGTCTGCAGGAAAATTGTGAAGTACCTATTAGCCTATAGGAAGTAGAAAGTAAAGGTAAAGTAGAAGTGCTTTTGTCCTAGCAAAAGCAGAATACACAACAGCTAATAACATTAGACACTCACAGGGAAAGGAAAGCAGTTGGTCACTTCCAGAACACTGCCAACATCCAGACCTAGCAGTTGACCTGTAACCAGAGCGGGTGCAAACTCCTCACAGTGCTTAATAATCTTCAGGACGGCCTGTACAATTGAGCCAGAACAATATTAGAAAGGGGTTGTGGCATATTAAACTACGTTTAGAAACAGAAAAACTGGATTGTAGCAACTTCCTATCCACTGAGGCAGCAAAATCTATCTAGGATGTCTAACTGATGCAGTAGCCATAAACGAGACTAAATATTTCCTTTCAATGGATCAAAATTTCCAGTTCACAAGTTTGAATGAACTTGGAAACAACTTTCCAATCTGTTTCTAAGCCAAATAATGCCATTCATTCGCCAAGTGTGTTCTATCAGTGTTCATATCCAATATGGTGTTGCATAAACTGATCAATTTTCAGAAAATCATAATGCTACTGGTTCGTCCATGTACATCAAGGTGAATAAAATCTTGAGGTGATGTCAAATCTGTTTGCATCAATGTGTAAAACAGTAAGAAAAATAAACAGCATAGCTATCGTTGGTCATGATTAGACAGCGACAATACTTCCCTAGAGTACTATAATCAAAAAAAATTCACTTCATACATTCGCTTCTATTACCTGCAAAAAAAATCACCCCAAAAGTAGCACTACCCATCAAGACATGCCGACCTTAAAATCAAATTCTTCGAAAATGTCGGGCTACGTTTACCACAAAGAAGCGTGACTTCCCCTAATTCCAACCCCTAAACAGATCCGTCCAAAGGCCCTGAGCACGCCCCGGTTTCTCAAATCTCCGCATCTACCAAATCGAACGAGTAAATAGTAAACAAGGAGAGGATTCAGGAGCAATCACCAGGCCCTCCATCTGGACGACGCGAAGCGGCGTCGGCGCCTCCTCCGTGACCTTCGACACGGCCTGCAGGAACGACCTCGCCCCTCCGGGTGGCCCTGCTGCTGCTGCTGCAACACAGATCGACGGAATCAACCGCCCAGGGTTAGAGCAAGAGACGGGATGCGAAGCGGAAGAGCCCTCGAGAGGGTTAGGTCCGATAGTATCTTACGGTTCGCCATGGCTGCTCGGCGCCGGCGGGGCGGGGGCACAGGCGGGAGGGGGGCTTGCGCTCGCTCTCGGAACGACGGCGCGAGCAAGGAAGCGAAAGGAGTGCGCAGGGAGGCTAGGGTTTCTCTGCGACTGCGGTGGAGAGAGTTGAGTCTGCAAGCCAAATTGATGTGCGGCTGGGATGCGTTCCAGCCTATCGTAGTATTGCAATAGAAAAAGCATTTTTCAAATTTCTTTTTTCCAAATAAGCCCCTCACAAACTTCAAAATAATATACTTCTGTTTCATGGATAGCTAAAGACAGCAGTGAATTGAATTACATTGAATTAAATAAGCTTGAAAACTTGAACTTCAAAATTATAACGGCTAGTTTGGATCTCCAGCTTAGAAATATTAAACATATTATTTACAAACTGTGACTCAATGATACAAGGAATGGAAACTAAGTTAGTTAACTACAAGGCAAAATTTGCTACAACACATTACAAAGGTGTTGCTTTGGCCACAACACACTTACTCTCCAAAATGCCGGCATGCGGATCATGTACATGCACTAGTGGTGAAGAATAAAATACTACTACATATACTAGCTGCATAGTCACATGGGTGATGGCCTTTCTCACGGGTAAGAAATGGATTAAGAATAGGATTATTTGACGAAATGCTTCCACGTACAACTGGGCAAGAGGTGCCGAACGTTGCGAACATTGAATGGATCTCGACATAGCCATTGTATGGCTCACAAACTGGGTTTTAAACACCAAACACTACCACCACGGATACTCTAATAATGCAAAAGCTTTAAAAAGTGAAGGCAGAGAGAGAATATTTTTCTTTTTTGAAATATTTTAAGTATATGAACTGGTACCGAACAATTATGCATTATGCCGTGCTGTTTTTTTCACGAGAATGTTTTCGATTTTCATGCATGACATGTTTTCATTCCCATTTGATGTTTTTGAAAAGGGGGGGGGGGGGGGGATAAAAGTCACGTATTGCGATATCATCGACTCGTTCAAAATTTAGTGACGTCTTTACAATGTCATAGTCATGCAATTTGATACATAATGAAATAAACAATATTGTTTTTGGTGAACCACATAAATGGTTTGCATTATACAAAAAAAAAACTAAAAGCATGTGTCGTTCATATCAAGAAAAAAGAAATAACACAAATAAGATCATATAATAAACCAAATTGCGGCTTTCATAGCTTCAAGATGTAGAAAAACTTAGTTACCCTTTTTTCTTGTGATTTGCAACACCATATCACCAATCTCGTAGTATTTCACGCATCCCAACTTAAGGAAATATTTAGAATGAGGATCTGAAAGAAAAAAGAAAACACTAGTACAACGAAAAACTAAGGTTCCATGCAACACATCGACTTATTAAGGATTGTCCGCACTGGTAACCATGTTTTTTCATGAAACATGTTACAATGTACGATAATACAAATACATGCTGAGTTTCCAACTAACTCATCTTCTATCTGTTTTCTAGGACACTTGTAAAAATAGAAACGCCACCATGCGCATCACATACTATAGGATCTTTGGTTACACGCCGTTGTTTCTCACCATGCTCAATGGCTCTGGCTCAAGCATCTTACCGGACACCATGGCACTCTACTAGTCAATGCGACAAACCGTGTGCACCAATGCAACGCGTTTGATGACCGTCCGCTGGAAGCTCCTTTGGCTCCTAAACAATGGTGCATCCTATCCTTGTTCTTGGGCTTTTAAGTTTGAATTGGAAGTCAAATCGTAGATGGAATTACGACAGTTTTAACTTCCCTACAAGGTTCTCTCTTTTGTAAGCTCCACGATTGAAACTTTTCAAATTTGAATTGAAAGTTCCAAGACTTGCGGTTAGTTCACAAGACATCCATCCCTCAACCATGACATTAATCAAATCTTTTCATACCCCAATGAACACCATGACATAAAAGGGAGGGGAGCGGTACTTGTTCTCAGAGAATACTTATCAGGGTTGGCTGGACAACTATCATGTGAAATGTTTGTTGTTTGGGTCAAGTAGCTCTGGCCACTCCAAAATTCGACCAGTTCAAAAGAAAAAATCAACGTAAGTCATCAGTTTATTTCCAAAGATATATCTGATGTCCCAGCTATCAAGGATGTTGACACACGAGAACAGCACCAATTAGAAGTAAATACAGTAGAAGACATTGGTTGAAGAGATTTCCGAACTTCAATTTTCTGTATATAGCATTAGCCACATGTCACTAGATACACCAGATGAATGCTGAATCTTTGAATAAAGAGTCACGCATCACAATGGCACAAAATTGAGGAGGATGAAAAAAAATATGGAAAGTTACAGAGGCCTGCACGGTTGAGCAAAGTGCAGAAAGCCAATGGTTGAATGGCAGCAGAGGATCAACGGCAGTATCCAGCCCCTTTGTTCTTGATACGGCATGTTGCCTTTGCGCTCCTTCTGTTCTGATTCAGTGGAGAGAATGACAGATAAATAAGAATCAATGGCAGCTCCTGACTGTCAGCCCTTGTTCTCAGTATTGTGATGCTGCCTTTCCCCCCATCTGTTCTGATTCTTGTCTTGCCAATGACTGGCTTGCCAGAGAAAGCCGAAGTTCAAGGATTTCCGGAGGCTTCTTCGGAGGAGCACGAATTCGCTGATTGATGTCATTCAGAGTAACATCTGTTTCCTCCCAAGATGGTTTGATGAGAGTAAAAGGGTATGTATGTTGTAGTATATCATGCTTTGTCTTACTTAGTGACCTCCCACTGGTAAGGCGCAAACTCAAATGTTTAATATTGGTACAATGAGGTCCAGGTGCTACCAATATTAAGGCATGTTGATGCACAGAGGATATTGTCAAAGGATATACCTTTGGAGACTTTGAGTGTAGAAAGCTTCATGGTCTCCTGCATTATGAGACTTTCTGTGCAGGTACAACCTCACTGTTCCTGTGCAAGACAGAAAAAATATTACTCCACTACAGAGAGCTA